>JARFXV010001405.1:0-585707 GCA_031761425.1 Cosmopolites sordidus
TATCAGATGAGTCTTTCAATTCAAATATTTGGGTGAAAATAATCACGGAAAACGGGTTGGAAGAAGCGGCCAATTAGGGTAGATGTCAAAAAAATGAAACTGCATTGAGACTTACACAAAATATTTACAACAAAAAAATTCTTATCTAAAACACAAAACGTTCATTTTGAATAGAAAGAGAGACATCGAGGAGATTGAAAGGAAAATCTTAAGCCGCAAACAAATAAATAGTACAATATATATCGACTTCCAGAAAACCAAGAAATCAAACAATACACAGATATACATAACGATATGAGAAAAAGAAGACTTAAGGTATACGTACACATAAAACAGATGAATCCGAGTAGGTTTACTAGACAAAAAGTCGAATTTTAAGAAAATAGGAGTAGATCTAAATTAGAAATAATTAAATGGATTGCTGCAATTAAAGAGGATACAAGATCAGCAAATATTACACAAAGTGAAATTCAGGATAGAGGCTGTTTCAGACATAAGGTTAACGTTTGGGAGGTAGGGCAGATGAGAAAAATGTAGGAAGACTGGAACAACTTGGTCTGACGAAAGGAAAAAAGCTCATAGCGAAAGATTGAAATCAGTATGGGCGCAAAGGAAGGCTAACAACAACAAACGCCTCTAATTGTACTTCGCGTGGTCCACCAGGGCCGTCAGTGCTTGAAATTAATTTCAAGCACTGACTGCACTGACTGAGAAAAAAAATCATGTATTTATTAACTAAGCAAGTAAACAGCTTCGGTATTTTTGTGATATGTATATTTCATTTAACCCTAATTTTATTATTAATACTTTAAATAATACAGTTTTTTTTCTAAAGCGCTTATTTGATTTCCCACTGATTTATTTCAGAGAATACCCCAAGGGCTTTTAACCATATAAAGATTCACTTTATAGGGATAATAGCCGATTTCGTGAGGAAGTAACTACCCCAGACCGAATCTCACTCTTGCAATATATTCAATGGCAAATTCAGATACGATTTAGATTCTTCGATACGGTCCGGGTTAAATATTCGTCCCTTTTTTCGTTTTAATTTTGAGATGACGCCTGATATCCGAAGACAAAGGTTTCGAGTAAATTTTTTGTTAATTAAATTTTCCTGTTGTGTCGACTGTAAAGGAGCTGCGTAGTGTCATGTTATCAATAAGGCTGATCAGGTTAATTAACTTAATTCTAATTTAATTTAGTTCACGAGATATTAAATTTTTCCAAAAAAAAAGGGAACTTTACTCTTATTGGATTGTTCTTATTTGTAAATCTTGTTAAAAAGGTTTTATAAAGCTTTTCCCGAAACAAATTTATTTTATTTATATTAGTGTAATTTTTGTAATTCGATACAACTAATGTTTATTCGTTTAGCACCGAGTGAAGTTCCAAATCATATTTTCAAGTCCTTTTGAGCCTGGGAAAGTTTTTTTCGCAACCATTATCGACCAGATTTTTTCTCATAACCAATTCATTTGTTATATCAGATGAATGGTTGTGTGAATCAACTCATCTTCTCCGATATTTCTTACCTTCATTCAACGATCAGAACGCGCAAGTTTTCAGATTCTGTAGACATTTCATCATTTGAAGCCATGTTCGAGCCTGAAATAAAGCCAAGTCTGAATACAAATGACACTCAATTTTATAATACAGTTTAATATATACTATAATACATATATACTATAACATAATATATACTATAATACAGTTAATCAACTAAACTTGAAGAGATTTACCACTAAACAACAAATCACTTTTTTTGAACTGCTCGACGCACGTTTCGCTAACCATGTTAGTATCATCAGGAGATGATTTAATCTAATTCTAAAACTAAACTACGTACTATTTATATGAAAAACCCTACCTAACGAAGCGTGTAAAAATCACGAACCGTGAAGTTACTAAGCCTTACATTAATAAATGCTTTATCTCGGTTCATGATTTTCTTACATTTTCCATTTGAATGCTTTCATATGCATTCAAAGCCCTATTATTATTAACACTTTTAATTAGTATTAAATTACTAATATCTATAGTGTGGTCATGTTCGATTGCATGTTGGGCAACAAAAGATTTTTTCATTTCTCCTATATCTACTGTGGGCAATATGTTCTTTATATCTTGTCAATATGGATCTTTTTGTTTGCCCAATATACCTTCAATCACAGTCTTGTAAATTAATTTTGTAAATCCCCGACTTTTCATGTTGCTTTACTTTATCCTTTGGATTATCCAGAACTTCTCTTAATTTATTTATATGGTTTGTAGACAAATATTGTACGCCTGAATTTCAAGCATAGTTACTATAACAAATGTTTGATTTCTAAGTCAAGCTATTTCTGTTTTGCAAAATCAGTTATTTTGTCACATATTTTGGAAAATTTTTAAATATTAACTTTAATAAAATTGGGGAATATTTTATTAGTTTGGCATGACCTTAGGAAACCAAATATCTGCTCCAATAAGCCTAATTTTGATAGTGTACTTACGATAAAGAACAACTAATGACAACTGTTTAAATTGAACAGTTAATCAAGTTTCCCCAGGGAGTTAAAACCCGTACTGAGGATGCATCAGATGTTTGGTGAACACCGAAGGAAAAATGACGCATTGTCGCATTTGTTGTTTGTTCCTTGTTAGTTCCCACAATAAGGCTGATCTTTTTGACGGTTGTTTTTTTCATTTCACATAATCGTTTAAATGTCTGTATAAATATTATTTCAAGCATCGCTATTTGACTGACCAAAAGCCAAACGTCGATCGAAACTGAACCACTATAGCTTCGTACCGGCCATAATTAAGTTTGGCTTGTATGAAATTGATTTTAATGTTTAAGAGAAGTTTACGTATCAATCTAAATAAGCTTTTCAGTGCAAGCTTTCAAAAGTTGTTGTGTTCAAAGTTTGCTTTTAATTCACTATGAAACTAAGCATTCAGCGATCCCAATATACTTTATATTTTGCCTGGCTTTTTGAGGTAATTCGTTTTTCAGTTAACTTTGAGTTACGAGCATTCTGCAGAGCTCATATGCGCATTGTTGAAACTGTAGTTCTCTGTTTGCAAATGTAATATAAACACGTTTATATGTGGACTGCTGACATGAATTACATTTAATTTACTGAATTAAATAAAGACATTTCTTTTTGACAATTATAATGTAAAATGTATTTTTTTTAAGTTTAATATATACAGGGCGTCCCATAACTTATCTGGTGATAGTAGAGATCAAGATAAGTGAATTTAGTCAATAAATGTATTGGCAAATTTTAGTCATTATGCCCCATTATGGTAATACCATGTAGTTATATTATGCCCATCTATTCCATCTATGTATACATCGTTTGTAATTAAGGAATCAATATTTTGTTTGTCGTGTATTTTGGTCTTGATACTCTTAAATTTGCTTGATACTCTTTACTTTGTGATAGTTCATTTTTTAAAAAGGAATAAAACAATTTTTTACTTTGTTATCTGTCACTTTTAGTATATTATATTATATAAAAGTGATAGATAACAAAGTAAACAATTGTTTTATTCCTTTTTAGACCTACTGTTTTAGACTCATTCATCTGGAATACATCATCTGTTATTTATTTTAATATTTAGTGATTAGGACTATATGATACTCATGTTTCATGTGGCCTTTTTGACAATTATAATGTAAAATGTATTTTTTTTAAGTTTAATATATACAGGGCGTCCCATAACTTATCTGGTGATAGTAGAGATCAAGATAAGTGAATTTAGTCAATAAATGTATTGGCAAATTTTAGTCATTATGCCCCATTATGGTAATACCATGTAGTTATATTATGTCCATCTATGCCCATCTATGCCCATCTATTCCATCTATGTCTACATCGTTTGTAATTAAGGAATCAATATTTTGTTTGTGGTGTATTTTAGTCTTGATACTCTTAAATTTGCTTGATACTCTTTACTTTGTGATAGTTCATTTTTTAAAAAGGAATAAAACAATTTTTTACTTTGTTATCTGTCACTTTTAGTATATTATATTATGTAAAAGTGATAGATAACAAAGTAAACAATTGTTTTATTCCTTTTTAGACCTACTGTTTTAGACTCATTCATCTGGAATACATCATCTGATATTTATTTTAATATTTAGTGATTAGGACTATATGATACTCATGTTTCATGTGGTCTGTGGTTGTCTATTTGGCAGAATATCATTGCTTTTAACATAGTAAATAGTTTCAGTAAAATAAAAGCTTTCTTGTAATTTACAAAAAAGAATATCGTAAATAAGAATCGTAATTATAAAATGCAAATTAATTTTACAAGGAGGAAGACAACAGGCTTTCTAATTAAGGCGTGTATGCCCTTAGATAAACTTCAGCAAGAGAAGTATTTTATATTTAATATTTTTTAACTTTTTCGCGCCTCTTTTTCTTTTTTTTTGTCACACGCAGGACACGTGTTTCAATACTAATACCAAAGATTTGATCGTTGCTGTTGAGATTGAAATCTTGAGGATTCAGAACATGTTCAGTTATTTAATCATTCTTATTCCGACGAAATTGAAAAGTGAAATTGGTTGTATTTCGACGACGCGTCTGTGTATTACATTTTTCTCGCCTGTTTAAACGATAACGACATCAGACGATGGAGCATTTATGAAAATACGTGACAAATATTTATTTCCACTTCCATTTATCCATTTTTCAGAAATATAGTTTCAATTCGGCCGAAGATCTAAGAGATATTAGGTCGTGTCTGTGCCAAATTATTGTTTTTTTTTTTTAAGAAATATTTACAGTCAGAACATTATAAATTATTCTTGTAAGTTACGTTTCAGAATAAATGGTCGATGCTGATATGTTAGCACAAAGTTCCTTTAAACTTAAAGAGTATCCAAACAATAATTTTTCGGAACTATAATTTTTCTAATGACCAAAAGTGGTTAGGTTTCCTCACTTAGGGGACCGAGTTCTTCTATGCGATCTTTCGCAGAAAAAATAAACTGATGCTTGATTTTTGAAGCAGATAACAACTGCTATTGCATGTTGGAATATCATGGCTATACTATCCTCTTCAGCATGCTTCCAACTTTCACGGTTCTGGGCTTTCCTCTGCCCCTATGGTCCAATATACTTAACGATGTCATCAATCCATCGTGCTTTCGATCTTCTTCGCGGACGTCCTACAGTGGATCGATACAGGCTGATGTTGATATTTATATGATGATATATATATATATATATATATATATATATATATATATATATATATATAATATATATATATATATAGGGCCAATAAAAGAAGAGTGGTAGAAAAAAACTTTTAAAACTTTTCTTTTCTAATAGTAAAAAGTGGATAATGGGAACGATACAAAAAAGCACAGATGTGTATTATGTACTCCAGAGACCGGTTACAAAAAAGTGTATGTAAGCTTTTTTGTTTGAAACGTGCAAATTTTGTTTACAATTCGTGCTTTCATGATGGTGCAGAAAAAATTATACTTGTCGAATAATATTGTTTTTCGTATTTACTATTTTCATGTACATATGTACAGATCTTTCAGAAAAAAAAGATACATTTATCGTTTGTGATTGAATAATATCAAGAAATAAAATCGGCAAAAAATAGTGTTTTGTTGTTTGTTAAATATACCTTTAGAAACCTGCATCCATGTCTCTGCAAACACAAGTCTCTGAACGTCAAATTTGTGGGAGATACTGCGCCCTAATGTGTGATTAATATTTTTGTGGCTGGCGGAAGTTTAAATTGCGCTTTTTACCTCAAAAACATCTATAACTATTACATCAATCGTGGCTTCCTAAAATAAATATAGAATCATCAATAAAATAATTCAAGTTTAAATGCATTCAGTTAAATCATTGAGAATTGATTTGACACCATTCTAATCGATGCGTTTTGTAGTGTATTGTAATCTCTGTCGTGATAAAATATTAATTAGCCGTCATTCTTTGAAACAGTATGATATGAAGCTGTTAAAAAGCTTCACCCTTCCCAAAGTCTAAGATGTCGTCGTAACGTCCTCGGATACTTCTCGGTTGACCAGAACCTCTTAATTGTGCATAACTCTGATCTTGAATCATCTTATACATCTTCCTCAAATCATCTGTCTGTCTTCATAATGGTATTCATTCTGTCAAAGAAAGTACTAGAAATTGGTCAATAAAACACAAAATGTTTATTATTTATTCAAATTTATTATATCGCCTTCAAAGTAGGCCCTTTCCGAAATAATACACTTATGTCAATGAATAATCCAATTGTCAAAACATTTTTTAAACGCATTTTCCGAAACCGACTTCAGTTCTTACTGCGAATTCCCTTTTATGTCTTCTATCGACTGAAAACGGGTTTCTCGAAGTGGTAATTTGAGTTTTGGAAAGGGAAAGAAGTTGGTCGAACCCATATCAGATTGTTCGATGGTATTTGTTGACTTTTTGCCCAGAAATTCGTTCACACTGATAGCCTTGTGAGATGGTGCGTTGTCGGAATGCAAAATCCAAGAGTTTTCTTTCCACAAATCTCTAAAACGCCGCATAACGCTCAAATAATATTCTTTATTTAGCGTCTGACCTTCTGCGGGCTCAAGCGGGCTTTCAAATGATCATTTCCCGGTACTTTCTTGACATAATGTAACCAACAATATCCAATCATACTTAATATTTCACTAAAACTTTCTTATTTCGTTCGCAATAGTTAACCCCTTTTTAAATTCGACTGAGCTGTATAATATCCCCGTATCTCTAAAATTTATAATTACCCATTATGTATTTATTGATATAAAATATTATTTACTATAAATATAAATAAATAAAATTGAGAAATGTTAAAAAATAAATAATACCACAATTGCAAAAGCTTCGAAGATCGCACAACAAGATGTATATTACAATTGAACAGATTCTGAAAGTTGGTTGAGAGTCTATGGAAAATAACAATTAGTGGAAGTTAAGGTTATTAGTTGAAGTTGTGGCGCAGTTTTCCGGGCAGTTCGGGTATCGTTTCGTAGACGGCGAGGCCAAACAATTAGGCGGTATACGCGGAAAGTTCGGAAACAGCCAACGAGGAGCGTCTGTTGCGAAATTATTCTCGATTCATAAATTTCAGCTCGGTTCATGCTGATAAAGACAAAATTCGAGTAAATTAAATTGTGAGAAATCTGCACGGCAACAGGTATCATTTTCCCTAGTAAATTTTCATTAAATGAATACTTTAGATTTCAATTCGGTTATAATGTTCTAAACAACATGGTTTCGTTAAATTCGAAATATGGAACCAGAAACATACGACCTCTGCGAGATATATTCGCCTAAGATAAATTTCTGGTTATATAATATAACCAGATATAACTGAGGGACGATTGCTTATGCGATTTTACACGATTACTCAAAAAATATGGAAACATAAACAAAGCATAAGCACATAAACAACTTGCAAGTGCAAACATTCATATCGGTGAGCATTGTGGATATACACAGCTTTTATTTCAAAAGCAGCCACCTTCGTTATTTCTTTTAGCAATGAAAATTAGCTCTAGACAAAAATCACATCAATATATTCAAAACCAATGTCTGTTATATTTCATATTTCATCTCGTTACTTCTCTCTAGTCACCTCTACCTAAAAATTTTAAATGGCAACCACTATCTTCTAACATGTTATTTTAAAAAATTATGGCAACATTTTTTTTATATCTTATATTGTATTTTATATTGTTGTGTGTTCCACATGCGATTGTGGAACCCAACGGTTGGGTATGTGATGACATTCAGCTACTGCTGTCTCATTGGACGCAGTCCAAGAAAATCTAACACTACATATACCGTGTGTCCCAGCCAAATGGAATAAACTCGTTAATAAATAAATGGGGGCGTGTTCGAAAAAACGCTCGAATACGTCGATTGGTATTTTGAGATGCGCATTTTTTTCAACAAAATTTTTTTATACAGGGTGTGACATGTAACAGTGGCCAATACCAACTTTCTTATTTTAAATACAACACCCTGTATATTATTTAATTTTTGGATTTTTCAGGAAATTCTAGACATATTTCATGTAAAATATCCTAGACTTATCTTCAACTGTTTCGGAAATATTAAGTAATTATCAGCAAATAGGCAAAGATAAAAAATCAGGTTTTCAAAGGTATTTGTTGTATGAAACGTCAAAAAAATCAACGTGCCTTTTAAATTAGTTTTCTTTGACGTATGTGATTCATTTGATTTAAACATGGTGTATTTATCAGAGAGTCATAAAATAACTATCTTAATGATAATACGTTATGGAGATAGGACACGAACTCAAGCCGAAGTTATTCGTCTCTTTAGGGAAAAATATCCTGACTTACCACCCATATCCCAAAGTACAGTAAGTAAAGTTGAAAAACAATTTAGAGAACTGGGACACGTGAGACAAATTAAGAAGGAAGCAGTGTCGTTGACCGATAACAAAAAATTGGATGTAATGCTTGTATTCAAAGATAATCCGCATACCTCAACTCGACAAGTTGTCTTGGAAAACAATGTTGGTCGCTCTTCGGTTGCCAGAATATTGAAAGAGAATAAAATGCATCCGTATAAGCTACAGCCTACTCAAGAGCTTAGTGAAGACGACTTCGACAGGAGAATGGAGTTTTGCGAACAAATGATGCACAGAATAGACAACAATCTTCTGAGAGTGGAAAACATTTATTTTCTGATGAATCTATTTTTACTCTTCATGGGCATGTCAATCGCCAGAACTGTCGTAATAATTGGTCCAATATTTTTCGATCAAAATTTAAATGGGGTAAATTACTTAGACTTTCTCCAAAATCAGCTCATTCCAAATCTTATAAATTTGTACCCTAATAGAAGAAATCCTCAATTGCTAGCCGACACAATTTGGTTCCAACAAGATGGAGCAAAAAAAAATCAGTTAATTTTTGCAATAAATCTGAAAACACTTAATATTTCCGAAACAGTTGAATATAAGTCCAGGATATTTTACATGAAATATGTCTAGAATTTCCTGAAGAATCCAAAAATTAAATAATATACAGAGTGTTGTATTTAAAATAAGAATGTTGGTATTGGCCACTGTTACATGACACACCCTGTATAAAAAAATTTTTGTTGCGTAAAAATGCGCATCTAAAAATACCAATCGATGCGTTCGAGCGTTTTTTCGAACACGCCCCCATTTATTTATTAACGAATTTATTTCATTTGGCTGGGACACACGGTATACGCCATCCGACGGGAAGTCGATGACAACATGGGTTGTTGGCTGTGGATAGGGTCTCCCTATTCTTGATGGTATGGTATATGTCGGTGCCCTGATGAGTCCGAACCTCGAGAGACGAAACATATGTCATCCAGTTGAAAGGATAGGTGGGGCTCCTTCCCGGTCAAGCAACCGACAAAAATGTTTATATATATATATATATATATATATATATATATATATATATATATATATATATATATATATATATATATACAATTTGGCGGTTGCTTGATCAAATGATCAAAAAATTGTGAACTGGGCCCGTGGAGAAAAATATTAAAAAGCTAAGCAAGTTCACCCGTGCTCCACGTCGTGCTTTGCTATTCCTTCATCCGTCATCCAAAGCGCCAGCAAGCGTCTCCCAACACCGGTTTTTGGCCTTAAGCCTTCATCAGTTGGGCTCAAGCTGGATACCTGAAAAGAGTATGAAGGAACGACTAAAGCCATGACCATTTAAATTGGCCGAGTCGAGTAAATTTGTTTGAATTGCATTTTTCAATTAGCCTACTAATAATAATATTGTCGTTGATATTATTTACTTTATAATTTCAAATTTCTATTCATCAACATCAACATTTTTATACATATACAGAAAGAAAAATGTAAGAAAGACATGTTTTACTGGACAACTAAATATAAAAAATTCTCGTAAAGTATTTATTTGAAAAAGTGTATAAATCAGAACTTCCCTGTTTCGAAAGGGGAGTGATTTGCAACAACCCTTTTCCGCCTTCTTTGCCCAAAGAATATGAAAATACATCATAAGCCTGCAAAGAGCTCAGGATCTTATAAATATGTATAGATATAAATTATGGATCTGTATGTTGTTGCATACAAAACGAAAAATAAATTTTGAATTGCTTTTGGATCTGCATTTTTGTTTATGTTCGCCGGAGAGAAGATGATGGTGAGTCAACTTCATGGATATATGAAGGATTTTCCGATCTAGCAGATACCAATATTTTAAGTTTAAAGGCTAAACTATGGTGAAATTTATAAAGATAGATGAATTATTGATAAAATGTAAGAAATATAAACTTGTTATTTTCCATTGTTAGTTTTTTTAGTTTTTAATCAAGGAAAAAAATAATTATAATAATATTGTTTTAGTGGGTTAAGATTAATTGACATATAGTTAAAGAATTTTCCAATAAACTAAACTAACTAACTACAGTTTGCCAATAAACTAAACTAACAATTTGAGAACTTTGAACAATACATATTCTTGGAGGGAATTGAATTCTTTACAAAAAAGGCCTTATTATAAAATTAAGTCAAATAAGCCATTTCCATGTAATCGTGCCTTGAACATTGATCTCTTTTTACAATTTTACTTTTCAAATTTCAAATTTTGTATCTTCAGAGGGTTAAAATCTGCCAACCCACATTGGACCAGCGTGGCAGATTACGATCCATGCTTTCAACTTATATTTCAATATGACAGTACAACCTCAAATACGGCCCTCATTCCCCGGAGACCAACGGGCAACTACCTACGGCAGCGGGAAGACCTGCTCCAAGGCAGAAGGTGCTACGAATCACCGGGTTAGATCATGCTACCTTTGGCCTTTTGCCAGAACTGTTAATTTAACTTGACAACATACATTGGGATATAATTGGGCTCTGTGAAACACGAAGAACGGGCGAAGGGTTAATTAAACTGGAACCAACTGGACACGTACTCTACACCCGAGGTACGGAGAATGGACGATGTGGTGGAATTGGATTCCTCATCAATCGAAAGTTGAAAGACAGTGTAGTCAAATTTGAAAGTATAATCGACAGATTAGCCCAATGCGTCATTCAGCTGAATAAAAAGTTTAGGCTTCAAATCGTCCAAGCTTATGCACCAACTATAAGCCATAGGGATGAGGAAATTGAGGAATTTTATGATGATGTTGCCCAGCTTTTATACCAGGAGAAATGTAGGTACAGAATGCTGATGGGTGATTTTAATGCCAGAATTGGAACAACAAGAACTGATGAAAATGTAACTAGTCCATATGGAACTGGTGAGCGAGACAATGGAGGTGACAGATTGGTTGATTTTGCTGAAAGACAAGAACTTTATATTATGAATTTGTTCTATAAGAAAAATATCAGCAGAAAATGAACACGAAAAAACCCATCTGAACTCACAAGTGAAATTGATTACATCATGACCAACGATATAACAATTTTTTGCAATTGTATTGTCCTTAACAATAATAGTGGCGAAAGTGACGGTGGTTTGTGAAAGTGAAAGTGGTTTGAGTATCCGCCCCGCACACTGTGGCATCCTCACGCCTTAAGGCATAAATTTGCGTTCTTTTGTTTCTCAACTTCTGTTTAGCGTTGTTAATTCCTTTGTTTTCTTCTAAGGTTTTTTGTACTAGCTGCATGTTGAATCAGCACGTGTCCTCTCTGATACGTTTTGCAAAGCTCAGTATACTTGACCCTGCCAAAAGGACTGCCTGCATTTCTTATTATCTGTCGTTTCTTCATTAAATCAATGGTCTCACTGGAGATTTTTGTCCGTTTGAGACATTTTTCTTCTGGTGCTATTGAAGCAGCCGTTTGAAGCACATTGTTGGTGATTTCTTCATATTAAACTGATATTTCCATTTCCTCCGGATCGTGTAACACAGCAAAGCGGTTTGACAAAGCGATCTCAAAATCACTGCTTCTTTCCAGCTATTTTCCAGAATCCACTTTGCCCTTCTTTCACTTTACCATTTTTTCGCGTTCTCTTCGACAGTTAATCCTAAGTTCTGCTCCTACCATTCCGTCAGAAAATTTTATTCCCAGTTATATGAAGATCACAACCAATCAAAGACAACAATATCCACGGAAGAACAAATACGAGATATCCTAGTGGAGGAAATAACAAATGCTAGAGAATCGATGAAAAATGGCAAGGCACCAGGAAAGGAAAGATATAAAACACTGGCGAAATTATACTCAAAATGCCTCAAAGAACAAAAAGTACCTGACTTATGGAAAAATGCAGAAGTGATCCTTTTACATAAGAAAAGAGCACAAGAAGGTTAAAGTACTACCATCCAATAAGCCTCCTATAGGTAATGTACAAAATTTTTAATAAGATAATATCTAAAACAATATTAAGAAAACTGAATGACGCATAGAGAGACAGCCGGAGATAAGGAGACGCCAAGAGAACATGCAGAATTCAGAAGTGAATTCACTGCAATTGATCACATAAAAGTTGTACAGCAGGTCATAGAAAGGCAGAACGAATACACCATGCCATAATGGATGCACTACTTATCTAGGGGGTTGAGACTTGTGTAAAGATCAATGGTTCAAACTAAAACCATCTTAGATTTGCCGATGATATCGTTCTCGAGGGACTGATGACGTCGTTAGGTATATAGGACCCGACTGGCAGAGGAAAGCCCCGGACCGTGAAAGTTGGAAGCATGCTGAAGAGGCCTTCATCCTGCAGTGGATCGACGCAGATTGCTGATATATATATATATATATATATATATATATATATATATATATATATATATATATATATATATATATATATATATATATATATATATATATATATATATATATTTATATATATATATATATATATATATATATATATATTTATATATATATATATATATATATATATATATATATATATATATATATATATTAGATTAATTATCTAAATTAAAAATTATAAAAAGTATTCAAGGAAAGCAAGGAAAAAGTTTATTTATTGTTTTAACGTTCATATTTTCTGGCTAGAAATTCCTGTGTGGTCATGAAAACAAAAACAAGACGAAATCATTTTATGCCGTCTAAGAAGCTTGACTGAATAAGACTTGGTAATTTGTATAATTTTCTGGATTTTCTAACATTGGGCTCCGGCAAAGTTTTGAGAGGTTTTTTTTTTCTTTTCGAATAAACAAGCCAAAGAAAATTTATACAAGACAAACAAAGAAGCGAAAAATGAAAAGAAATATAAATATTATATAAGGAAAAGTTTGTTACGGTTTATGTAGGTCCCAAATTGCCATCCAGGTAGGTCGAATTGGGAATTAGAAGTTTAATTAATTTTTTGACAAGAAAAAAATTGTTTCTTTTTTAAATATCCCAATACGAATTATTGACAAATCTGAAAGGTTTCCGCAATAAATTGAATCAATGCTTTTAAATTAAATTTCAGATATTAGATAGTAGAACATTTTTCTACTCTACAGACTTCGGATTCGGCATTGGATTACTATTATTTTCGATCCTGCTCCTATTCACACTTTTACGATCCCTTCGCACGTTTGGACGTACGTTAAAACGACGTCCATTCCGTATTCCATTACTGGAGTAAAGAGGTGCATGAGACTTTTCAAACAGAACGTAAACGGCAATTTCTTGATGAAAATTGTTGAAAATATTGATGTTGTATTTCTAATTTCTTTAATTGAATATAGATAAGTGTTGAGAGATAAAAGTCTGGATGTTTTTAAGAACAGGATCGCAACAAAAAATTCTTAGCGTTAGATTTCCCTGGAATGAAAGCCGCATTTTGAAGAACTTTCTCTACGACGATGAATTAACTATAGAGCAATGATTTTATCCGTTGTGATTTTAATGACAAGAGTAGGTACTTAGCTTAAATAATGGCAATAAATTTTTTTGAGTGAAAACTACCGTTTTTCTTACGTACGTATTAAAATTGTTGAGTGAGAAAGAAGCGTTATAATATGAATGAATTGATAAGCCATTTGTTTGGCCTCTTTGAGATGGTTTATTTCAAAACTCTCCAGATAGTTTATTTTTTTGCCTTTGTTATGTACATGTAGTATTTTAAATTCACTAAATTAAAAAATTTAATTTTTTAAATTTAAATCTCAATTTTAATTTCACTTTAAATTCAAAACGATGGTTCTCATTTAACATATTTGAATAGGTCGAATTATGTTTATGATTGAGAAAACTTCTTTCGTATTTTTCAATTCATTTCTTGAAAGATCTGCCTGTTTGTCCTATATACATTTTTGGACACGATCCACAATACAGTTAATATATCCCTGACTTATATTTTTTGTTTGTTTTTGTTTTGCTAGGCTGCCAAGACTGCTATTGGTTTTAAAGGCTACTTTTGCATTGTTTTTGAATAAGAAGTTTTTAGTAATTTCTGACGATTTAGCAAAGGAGGTTTGAATGGCCTTTTTCATTATTTTGTGGATATATTTCACAAACACACTTTTTGTAGAGTTTTCTTTTTAAAATTTAATCTATCGTCCTCTCTGAATACCCGTTGTTTATATAAATTTGTTTGATGCTTTTTAGTTCCTTCTTAAAATCTGCATCTGATAAAGGAATATTGATCAGTCTTTGTACAAGGTTATGATAAACTGCTAACCTATATTGTAGTGGGTGTAATGATTTATTATATATTTGTATCTTTAAACTATGTTTGTTTTAGGTTCGTGAAATGGTTAGATCCAGGAAGTTTAAGCTGTCTTTTTTCTAATTCAACTGTAATTTTTATATTTTTGTGAACAGAATATATTCTAGAAATCCACTTAGTTGTCTGTTGATACGAACAAAACAGACAAATCTGCCTATCGGAAATCTAGACGAAACATTCTTTCATCAAACATTTATAATGAAAAGTTTTAAGTTATATAAAAAAAAAGTTTTAAAGTTCATAAAACATTATTGTGCCCCCTTTTTTTTATCTTAATTATTTAATTTTTTATTTTAAAACTTCCAAAAGTCAGCATTGAAACTTGAATTAAAGAAAAAAGTTATTGGTATAGGCTCCAAATATATATTTTTTTAATTTTACATGTTCAGTCTTGTAGGGCTCTATGAAAATCAAAATTTTTTATAGTTTTTGGTGGAAGTAAAAATAAATTTAAAGCTCAATTTTGAATTGCATATTAAAAAAAAACTAAAAGCGATTGTGGTCTTTGAATTCTTTAAAAAAATCTCTGGTTTATTCTCTTTCTAATGGTATGCAGTCGTGCCACAAAAACGTTTTGCTAACTTCACTGATTTGTTAACTTTGTGTGTCGGGGCGCATTAAGCTGATATTCGATATGCAGGATAAAATTGGAAATCATGTAAATGGATCACTTTACTGATCGTCGCAACGGGGATAATTACCTGGAGGTCCTGCAAAAAGTCTTGTTAGCCCGAATTGTTAGCTAAGGTTCCAATATTTAATGAAGACAGGAGTATTGTGTTCCAAAATGAGGGTCGTCCTGCACACTGGAGCTTAACAGTCAGAGAGTATTTAAATAACACTGTGGAACAATTTGAAAAATAATTTCTGTTGAGTTCGATATTTAAGCTGTTTTATACGTAAATTGACATGCTAATTCCAAAACTTTATTTAGTTTTTTTCTATCTAAATCATGGGCCCCTCATAAAGTGTGCAAGCAGTGTGTAGAGAGTTTACGAATGTGGACGAAGAGAACACGTAATAAATTTTCGTTTGGTATACCAATGGTTTGGCGAGAGCCCAAAGATCACTTAAGTGATTGCTACTTTTGCATAGTGAAAACATCAGGATTCAACAAGAAAAACAAACATAAAATTGAGTACCCTAGTTTACCGTCAGCTATACGCCCTATGCCTCATTCAGTTGAAATTCCAGTGCCAGTTTTTCAAGAATTACCTTCTTTAGAAATACAAGAATGTGAATCAAGTGAAGATCGAAGTGACTCCACCGACGAAAAATTTATAGTTTCCAATGATTCTGTTCGTAAAGGATGCAATCAACATGAATTAAACGATTTAGCACGAGATTTGGGACTATCCAAAAAAGCATCGGAACTATTAGCATCAAGACTGCACGAAAAAAATTTGCTTGACAAAGGAGCTAAAGCTCGATCCATAGAAAGTGAATTTAGGCAGTACTTCAGAAATAATGACGGATTTGTATATTGCCAGAACGTAGAAGGGTTAATGAAAGAGTTGGCCATTTCTGACTATAACGCAACTGAATGGCGATTGTTTATAGATAGCTCAAAGTGTAGCTTGAAGTGTGTTCTCCTACATAATGGAAATTTATACGGTTTAGTCCCAATAGGTCATTCAGTTTCTTTGCGTGAAGAATATGGCGACATAAAGAAAGTCATTGACTTGTTGTAATATAACATGCACCAATGGATCATCTGTGTTGACCTTAAAATGGTCTGTTTCCTTCTTGGCCAGCAACGTGGGTATACCAAATATCTCTGTTTTTTTGTGTATGTGGGACAGCAGAACTTGTGAGAAGCATTGGGTGCAATCAAACTGGCCGCCAAGATCTGACCTAAGACCTGGTGATCCAAACATTTTAAATCAGCCACTTGTCGACAGAAAAGACATTGTATTTCCGCCTTTGCATATAAAACTAGGTCTCATGAAGCAATTTGTTAAAGCTTTGTCAATTGAAGGAGACTGCTTTAAGTATATCATTTCGGCATTCCCTAGGCTGTTATATGAAAGGATAAAAGCTGGTGTGTTTGATGGTCTACAGATTCGGCAACTCGTTAAAGATAAAAATTTCACTGAAACAATGACCGAACTTGAACGGAATGCTTGGTTGGCTTTTAAAAATATTGTTAAAGACTTTCTTGGAAATACACGAACCCCGAATTACATCGAAATTGTTCAGCAACTCTTGGAGAGCTTTAAAAAGCTTGGTTGCAACATGAGCATTAAACTGCATCTCTTACATAGTCATCTTGCTAACTTCCCAGAAAATGTTGGTGCTGTTAGTGATGAACAGGGCGAGCGATTCCACCAAGATCTAAAGGTTATGGAAGCACGGGATCAAGGTAGATGTCTTGTAGATGTCAATAGTCCACAAACTGAAAACTCCAGGAAAAGCTATAAGAAGAAATTTTTATCATAATATCATTTATTTATTTTTTGTATAAACACAATTTAACTTTTAATAATATGTTAACCTCTGTATGAATAGAATATTCTAATCTATTTGGTCAGATCTCACCTTATTTCCTTTCGTATGTACACTTTTAAGGTAAAATGAGCTGGGGTATGCTGTAGCTTAAGAACTTGACGTGATAGAGAAAAACTGTGAATATTTTTCAATTCAGAGATGAAAAATTAGTCAAAAACAAGTCACAGATCCAAGCCAGCAAAATTGCTGTTCCCCAGTGTAATGTTTTCCCAATTTTGATTGCACAGCATTACACATTAAAATAAAAAAATTATTTGGAGGATATAACTTTTTTTAAATTCAAGTTTCAATGCTGACTTTTGGAATTTTTCAAAGAAAGATTTAAAAATTAAGATAAAAAAACCTGTGGGCCAATAATGCTTTATGGAGGCTGAGGATATAGCAAAAGGCCTTTCCTATCGGCCAGTTTAAGTTGGCAAACGATGCAACAAACACTCTGTATTTTTCATGAAAATCTTTACTAATTCAAGTGAATAATAGACGAAAAAGGGATTTTATATATCAGTTACCGAAAGGATTTGAACCAATAGATTTGTCTGAAGACTAGTACAAAGCCATAAATTCGCACTGACTAAAAAAAAACTTTAACTTTCCCGTTGATTTTACCGGAAAATCCCCTCCGAATGAAAAACCGACGATTTATACGTTTTCCGTCTCTATATGCACGTACAGCGGTCTGGGGTGCAAATCTGGACTCAGTCATGCGATGCGAATCTATCAAATTATAACGCTACGCCAGACCTTTGAACCAATTTTGGGAAAATTGTGCGTGAAACTAGTTTACACATGGCATGTCTGCGAAAACGTGGCTATACGGTTATTCGGGGGATTGGTCTTAACCGGAGTTTACGTAACTTATTCGGGTTAAATTGCTCATTGCCGCCGATTGGCCCAGATATGCCTGGGGATTTCGTGTTGGTTATGTGGCGGTGAATCGCGGACTAAAACTGTCAGAGATATGACGGTCCTTTTGCGGTCGTAAATATTATGATGCTCGTGTTTTGGTTTATTGTCAAATAACCATAAATTTTATTTTCCTCGAGAAAATGTATACAACTATTTATTATTATTATCTTTCCTGGACACATAATTAACAACTATGAATCATTTTGGATGTACATATAATAGGTGGATGATAAATGAAGTAACAGCAGGCCATTTTTGATGTACATGTTTCCAGAAATAACGCTTTAGTAATTTTGTAGACTACTTAATTACTAGCAAACTAGTTTTTTGTTGATATCCGTTAATTGCCAGGACATTCTGCAGAAGATTTATATCTTGTTGATAGTGTTCCTTATCCGTTAGAGTTTGCGATCGACGTGCCAGAAGGGACGAGCATATTAACGCCGTCAAGCAGAAAAAGAAAAAAACCACCACTTCCTCTCTAGACCAGCATGTGCTTAACACCGGATACAAAATTAATCTTGGGAAAACAAAAACCTTAGCGAGAAATGAAAAATTTTCCGCCAGAATTATTAAAAATGCGATAGAAATAAAAAAAAAGGTCCAACAACCTAAACAGCCGAGATGATTGCCCAAGATTACCACATACTTGAGAGTGGGATCAGCAGAGAGCCCGAGACGTTCTCCATCCATGCAAGCCGTGCTACTGATGGGTCCGCTACTACTTAGCCAAACACGGGCTCTCATTTGCCGGAATCAATCGACCAATGACGTCGCGCCACCAGCACACAAAACCCGACGCGATAGACCGACCAGCAGCATTTGTCGTCGAAACACCGTCGAGAAAATGCTTTGAAAATGATGGATGAGATTCTACCGATACGTCAGCGAAAGCGTCCACCAATGGACATTCAGCTAACACGGAATACCCGAGAAACTATCATTACATTTCACACTCGTCAAAACATATATATATATATATATATATATATATATATATATATATATATATATATATATATATATATATATATATATATATATATATATATATATATACTTCATATTCATCAGCCCGTGTCGATCCACTGCAGGATGAAGGCCTCTTCAGCATGCTTCCATGGTCCTATATACTTAACGATCTCATCATCGCATCGCTACATGGCCTGCCCATCTCCATTTCAATTGCTTCACTCTTCTAATGATATTACACACTTTCGTTTGTTATCTGATCCATACGCAGGGCTTTCTGTCTCGTCTTGTACTTTTCAAGCATATATTTTTCCATTCCCCTTTGTGCTACCCGAAGTTTTTAAATTCATTGCAATGTGAGTGTCCAAGTTTCACTTCCGTATTTCATAATGAGCAGTACGCACTGATCGAAGAAGGCAAAATTCTATATTGATCCTGGCAAATGCCTGCGAGCCACACTTAACATTCCGTTTCACCTCCTGGGCGGTATCCCTCTCCATTGAAAATCTCTGCCCAAGAGACCTGACCTCTTTTTCAGGCTTATTTTTAAGCCAGCCCTTTGCAGTTCTTGTTTGCGTCTTTGCAGATCCTCGGGATCTTGTGAAAGGAGAACAATATCATATGCAAATCTAAGATGGTTTAAGTTTGAACCATTAATCTTTACCCCATCCTGTGCCCAATCAAATTTAAGGAATTCTTTCTTAAGGCAAGCCGAAAAAAGAATAGGCGATATTGCGTCAGGCTGCCCTACACCTCGTTCTACATTAATTCCAACTTCAAGATCATCAAGCTGAATTGTCGCTGTAGCTCCATCATATATCGATGCTAGTAGGTTTACATATGCTTTGCCTACCGCTGGCTAAGCAATGCATCCATTATAGCATGCTTTGAGATGGAGTCAAATGCCTTTTCGTAGTCGATAAAAGCCAAGCACAGTGGCATGGTGTATTCGTTGTACCTTTCTATTCCCTGCTGTACAACCTGGATGTGATCCATTGTAGCGAATCCACTTCTGAATCCCGCTTGTTCTCTTGGTTGTGCTTCAGTTATCAATGGTCCCACGAGATATTTTTGTCTGTTTAAGACATTTTTCTTCTGGTGCTATTGAAGCAGCCGCTTGAAGCACATCGTTGGCGATTTCTTCATATTAAACCGATATTTCCGTCTCCTCCGGATCTTGACGTAGCAAAGCGGTTTGAGAAAGCAATCTCAAAATCGCTGCCTTTATCCAGTAGTTTCCCAGAATCTACTTTGTCATTCTTTGACCTTACCATTCTTTCGCGTTCTTTTCGACGGTTAATCCTAACTTTTGCTCGTACCATTCGGTGGTCACTTCCAAAATCAACCAATCTGTCACCTCTATTGTCTCGCTCACCAGTTCCATATGGGCCAGTTGCATTTTCATCAGTTCTTGTTGTTCCAATTGTGGCATTAAAATCACCCATCAGGATTTTGTACCTACATATCTCCTTGTATAAAAACTGGCCCACATCATCATAAAATTCCTCAATTTACTCATCCCTATGGCTTACAGTTGGTACATAAGCTTGGACGGTTTGAAGCCTAAGCTTTTTATTCAGCTGAATGACGCATTGGACTAGTTGGTCAGATGTACTTTCAAAGTTTATTACACTGTCCTTCAGGTTTCGATTGATGAGGAAACCTATTTCGCCACATCGTCCGAGAAAACGAGAAGATCCGCAATTTCTAAATAAAATTTTATGGACTAACGAATCGACATTTAAAAAGACAGTTATTTAAACTTGCATATCTTACAGCCTGAAACTTTCAATGGCGCCAACTACTTGGATTTTCTCCAAAATGATTTCCAGACTTTGTTAATAACTGTACCACTCAATATCTATAGATAAAAGTGGTTTCAACAAGATAGTTGCCCAGCGCATTATTCTCGCCCTGTATAGGATTATTTGAACGGAGAGTATCCCGAAAGGTGGATTGAGCACCGTGGTTCAATTGGGTGGCCTCCTCGTTCTCCGGGTTTAATTCCCCTTGATTTCTTTTACTGGGGATGCATAAAAGAGAGAGCGTATTCAAAACCAATACAAAATTTACCCGAACTGCGTTACAGATTCCCGTCGTGGGGTGTTTTAACACCCCAGTCAGTTTTTTTAATAATTAGATATCGAAAAAGATTTTTTTGAGCGCTGCTCTTTTCTATACCTTCAAATGATAGTTCAGAAAACGTGGGTGCGCACGCACATCGTCATTTCCGTCCGAGGTATTCGCGGTCAAATTAGGCTGGGGTGTCGCATACACTCCACGCGACGATCATTAAAAATGGTATGTTAAATTTCTTTTTTTAATTAATTTATAACTATGTTATTTATTACTTAAAAATTATAAATAAAATGATAACTAACCTAACTTAACCTTAAAAAATATTATTAACCTAAATTAATCTTAACATAACCTAATTTACATAAGTAAACAAATAAAAAGTTCGTATTTTTTGTTATAAAATTTATTTTTCATAAAGATTTTTATATTTTATTGGCAGGGTGGACAAATTTTAGATTTTGAAGGTCTTCGTCAACTCCTCATTGATGATCAACCTGATGAAGTCGAATGGGAAAAGTCGGACAATGGTGAAGACGACAATGTTCAACACTCTGATCATGATTCAGAGTCTGAACAAGACGGTGTAGATAATGAAGAAAATCAGAAGAACCTTAATAATTATGATAAATCCAGACGACGAGGTAGTCATTATTATTTAGAAAAAGACGGAATCACAAAGTGGAAAAAGACTCGTCCTGTTCAAAATTCTCGTACTCGAAGAAGAAATATAGTACTTCATTTGCCAGAACCAAGAGATGCTAAAAATATCAAAACTGAGTCTATGCTACACTTTATAGTTGATATAATTCTAAGTCGAATATTGTACAAACCAATGTATTGATAAAATTAGTGATGGTTTTCAACGTGATAGAGATTGTAAACATACAACATTGGAGGAAATAACAATATTAATTGGGGTACTTATACTTAGTGGATTTGCAAGTCCAACCATCGAAATTTGAGCGAATTATGGGAATCTAATGGACTGGGTATAGAAGTTTTTTAGAATGATAATGAATATGAGAAGATTTCAATTTCTGCTACGCTGCTTACGATTTGATGACTACAGAAATCGAACATCAAGAAAATAATTAGATAAATTAGCACCAATTCGTGATATTTTCGAGATATTTATTAATAATTGTGAAAAGTATTATTCCGTTGGTGAATATGTTACTATTGATGAGCAATTAGCACCATTTCGAGGACGATGTTCTTTTCGACAGTACATTCCAAGCAAGCCAGCCCGCTACGGCTTAAAAATCTGTTCCATGACGGATTCTCGAACCTGGTATACCTCAACAATGGAAAGGAACACAGCCTGAAGAACCATACTCACAGTCAAATTCTGGTAGAGATGTTGTAAATCGTTTAGTGAGAACAGCAGAAGGTACTGGACAAAATTTAACAATTGATAACAATGCTTCTGTAGTATTCCACTGGTAGAAAATCTTCGCTCAAAAAGTCTAACTGTTGAAGGAACGCTTCGTGCCAATAAAAGAGAATTTCCGCTATCTTTTATAGACATTACTAATCGACAAATCGGCTCTATTGGATTTAAAGAAAATATGACACTTGTGTCATATGTACCAAAGAAGGTAAAGAAAAAAAACGTTCTAGTAGTTTCAAGTATGCATACAGGTGACGATATCGATAGTACAACGAATGAACCTGAAATGGTTATATTTTATAACTCAACAAAAAGAGCTGTTGATACTGTAGACCAAATGATTGGTACATTTTCATGTTCCAGACCAACTCGAAGATATTCACTAAAAATATTTTTTCACCTAGTTGATTGCTTGCTTGGACGGCTTTGTTATTTATCATTTCAATAATATTGCTAATAAAATGAATCGTCGCAAATCTTTAAAAGAATTAGGACTTTCTCTAGTTAGAGATGAGATAAAATAGCGAGCTTTCAATAGATATTTATCTAAAGATTTACGCAAAAATGCTGCCTATTATTTATCCCTGCCATGTCTTCCACTCACGAGAAAAGAAGAACTCGACAAAGCAGTTCGCTCCTTTGTATGTCCATGAAATCGTGATATAAAGACGACGGGTTTCTGCTCTGAGCGCCAAGTACCAATGTGCAAAACACATATGATTTCAATATGTGAAAAATGTGATTCTCAACTTAGAACCGTTGTGACCTTTTATTTTCTCTTTTGAAACAAAATAAAAAATATATAGATCACAGCGATGGCAGCTGTTCGCCTGGAGCACCGGGAAGAAGGTCCAGGACAGAATGAAGCCACGACAAAAGTTGAGCGCCACCCGGTTACTTCATATATCAGAAAAGACCCTGGAACCGGGAAGGGGTCTATCTTAAATGAAACGGTTTACTAGAATTTTATACATATATATATATATATATATATATATATATATATATATATATATATATATATATATATATATATTTATATTATATTATAAAAGCACACTCGAAAAAGAACTATATATATATATATATATATATATATATATATATATATATATATATATATATATATATATATATATATATATGAAAATCCGAAAATACATTCAGTTTTATGTTACATTATATACACCCTACACGACTACTTATACCCCAAATTCCGACGCGACAAACGAAGGGTTAATGTAGTTAGTTTTGTTAGAAAAATGGGTAAGTAATTAAAATTTTAATATAAACAAGATTGAATAAATAATAAATGTTGATGATTATTAATAAGCCTAATTTTATGATTTTTTAAAAGTTTTAGAAATATCTCGAAAATTCCCGAGAATTACTAGTCGAGAATTCTGGAACCCCTTCCATTTTTAATTGAGCGGCACTTAAATTGCCTAAAACTAATCTCTTCTACCTAAACAAGCTCGCAGACTCAGCTGTTCGGTAATTTAGAACGAAGAAGAACTTATTATCAGAGGTTTTATAATTATTGTACATTGAAAACCACCATTGAATGTGTTCTATTTTGTATCTTCTATAAAGGAACATTCGTTTTTGTTTCCGTTACGACTTTTCTACTAAGGGATTTTCCTTTTAGAAATTAACGCTATAATTAAGAAATAACCCGAAAACGAGTCGGCGAGAGTTTTTATTAAATAATGCCCGCGACAAGTCCCTTTTAATAAATCCAACTTTAATAAGTTCGCCTTTTAAGGAAAGGTTGGAATTTTTCAAAGACAGTTCACAACAAACTTTTCCAAATTAATAAAAGTATTCTTCAAAGAAAGGCAAACTGGTTGGCTGTAATATCTAAAATATCTGGAATTTTCAATGTCGTGTAGAAGAAAATGAAGTAAAGCAAATAAATAACTTTATATGATAGCATAAAACATCTTCTTGCATTTTATTAAGTGTTAAAAAAACCCTTTATCGAGGCTTCATAGAATTTATGAAATTCTTATATCTACTAAACTTGAAGGGATTTACCACTAAACACCAAACCATTTTTTTTTAACTGATTTGAAATTATTTGAAAATCATCTCCTGATGATGCTAACATGGTTAGCGAAAGGTGCGTCGAGCAGTTTAAAAAAAGTGATTTGGTGTTTAGTGGTAAATCTCTTCAAGTTTAGTGTTTCGCACCAAAGGTTCCAATAAAAGAATAGTTCCTATATTTAGTTTAACATATCTGATATACACTCAGTATCAGAATATTAGACACGCCATAGAACTTTCAAAAAAACTAAATCATATTAAGTTACGTAATGTCTGAATGATTGTGGCGTGTTCATATATTTTTTTTTCTTTATTTGGGTTTTTCGCCACTATCTAAAACTCAAAAAATATCAAAAATACCTGTTCTTATGTAAAGAAAGAATCACTGGGTAAAAACAAAAAACCAAACGGAGACAAATTTCTCAGTGATTCTTTTTTGTAATAAATTTGCCTAACGAACAAAATTTTAAAGATATAAAAATGTTATAAAAAATTTTACAAACTTTTAGCGTTAACGTTTCGGAGGATACTCTCCCCCCGTTTTCAAAACTAAACTAAAAAATAAATTATATTAATTTTTCGGTCGGGAACGTTACGGGCTGGAAATCATTCACTGTACAATCGCCTAGCTGGTAATGCTTTGCCATCAGCATGTCCATACATGAAGTGCAAGTCAGTCATCTCGGCGTTTGTGTACATTATGATAGAGGTCTTCACTCACTATTTAAGACACGTCAAACAGCCAAACATCACTCAATCTATGTAAACAAATGCGACCGATGAAATCCACTTACTAGATAAAACAGCCGTTCCAAGTGATCGAGATCGAAAAAAAAAATTTGTACTTGATAAACTCATTGACGTACACCCTACTTTTATTTACATTAATGATTTCAACAAATATCGAATATGGTTGTCGCAAATTTTGTTCGCCCTGTATCTTCGAAACAAAGGGGTTTTTCAAAAATCATCACAGTACAAAATATTCTTAGAATAGGACCAGGAATAACAGCTTGCATTTTTGCCGCATGTTTACTTAACACCCTGTATGTTGGATTGTCTCGAAAACCCGGCACCTATATCTACATCGATCATCCACCACATTTCCGCCCCAAACTATGTACTTGAGGTAATTTCTGGCTGGTGTAACTTGGTCTTGTATTGCCAGCAGGAAACCGTTTGTTTCCGAAAATATCTGGCCAGCAGTCCACCAGTAGTTCGACGCTAATATGTCGACTTGTTACTGGGTGGCCTCACCCAGGAACCTTCAAATGTTTCCCATATAGAGGTTTTTCTCTCTTTGATTGTAATTTCTCAAGTTTTGTTTTTGCATAGACTTGGACTTGATCTTCGTTTAGTCGCAGTGGTATGGATCGATCAGCCTGGCATACAGCTTTATGTAGCATAGACTTTTCTGTCTGCTTCAAAAAATATTTCCACAGATTTTCTATTTGTTGGCCCAGTTTCTTACTAATATCGACTAATCCCCTATCGCCTTTTTGCCACGGCAATGTCGTGCTTTCCACTGCACTTCTAGGGTGATATTTCTGTAAGGAAAGTCGTGATTTTAGGTTGCAAATTTTGTACGTCGGTTGCGCTCCAGTTAACTATCCGAAACGAATAGTTTAGCACCAAACATGCATAGGTGTTGATAACCTTAGACATGTTTCTTCTTAGACGCTCTTCTTTCATTAAGCCGTGATCAATTAGGCATGATTGCTTCATACCCAGATATTTGTATATATCTACAGCATTCATTGTCTCGATCTTTTGTCCGTTCTGTATCTCAAAAGCATTGTCTAGCAGTTTTCCTCTATGATGTTTATTATGGGACACTTCTCCAGTCCAAATCTTATTCGTATATTAATGGAGAAATCTTCCAATATTTTTTACATTTGTTGTAGGTGACTATTCGACGAGGCAAATAATTTCAGATGGTCCATGTAAATCAAATGGTTTAGCCGCATAAGTTCAACATTGTTTTTCAAGTCAAAACCATATTTGGTGGTCCGTTTGAGAGTGGGTTCATGGTGATTCAGAACCAAAGAGAACTGAGGGAATCTCCTAAAAAAAAATACATTTTCTTATTGGAATTTCTGTAGTTGTTATATTATGGTCACCCTCCGTAAGGTGGATTTTAGTTCTCCATACTGACATGAAGCTCTTCAAAATATTTATTATGGGCTGAGTTATTTTATAGATATTTAAGATTTCTATAAGACATTCGTGTAGTGCAGAATCGAAGGTCTTGTTATATACTTCGTTTCTTGTCATACGCTTGATTGCAAACGATTGAATCAATAATTATTTGTTCCTTGCACCCCATTACTCTTTTAGTACAGCTTATCTACCGCACGACGATAATATTATTGCGTTCACAATGTGCATATATTATACTCAGTGGCGGTTAGTCCATAAGGGCTCATGGGCAGGTGCCCCACATAAAAAATTAAGTGAAAAACTGAAGTGAAAAAAATTATTTCAGATTTTATATTAATTTATTATCTGTTCTGTCTATGATTATTATTCTAGTATTAGTGGTAACGCTGTAGATCGTGGGTTGCCTAAGCATACCGGTTAAAGAACACGTGCTTTGGGCACAGACAAGTTTACGACGCTACTGTTTTCTTTACTATCGCGTGCGAAAAACAAAGACAGCAATGCATCACTTTGCTAATAATCCGGAGATTAATTGCATTTATAACGTCATATATTGTGCGCTGTCCAATTCTTAATAGTCAGGAGTGAAACAGTGTCTACCCCGTGCGGCCCCTACCATATGGAACTTCTACGTCTAAATGTGTGAATACTGTTTACATTTACAAAGATGAATTGCAAACATGCCTTGAAGAAATTATGGCTCATTATCAGCTCAGGGGTTAATAAATTATTTGGCGGATGACAATTTTAAATTTTGCTTGTTTTTCGTCAATAAAATAATGTCTCACTGCGACATTCTCATTGATCAACTGCAAAGCAGGCAACTAGATGCACTTAAAGTTAAGAAGAATTTGGTAACTTTTTCAACAGCCATTCAAAATATTAGTAAAAATACAAATTAATCAAAAATTTGGTAACTTAACTGGTGAAGAATCTACAACGATCGTAGAGAAGCGTAGAAAGAAATGGAAATTTATTGACAAGGAGGACCCCAATCCGAATGTTAGGATACGCAAGGAAATCTATGATACCTTAACTATATAGAACGTTTTTATATATGCACGTTTTAGTTTCGATGTAACTGTTGCAAATTTGGTGGATATCTAGCCGTCTTTCCAAATGAAGGCATTAAAATTATATGTAACTTGTTTACAAACATAAATTACTTAAAAACATTATCCTCGGTAAAGTACGCACGGGGCGAATTTATACAACATAGTGGGGCTGAGCCGTGTGTTACAAATGTTTATCCAAAACAATTTAACATTAGCATTTAGTGAATCTGTGGAATTGCTGACTGTTTTGTGTCATCCCTATGACGACGGAAAGCGAAAGATATTTCTCTACCCTCAAACGAATCAAAACATTTCTAAGAAACACTACTGGCCAGGAACGGCTGTGCGCGTTAGCATCGCTATGTAGTGAGAAAAAAAACTTGTAAAGTCAATTTCAAATTTTAATGAACAAGTCATCGACCAGTTTGCTACTCAGAAATTTAAGGGAATGGACTTCAACTGCAAACAGATTTAATGATCATGGTCCTATGGTGAGTTTAGCAAAATTATATTATCTAGGTACTTAATTAAAAAAAACTGAAAGTTACACTCATATTTCTACACAGCAAAGTGTGTGTATGATACTACGAAATGTAAAATTTTTGGTTCCGACGCATTTCCCTATCCCTATTCCAAAATTTGGTTATACGCGCCCCACCTGTTTTTCCCCCACGAATCGCCGCTGATTATATCATAACTTTTCGAATAATCTGATATTTCAGGCAGCAAGTTTTAGCTTTTTTGACAATCCTATGCACATCTATCCTCGTGACCATCCAAAAATTCGGTATCTAATCAGAACTATAAATTTGGAAATTAATTTATTCGTTATTTTTACTCTTCAACGTAAAACGTATACCCTCGGAAACTACGATTAGTAACAAAAAGCAGTGGATTTTATCCGATAATTTTAGACAAAGAAAATATAGATCCGTCAACATCAATAGAGAAAAGCCATTTTCATATTTAACTTGCTAAATCCTTTTACTCATAAATTTTAAATAATACGGCAACCTTCCAAGAAAATTAAAACTAAATCGAAACAAGTTATTTAGCTGAAAGCGACGGATAAATTTTGCAGTCTAAAACCAAAACCACCCAAAACTGTAATATCTTTCTGGATTAACCACCTTTCAGGTTCCTCGTCCTGGAACGGATTTAATCTAACGGCAACGAAAATAATTAAGCCGTGACTTTTCGCGAAATCTTCTACATTATTGTAACGTCACGATCTCCTTCAGCGAAAAGATTAGCCTAGTCGTTTCATTAAAGCGAAACACAATAGAACCGAGATTCAATTCAAATCCTGTATACGGTGATGTGATGGGATTTAATATTAGTCCCCCCAAAGAAAAAGTCTTTATTTACAATTCGGGTAGCGTATATTTGTTGTTGTTGTTGTTGCTGATATATTGTTTGTTGTTGTTCTTGTGCCAACAAGAGACAAGGTTGAAAAAAATCTGGATCTTAAAATAGCCTAGAAAGGAAAATGTAGAAACATTACGCATTTAGACTGGAAACTGGAATGCAGATACAAGAAAAAATAGAAAAATATAGCCAGAGTCAGTAATTTAGAATAGTTGTAATGTAAGTAAAAATGATAATTTATTTTAGAAGTAGATAAGTAATACGTTCTGTCCAGTCCTTATACGTTCTGTCCAGAGTCGTTCAATAAGTCCTTAGAAAAAGGTAGAAAACCAAGTTAAGTAGAATTTTTTATTTTTTTAAGCTGTTTTAGCTCTTTACGGTAGAGCGGGGATAGTTGAGGAACTTTTCGCTTGATCTCCCATAACTTTAAGAATATGCATCGAATTTAATTGATTCTTACTCTGTTAGGTTCGTAGTTTACACTTCTCCAAAATGTCCATTTGCGTAAAAACGATCCGAGTACCAGTTTAAAAGTTATTGTCGGAAATACGAGAGCCCTCCAAGTTGTTCAACGTGTCCCAGTAGTGGGGCTAGTTGACCATAGGTCTGAAGCTAGTTGATCAAGGGCTACAATGGACTTGATGACTGTATAGAATGATCTGAATACAAAATAATTGTAATCAACAAGTAACTAGTTATTCTTTAGGATTATTACATTGTTCCTATATCTCTGGAAACAAAATTAAAATCAAACGAATTTAATATTTTATATTTATAATTATATATTTAAGAATAATTATAACGCAAATAAATATTAAATTAATGCAATAACTAATTATGAGATCAAGAAAATTGCTAGATGTTAAATAATCCCAAATTATTAATAATCTTTGTCTCTATCACAATTAATACAAACTATAGGTTAGACCAACGATCGGCACACTTTTAATATGGGACCATTGTTTGCAAATCTGACACTGAATCTAGTTTCCTCCAGGTATACTCTCAGAAAATTGCTCATAACAAACCCGACAAACGCACTCGTTCTCCTCTGAATTTGATTAAGATGTAGATGATTAAAGTAATTTTAATTAATAAACTTTGTAGAGTCAACTCATGCACAGATTAATTGATGGATAATAATTTATTAAAGAAACATTAAATAAAGTATATATATATATATATATATATATATATATATATATATATATATATATATATATATATATATATATATATATATATATATATATATATATATATAATTATAATTATATATATATATATTATATAATATATAATTATACATAATATACTATATATAATATATATTATATATATATTATATATTATATATAATATATTATATACATAATATATTATATATATTATATAATATATAATATATATAATTATGTAATATATATTATATATATATATATATATATATATAATTATATATATTATTTATATATATATATATATATATATATATATATATATATATATATATATATATATATATATATATTTATATATATATATATATATATATATATATATATATATATATATATATATATATATATATATATATATATATTATATTTAATTAATATTATTATAAACACGTGTTGTTCAACCATTCCCAGTTGAGACAACAAGTAAAAAATAGGTTATAAAAAATCAAAAGAGTTAAAAATAAATATCAATCTATAATTGAAATAACAATAATTAAATAATCTTTAAATACTTACGTGGTACTTATTAAGTGTATTTATACCAGTATAGTAGGAACATTATAATGTACCTGTAAAGCTGTAATATTTTTTACGGCGAAAAAAACAAAGCGTTCACTTATTTTATGGGAACATTGGACTTTGTTTTCGTCATTTACCTTTTTGTTGTAGGTTGCTTAGTTTTCGAGATATTTCGATTCTACAACTTGCCCTTGTGACCAACTAGCCCCGCTCTACCGCACACTTTTTCAACGTTTCTCCAACTTTTTTAAACTGTCTAAAAAGTAAGATTTCGGAAGGACCTCAAAATAGGCATCTGTTTGGGTAATGACCTCGTTCGATGTGAACTGTTTTCCGCAGAGCCATTTTTTAACAAGTTTAATTCCCTGATTTTGTCTTGATGGAAGAGAATATTTTTTGATTCCAGGTGCATCCCAAAAACCTGTGGCCATAACCTTGCCGGCCGATTTCACCGTTTTCGCCTTCTTCGGAGCCCGTTCGCCTTCAAAAACCCACTGCTTTGATTATTCCCTTGTCTCTGGAGTGTATCCATGTTTTGTCTATAGTTCTGTATTGATGCAGAAGCTCATCAGGATTGCGACGAAAAAGTTTATTCTCCACTGAAAGCAAACGTGACACCCATCCTGGTTAAATTTTTTCACACCTAAAGTAACGATCTCAATGCCAGACGAATTTGTTAATACTAATAAAATTTACAAATTAATCATTATTTACTTTCCGTGACGACGATTACGCTTTCGTTTTACCTTCCCGAAATAAAATACGGTCTTTATTGACCCGATATATAAAAACATTGATTTTTTATTCGGTACGGATTATGCTGCTTCCAGCTTCAAAGGAATATGTTTCTTTTGTTCCTTAGTATTGCTTCAAGTCGGCACTGTACTTTTGCAAAACGATATTATTGGATTTTCTGGAACAGAGAGATATCTTGTTTTCGTTTTGATACGAACATTTTATATTTTTGCTTTGTGCTCGTTTCCTTCTTCCGAGTTGTCTAATAGCGAATTTTCTTTTGCCTTTGATTTAAAAAAATTGCTAAAATCGTTCGAGTTGAAGAGTTTAATGAATTTTTCAGTATTTGTTTCGTGATATTTTTAAAGAATTGCGTTAACAAGCAATTCTTCAAAAGAATTAGATTAGTTGATTATCATATATATTGAGTTATAGGGAATTTATTTCATTTTACTAAGATTTCTGCGCGTGGGAATTCCGCATAATTTTACAATCGCTCAAAAAAAGGCTGGTGTCGATTGGTGCAAAGAAATATCCAAAAAATAAAATCGTGTATATCAACTATACAGGAAACAAATCTTGCATCTATACATATGAGCCTGAAAGTAAACAGTAATCGACTGTATAGGTCTTTCAAAATGAGCCAAACCCAACAAAAGCTGTCCGCGTATGAAGCACTTCGAAGCAAATGGTCTCATGTTTTTTTGAGATATATGGACATGTGGCTTCAGTGCCACTAGAGAATCGTAGAATGGCCAATTCCGAATGGCACACAACCATTTATTTGCCAGAAGTATTTGAAGAAATATCTAAAACAACCAGGAACATCCTTCACCAAGACAACGCCACCCCTCATACATCGGACCGAACAATAAATTATTCAATAACTTTATGAAATTACTTTCCTTCACATCCTGTATGTATCGATACCTTTCTTCTTTTATAACTTTACTGTCACTACCAGTCTATTCCAAGCTATGAATATTTATTTTAAGTTTTGAAGAAATTTTCCATTTAATTTATCTGGGAAGTGATGTGATTTATAATCATTGCTTGTCAATACTACCACAAATAGAGTGCATCAGGCGTGCTGCAAACTATTAATACTTTGAAAGCGAGTTTGGCCGATGTTGTTATCTGAAATGCGAACATTCAGACCACGGTATTATCAAGTTTCTAACCAGTTTCATCTCCAAACAACTTAATAAGGAGACGCGGGATTTTATATACTACCTGAAACAGATTAAACAAAAACGTGCTAGATTGACTTGTGTCATTCCCATTGAATGGTGTTGCACATAGTTGCTAATTGCCTGATTGATGCTAATTTAATTTGGAATATTCGGTATATCGATTAAACCTTTGGCAAACATAATTGATTAGTAGAACAGCTCGCAATTTCTGCTATCGTTGTTTAGTCCGTTTGACAAGAAGTTAAAATAAAGCTTTAAATTTGTGTCTCTTTTGTATTTTAAATTATTTAGTCCTCAACATAATCGGGACAGTTATTTTTAGGCGTCATTTTGAAGCACTTCTTTCCTTTCGTCTTTCAATATTGACAAGCGCGATTGTTTATTGAAATTCTTAAATGTTTTTAATTGTATACTTTAGAATCGGGAACTATATTGAATTTAAATCTACCGAAGGCATAGCAATACATTTATTTTTATTTAAATTAATTATAGCGGTTTCTTTTAATCTTCTGTATTTTGATACCGATTCTTTCTAAAATTACTTTCTAAATATCTAAATAAAAAACATATCTCAGGCACATACCTGTAATCTAAGTAATGTCTGAATGATTGTAGTGTTTTCATATATTTTTTTCTTTATTTGGGCTTTTGGTCAACACGCATGGGAATCGGGATATAAAATCAATTGGAATAATTCCAAAACTGTATTAAAAGAATCGGTAACAATATACAGAAGATTAAAAGAAACCGCTATAATTAATTTAAATAAAAATAAATGTGTTGCTATGCCTTCGATAGATTTAAATTCAATATGGTTCCACATTCTAAAAAATACAATTAAAAACATTTAAGAATTTCAATAAACAATCACAATAATACGGTAAACCTCACCTATATATATTTTATACATATACAAAAACAATATATTTACTTTCTATCTTTTCATAATTTATAGAAATTAATTTACTTTATTTTTAGATTCATTTGGAAACGGGAGGAGAATTTATATTTTGAAAATGTTGTTCGTTAGGTAAATTTATTACAAAAAAAGAATCACTGAGAAATTTGTTTCCGTTTGGTTTTTTTGTTTTTACCCAGTGATTCTTTATTTACATAAGAACAGATATTTTTGATATTTTTTGAGTTTTAGATTGTGGCGAAAAAATCAAAAAAAAAAAAAAAATATATGAACACGCCACAATCATTCAGACATTACTACGAATTTGGTTTCAAACAAGGGTATTCTAAGTGTCACCAACTCCAACCCTTAACAAAAACTATAAAAGAGGGCTTTGAGAACAAAGAGTGCAGCATAACTATATTCTTAGACTAGGCCCGAGCCTTTGATAGCGTATGGCATGACGGATTAAAACATAACATCGGTTCTGATACCAGAATATTTAAAAGCCATCCTTTTTTCATATATGTACCGTAGATCCTTCCAAACATCTATACAGAATGCAACATCAACTAATAGAAAACTAAAAAACCGGCGTGCCTTATTAAAACTTTCATTACAACAGTGTTTTGTAGAACAATTGTAATTGTTGAGCAGACATTTCCATAAATAAAAAAAAAAAGATGGCGCAGTGTTTATTAAATTTAAAAAACTATTGAGCAAAATAATCCTAATTAGATAAAATAAAGTTAAATTAAGAAATAAATTAAATAACTTTTCCTATTAGAAAGTTAATATTAGTTGTTGCGTTAATAATCTGGAAATATGACAATTAACACTAATTAAAAGTTATTAATTGCTATTATTTTTGTTATAGGGAGTCTCTTGCTTTAATAATAATAAGCGTATATATTATTTATAGATATTGTGTTGTCCATTGTCTAGAGTTTTTGTTTAGTAATAATGAAACAAGTGGGGCTGGGATATTGTTCAAGCATACTTCTCTTAATACAAGTTTATCGCAGGGGCTGAACTATGCAGAAGTTTCCAGTGACGAGGAAAACTTAGTTTATAGCCTAGTTACCGGATGATCTATAACTTGCGGTGAAAGTTTAAACAAACTTTTCAAATAAAAACAAAGCTAAATTACCTCAGATTAAGACCCAAGGTATTAGTAGTTAAATATTTGAAGACTTGTTTTAAAAATGGTCGAATCTTCAATTCAATTCGTTATTAAAAATTAGGAAAGTTTTATCAAGCACCAACGAAACCATCTTACATTAGCTGTAATTTGCCAGGATGACAAAATTGATTTTAAATGAATGTAGCAACTAATATATGCCATGTCTTTGTTTAATTCATTAATCAAAGTCGTTTTTTTCGTCCTTTTTTCTTGCTCCAACGGCGCCCGGAGAAAATAAAAGTTCGAATTTGTCACCACGGTGACGAATCATTTAAAGCTCTTAGGACTCTTTTATTTAGAGCTATTTTGAGGAGGATGAAAAAACTATGTTGCGTTTTTCTCTGCGGTCCTTTTTGTTATTCAAAGCTTTAAAATACGATTAATCCTCTGGCTGAGGGACTATAATTATAGGTTTTTTCTTCAACCGTGTAATGATTCTGATTGTTTTTCTGTTTTAGCTTCAAGAGTTTTTAGTGTTAGTAAAACCTTTTGCCAAATATATCAATACATTTTTTTATTATTTCTTTAATAAATATTATTTCGTAAAGTGTGATTGCTGAAATGCCACTGAGAACAAGTTGGAACACGGTACAGAGCAGTGAAAATTTAGTCTGTACTTTACCCTAAGTTCATCACTGGTTAAAGAGTATTATTATTGGTTAGCTCCAAGTCCACATCCAATGAGACTGCACCTTCGAGTCACGTAACTAATTAATATCTACCCCCAAACCCTAGTTTCTACAGCGAATTCAATATTCCTTTTTTCAAGTTCAAAAAATGCAGGTGCGTTTTTTACGAATGTGTAAAAATTAGTGGGCATCTCGAAAGAACGTGTTCTATTACCCAGTTAGAGAATTCAAGCCATCGATCGAAAAAATAGGGAATAATGTAACTTTGTCAAATATATTTTACTCACAGATAAAGCAACTTTCCACCAAAATGGGTACGTCAACCGACATAATTTCCCCTGTTACAGCAGTGAAAATCCGAAATTCATTATCCCTTTAGATCATCGGCATAGATGGTCTCTTAATATATGAGCTGGTATTGTTGGAGGTCGCCTCCTAAAGCCAGATTTTTTTGAAAATAGAGTTAGTTTTCTCAATTTTTTGCAAAATAATTTTGAAGGGTGGGTTGATGGAATTGCCTTGTAGCGAGACGAATCTGCTTACAGCTAGATGGCTCTTCTACATTTTAACGGGCAGTTGAGACAATATTTGGACACGAATTATAAAAGTAAATAGATTGGCAGGGGAGATTGTGTACCGTGGTGAGCCAGATCCCCGGATTTAACAAAACTAAAACTAGATTTTTCTAGAGACATTTTTCTAGAGACAAGTTTATCAAATGGCACTTATCACAATAGAGGACATGCACAGAATAAGAAATGTCTTTATGAATATTATCGAGGCAATGCCCATGACAGTCAATAGTTCTTTGGAACATAGGCTTAGAGTTTGCATTGCACAAAATGGTAGATATATTAAACATTTAATTAATTGATTGTAGTGACTTCTTCTGTAGTGAAATATTTGTACTTAAACTATCTTACTAAAAATTAAATATTAATGATAAAAAAGATTTTCGTATTTTTTTTTTCATTTATCTCAGTTATGCTGGACACCCTGTATAATATAGACATTTTTTGTATCAAAAGTTAAATCATAGTTTCGGTAATATCCATACCAAAAATGATATTCCCACATCAAAAAATTAATGATATATGATACTGCAAGATAGAGTCTGCTACTCCAATATTTTTTAAAAAATGGCGGATATCGATAAAAACAGTGGGTTTCGGTAGACATGTTTCACGAAATATGTTCAAAATCAATAGTAGAATGTAAAAATGAATGAACATATAGGATGCTCAATAAGAAAAAACAAAACTTATCACCGCCAAGGCTTTGTGAGATACCCTGTTTAAATAAAATTAATTTTAAATTATGCAGCTTATTTAGTTTATTTAGTTAACTATTATATTTAAACTTTTCCTCTATCTCCAGCCAATGTCAATATATCCACTTGTATGTAATGTATCTATTTTTATGGTCCTAAATTACTGGGTGTCCTTGATATTATTTTATGATATTTTTACAATAATAACTAATAATTAATAATTTTTCTAATAATTACAGACCATTTTTTAATAAAAAACTTCCTCTATTTACAGGTCGACCTGTAAGTACATTTCAATACGTCATCGGGTATTGTTCACTGCTTTTTCCAATCAATGATTGATAATTTTTAATTGTCCCCCAGAGAAAAAATCAAGAGGCGTTAGGTGCAGAGATCTCGGCGACCAATTAATTACAGGACTGTTTCGCCTATCCAACGATTTGGAAAATTATTATTTAACAATATTCTTATGTTAATTGCGTGATGAATGGTGCTCCGTCAAATTATAAGTGTAAATTGTACCGATAGTTAAGAGGAAATGCATCAATTTCATCATCAAACTCATTTTGTAAAGAAAAGAAATAAAAAAGATCTAAGAAATCCAGCTGCATTCAAATTTCCATCAAAAAAATAGAGTCCAATAATAATGTCATTTAAAATACCGCTCTAAAAGTTCACCTTAAAAGTAAAATATTGTCTCTTACATTGTATCACCCTATGTGGGTTATCTGGAGCCCATAATCTATATTTAGAGATGATACGATACAACTTGTCCCTTCCCTCGTGCCACCCTATCTCTTTAACCTCTATTGCTTCTTGGACTCCCCCTCTTTGCACCCCTCTTCTTTGACTTTCTCCTCCCAACCATATTTTCCCTCAAATAATTAGAGAAATTGCGACTACGAATGTCATATATACGGATGAGTCAACATTTTGTGTTCAGCTGTGCTTTCATCCACTATAATTACACTCATGCAACTCGCCTTCCTCCTTGGAACAAAATCCTCACGGCTGAACTCTCAGCAATAAGAAATTCTATTTCCTACATCCTTAAATCGCCCCCTTTCTGACTGGCTTATTTGCACAGACTCACTTAACCCCCTCAAATCCCTAGAAGGGGCTCTTTCTTCTACTTTGGTATTTCAATGCCTCCTCAATCTGAAGAAAGCCCAATCTATGGGCTTACAAATTCTGTTTCTGTGAGTCCCAAATCATTCTAAAATTGAGGATAAGGAGCGTGCTGGCCTTAGAGGTAGGCTAGTGCCAGAAGAACACCTACCGTTAAATCTCATATTTTGTTATCGGGATACTTATACCTGTATATCTTCTCTCATCCGAGAACAAGTACAATTTAATTAATAACTCTCTCATGACTCCTCTAAACTTTTCCCAATAAAACCCAACTTTTTTGATAAATCCTCCCTTCCCCCTTTGGATAGGATGGTGTAAAGATCAATGGTGTAAACTTAAACCATCTCAAATTTGCAGATGATATCGTTCTCCTTTCACAAGATCCAGAGAAGCTGCAAAGATGCATACAAGAACTGCAAAGGGCTGGCGAACCTGGCTTAAAAATAAACCTGAAAAGAGTCAGTTTATGTTCAATAAATTCGCTCAGGACAGAAGAATTTCAGTTTTAGGAAGGGATTTGGAGATAGTGGATAGCTTTATATATCTTTCAATGGATTTCAATGGAGGGGAATACGGCGCGGGAGGTCGAACGGTGTGTTAAATGTGGCTGACAGGCATTTGGCAAGCTCAACATAGTGTTTAAGAGCAGACTCCCACTTTGCCTGAAAAGAAAAGTCTTCGATCAGTGCGTTCTACCCGTTATGACATACGGAAGTGAAACTTGGATACTTACATCGCAATCAATCCAAAAACTTCAATCCAAAAACCAAAAAGATGTATGCTAGGCATTACAAGACGAGACAGAAAATCCTGCGCATGTATCAGGGAACAAACGAAAGTCTATGACATCATTGGAAGAGTAAAGCAATTGAAATTGAGATGGGTAGGCCATATAGCGAGGCGATGGAACGACAGATGGACCAAAGCAATCCTGGAGTGGATACCGCCTGATCGCAAACGTCCACGAAGAAGACCGAAAGCACGATGGATTGATGACATCGTTAAATATATTGCCAGCCTTGATACAAGCATTCGATCTTCTCGTCATTGACTGCCGAACTCTTTCAAACACAGGGTCGTTTCTAATTGAGTTACACCCAGCAATTATCTGATTTCGCAAATCATCTAATATCTTCAATGGAGTAGCGTAAACTAATGACTATCTGTTATATCCCCAGAACAAATATCCCCAGAACAGATATCCCCAGAACAAATAATCCAGGGGGTTTAAGTCCGGGGATCGAGCAGGCCATGCGTGTGGCCCACTTCGACCAATCCAGCGATATCCGTATGTTGCTGTTAGAAAATCACGAGCAACCAAACTGAAATGTGGTGGTGCACGATGGTGCATAAACCACATTTCATCGATTTGCCTTGTTGCCAATGGTACATCTTCCAGAAACTCAGGCGGCGAAGCTCAAGTCTTTGTGATAGAAATACCGGTCCAATTAGATAGTCACCTACAATTGCAACCCAAACATTCAACGAGAACTGATGTTGAAAACTTTCTTCGCATACCTCATGCGGATTTTTATCTTCAATTCAAATCAATTCCTTATTGCGTTTCTTGCGAAAGTGGCTTCATCGGTGAAAAGAATTTGTGTCAGGAATAGAGGGATGCGAAGTAAAGTTTGCAATATCCATTGACATAATGCAATACGTGGGGGAAATCAACAGGTAGTAGTGGCTGAACGCGTTGAATGTGGTATGGATACAACAAATTGTCCTTAAGAATTTTCCAAACTGTCCAGTGACTCACATTCAAAGTATTTGCAATTTTTTGCGTAGAACTACCAGGCTCTTCCGCTATCATGTCCAGCACATTCTGTTGCAATTGTATCGTTCTTACAGTCAGTGATCTTCCTGACCCTTCAGTTCGTTTCAATGTGCCTGTTTTATAAATACGTCGATGAATGTTTTCGAAGATTTTTCGGTAGGGGACATTACGGGCTGGAAATTGTTCACTGTACAATCGCCTAGCTTGTAATGCATTAGTCCATACATGAAGTGCATGTCAGTCATCTCGGCGCTTGTATACATTATGATAGAGGACTTCACTCACTATTTAAGACACGTCAAACAGCCAAACGTCACTCAATCTATGTAAACAAATGCGACCGATGAAATCCATTTACTAGATAAAACAGCCGTTCCAAGTGATCGAGATCGATTTTTTTGTGTACTTGATAAACTCATTGATGTACATCCTACTTTTATTTACATTAATGATTTCAACAAATATCGAATATGATTGTCGCAAATTTTGTTCGCCCTGTATCTTCGAAACAAAGGGGTTTTTCAAAAATCATCATAGGACAAAATATTCTTAGAATAGGACAAGGAATAACCCCTTGCATTTTTGGCGCATGTTTACCTAACACCCTGTATATACATATATTTCAACGAAAATCCAATTAGTGTTAAAGATAAACAATATCCAGCATCACATAATAAACCATCCCTCATAACTCACATAACGGGTCCTTCATTGCGGATGTTTATTTATCCACCGAGGTCAGAGTTTCAATCCTGGTTTATGGCGCGCTGAATTTAAATTGGAATTTCTCTAAATTTTCTTTCGCCGACGGTTTTGGGACCCGAAGTGAAAAAATTGACTTGTTCCCCTATTCGGTGAAATTGTTTTGTTTACTGTTTCCCCTTCGTACTTTCATTTATTATTCCTTGCGTTTTGTGTTACAGGTGGTAACCGCTGCGGTGGGTGCGTCTGTGGTTGCTCTCCTTCACGATCCCTCTGCAAATTCGCCCAACATGTTCTTGTTGTTTTCGCCCGATTTATACTAGTGAATTCGGTTTTATAATTAACTTGTTTTTTATTTTTATAGTGTCTGTTTTTAACTATTGAAACTTCAATATATTAATTGTTAATATTACTATAACCTATAACCTAATTGATATTTCAATCAGCCATTTAAGAAATCTGAAAGGCAGCGAGATTTCCAAGGGACTGGAAAGATGGCATAGTAATAAGGATACCAAAAAAAAATAATAATAAAAGTTCTGAAAACTGGAGGGGCATCGCGCTTTGAATACTGGTAGCAAGGTTTTCAATCGTATTTATGAAAGGGAATTAGTCCCGTTTATAAATGGAATGATAAGAAAAGATCAAAGTTGATTCCAACGGAGCTTTGCATGCAGAGAAAAATAAACACCATCAGAATGAGATTGGAATGATCGCTTGAATACAACTCTACTTTTAATTACATATTATTGATTATGAATGAGAAAACTAATTAAAACAGTATATAGAACAAACCTATGAAAGAGAAATCGGAGTAAAACAAGTTTGTTTATTTTCGTCAATATTTTTGCTTGTTATAATAAATACGGTATGCAAGAAACAACAAAGAGCAGACGAGAGGAATGCGTTGGAATCGAATGTAGGTATGACGGTATACAGACAATGTGTCGAATGATATACGACATATACAGAATATATTTAACGATCTAGTAAGACAAAATTAGCTTTAACATAATCAGATATAAAAGAAAACTTTATTAAAAACCTTAGGGAGAATAGCCATAACCCGAAAAAGACACCGTTCGAACCCCAAGATCATACGCAATAACAAACAACAGAAGAGCAACAAAAGAATTGAATTGAAAAGGTTTTACGGCTGAGTCACCATCTGAAGACCATTTGGCAGCCCAACAGGTATTGTTATACAATTGTCATTTGTCTTGTAATCAAAACGTAGGAGGTGAATACAAGATTGAATCGGATATTGAATCTTATACTAGGAGTGTGTGAAAATCAGCCTAGATTCGTAAAGAAGATTGTGATTGAAGACGGGCAAAACGCTATTGTACTTGATTCAGCAGTGAGGATGCTTGCAAAACATCGAAGTTTTCCGAGGATAGAGCAGATGGAAGGTCTCCAGGAAGGAAAACTCCGGAGGCCTCTCGTCTCATGGAGTCAAACTCCACCTGAGCATGAGACACAGTTAGCGGGAGCCCACATGGAGGGTAAACTATCGGAGGCTCGCCATTCATCAGATGGTTGTGATGAAATCTACAGTGGTCAATCGTGAAACGTAGACACTTTACCAATGGGGAAAAAACGAATTCTCGAAAAATTGAGCTTTGATAGAATAGAGTTTGGAAGAGTGACCAACCACGTCCCAGTCGAACTGTATCATCCCTCTCACCTGTAAAGCTATATGAGAGAACTCATCCTTGTAGTTGTAAAGAGACATAATCGGGAGATCCTCACATAGAGCCTGTTAGGCTAATATATCTACTCGCTCATTACTCTCGATGCTATTGTGGCTAGGTATCCATAAGAAGGTTATAGAAGATCCATGTGTTCTTACTTATTGAAGAAGAGAAAGGATTTCACTAGTGAGTCTCCAGAGTTCTCAATGCACCATCTGAATCAGATCAAATCAGCCATCTAAAAGTGCGACAGCTCAGAAATTAAGAGACAGCTTCGCTTATTGCCACGCGTTTAGCTGTCAACAAACTGCTTTATCGATGTAGTTTGAAAGAAAACGAAAATTCATTAAGTATGAAAGCTGTGCTTTGAACCATCAGTGTATATTATGTTATCGGGACAAATGCTTTACATTAAGCTCGGAAATTTGAATCTAGAGAAAGGGAAATCAGATACAGATATAACGAGGCAAACTTACATTTGGGGACCAAGATGGAAGGAGACAAGGGGGAGGCTGTTGAAGGCATGATGTATTGAGTAGGAAGGAAAGTCATGCCCGTGTTATGAAGAGATTTGACGAGAGAGCATTCAGAGCTCCAATAAGGCTGATTTTGTAGTCTCCTAGTATCATTCTGAGAGCCGAGTTCTGAATGATATTGATCGTGTTTAGGTGCGTCTTGGGAGCTCACATGTAGGCTATACAATCATAGTCAATCCTGGGTCGACTGAGTGATTTATATATGTGAAGAAGAGAGTCAGGGTCAGACCCTCATTTCTGGTTGGAAAGCCATTTGAAATCGGGAATTTTATTCAATCACCGGATGAGACTGGAGAGTTACAAAGATCAAAAGCATGGAGTCGAGGACTGTTGCGCTTTCTGCATAAATGTATGAGCAGCAATGAGCAGCCATATTGTGATGACCATTGTTGACATGAGTTAAGGGATCTTTGAATCACTCTCTCACACAGTGGGGGTTCGAGATGAGTAATATAAATACTTGGATGTCATTAGCATAAAGTTTCAAACAGATTGTATTCCTCCCTGCCCCTGGGCTGTTGATTGCAACATTAAATAATGTTGGGCTAAGAACAGACCCCTGCGGAAGACCATTTTATAGCGGAAAATTGTCAGATAGGTGACCTTTTACTGGTGCTTCTAAAAGCCTGTTAGACATGATTTTTTTTATGAATATCAGCATGGGACCTCCCACACCCCATGAGTGTGGTGGCAATGATGTTGAAGCACCAGACAGTATCATGAGCATAGCTACAATATGGAGGACGTATTCCAAATGTCATTTTCTAAAATCACAATGTTATCGATAGTCGATCTGTGTGGTCTAAAACCTAGTTAATTCTTCTGCAGAAGGGAATTAGATTCCAAATACCAAGTCAGTCTGGAGTGAACCATGCGTTCCATCATCTTTTCCAGATGGTTGGTAAGGGTAATGGAATGAGAGCTGTCAGAAGGAGAATGAGGCTCATGAATATGCTTATGAAGGTCAAGGGATATTTTGCGATGTTTTCTTTGACGGAGAAAGTTACTGTGAAGAATTTGGTCGCTTGAGACAAAGAATAGTGAGAAGCAAAGCATTTGGATGCGAGAGAGAGTGGATGAGAGAGTGGTCGAAAAATCAATCTCCACTCACCAGCAGGCCGCCAATGCGACCACAGGATTTGGCTTTCAAGCGCTGAACTCTGTTCCAGAATTCGGAAGGCGATGAATGGGAATTGAGGGATTTGGTGAATGAATCCCAAGAACTGCCCTTAGCAATAAGAGACATTCAAAAAAGAATTGACGAGACAAGAAAAATATTTGCAACTTGAGAAAAGTTTGATGCTCAAAAAATGTAAACATATCCACCAAAACGAAAATGAATGAATACAGAAATCAGAAGTAAACTGAGTCTGCACCAATAAAAATTTCATTAGGGTAAGGAGATTATATTGAAAATTAATTTATGTTCGATAAAAAAATAATTAAAAAAAATGACTTTAAAAAAATGGAAAGTGAATGTTTACTTTGAATGAAACTTTACCATCGAATATTCATCATTATAATCATCATTATATACTGTTAGATTTTAAATAAGATGAATAAGCCCTATGATATATTCATAAGCACGCTGCAAATATGTGATATGCTGAAAGGCAAATTATACGCAGGCTGAGATACTCAATAATTGAAGGGGCAAGTGGAAGAAGGGGTTATGTTACAAAAATATGCAAATGAGATAATTAGATTTTAGTAAAATTAATTGGCATTTTTTATCTGAAGATAATTTTAAAATTTTGTTTATTTAATTAATATGACTAGTTAGTGAATTATTTTCAAGAATATACAGATATTATCTATTCTGTCATTTTTTAAATTTAAATTTACATAACCCCTTCTTCCATTTACTAACAGTAATAATAAGTTCAATAAACATGCAAATAAAGTCAAGTACGTTAAAAAGACTTTTTAATATAAGAAAAAATGTTATATATATATATATATATATATATATATATATATATATATATATATATATATATATATATATATATAATAATAATGCATGAATAATGAATAAAGTATAAAATAATAATGCAGATAATCGAAAATTATACTAAACAGGAAATCCTAAAATTAGGTACTTGAATATGAAGAGAAATCATTTAGTACGTCTTTTCTTTTTGTATTGGATTTTCATTTTTTACTCCAATAATACTTTCATAAAATCATCCATGTTCTTTTTAGATAAAGGTTAACTGATTTCGTAAATTGTCAGTTTTTTGTGTGATATGTTTCTTGCCTTGTAAGTAAATCTGGTGAGTTCATCTGCTGGGGTATATAATTTTTTGATGGCTTATTTTTAAATAAGGAAACTTTTTTGACCGGTGTATATTCATTTTATGTTTCCTTATATAGGTAACTATCAATCTTTAAACGGAACTTTTTCATTCAGTAGGTTCTTTTTATTCACCAATCCCATATCATTAACCGTTCACTGTTTTAATGATCTCTCTATATTGTAGAGAGGTAAGTATGCTACTGTGTTTTCTAAGAATTTTTCTGTACGCCCAAAATCCCTGTCTAAGCCTAAAGACGTATGTCTTACCTCTGGAAATTTGTGATCAAAGTTACCTTTCAATATCATCAACTCTTACAAACAAATTACATAAAAATGCTTGTTTTGGCCAGAGTAAGAGTTGGACCATACTGTAAGATGTTTTCTTTTTTTCATATTTTCACAAGTTTGTGCGAAATTCCATAATCAACGTATGCACTACCTCCACCTGCTACATCTTCTGTCCACGTTTGCATTATACTTTGGTGCCTTTCGATCATGATTATGTCGATGCCTAAGTTGTAGAACCAAATTTGCCTTAGGTAAAATGCCTTTGACGTAGTAATTTTGGGTGAGGGCATGGTCTGCTGTATGTAACAATCAACAGTCAACAGTTATGTAACATTCGTTTTTGTTTTTCAATGATTTTTCTCGATCTTTAGACATCAACTGAAACCCTAGTTTTACATAATTTTCGTGTGTTATATTTGATTTCCCAGAATCACATTTGCTCCAGATATCACTCTTCGCATGAGTAAATGACAAATTGAACTTGGGCGAGAAAATTTTTACGTTTTTACAAGTTTTTTTTTATTAAAAATATGTTTGGTTTATTCTATTGTTTGAATTTTCAACATATAATCTGTACATGTGCGACATATTCAAATACGAGACAAAATACCTTTTATGTGGATTTCTTTTTCTGGAATAATGGGACTCTTCGGTGGAAAATTGAATAATTTGATCTATAATAGCCTGCTCCACAGTATCGATCATCTTATGTGGCCTTGTCATATATCGTCCACGTGCATCTTGAGATGGAACTGATTGTCCAAGCTTTAGTTTGCCTTTAATGATGTCCAATTTTTACTGTTAATTTGGTACAGAGCACAACATGCTTTTTTACATATATAAATTAGTTGATTTATGTTTAGAAACGTTTTTATGCTGACGTGCAAATTATAATGATTTTTTTTTTAATTTATATCAAGACTTAATTCTTCTATTGGAACCTTTGGTGTGAAACAGTAAACTTGAAGAGATTTGCCACAAAATACCAAATCATTTTAAAGTTATTTGGTGTTTAGTGATAAATCTAGTCAAGTTTAGTATACCAAGGTTATAAAAATTATCACGTAACTTCATTTTTCTTCGTTATCTTTATCACTGCAATTTAATCTGAAAGTTTTTGGGTTTTTGCTTCGTTTTCTTGAGATTTTTGGTTTTGATTTTGGCCATGTGATATTAAAAATTCAAATATTAGAGTGGATGAAGAGGTTATAAGGGCATAGCTCCTACTTCCATAACATCAGTTTAAAATTACGCTATATTTGGCTTAAAAAAAACCAAGTTTAAAGGCACAATACTTCTGCTTTTATCAAATTTAATCAAAACCTCATAATAAACCAGTCACTAAACAAATATTTCTTTGACCCTTTAAGACCCTATAAAACGTCGAACTTGTTAATAAAGTGCTGTTCTGTTAGCAGAAGCGTTTTTCTAAACTTCCGGAAAATAACTAATTAAATGCTGTAGGAAACTTAGCGGTTGTTAATTATTAATTTGTTTGGAATTGAGCGGGAAAAGAAGAAGCAAATTAACCGAAAGCGTAGGTTTCAGATGTTTTCCCGTGGTTAACTTTTGGAGTGGCCTTTTAATGTTCCGCATTTTGTTTTATAGAGCAGGTGAACATTTTAGTTCTAGCTTGATTTTATATAGGCTATGTTTGAAAATATTTCGATTTTTATCGAAGTGAATTTTTTTTTTGTGAGATGCAATAATTTTATTCCCACGATCTATATTAAAACATTCTAGGATCTAATTTGTCGTGGTGCAATATCAGCACCTCTTTCTTATGTGTCCTGGTGGATCATAGTCCTGGATGGATTATGATTCATGAATTCTAGGTTTGATAATGATAAATTGAAATCCATGGTTGGATAAAGCAACAAATTTGAATTATTCGTCTGGTTTCTTGTAATAAACCCTAATTTCACTAAATTAACATATTTCAAATATATTGATTATATATAACCAAATATATTGACCTAAGAAAACATCTCCTACCTACCTAAGAACCGATCTTTCACCTGTTTGTGTTCTAAAAAGAAGTTGCCTGTTGCAGTTAGTTACACGTAAAAAGAACTTACTCTGCATTAGTGATTTGTGATTTACTACATATATTATTGGTAAGAAATATACAAAACAAATAGAAAAACAGTAAATTTTTGCACGAACAGTTAGAAAATAAGTCTGATAAAAGGTAAACTTTAAGTTTAAAATAGCAGGTAACAAAACCAAAGTAATGTGAACCAGAACAAATAAATTACTAGAGAAACAACATGCGTTACAAAACGCATTAAATAAATAGTTATGTACCTACCTACATAAGTCCCTTTCATACCTTTCATAGGTACTTATATAGGTAATCATAATTTCATAGGTAACTAAAATAAAACTACAGTTTTATACAATTTTCAGTGAATTGTATTATTATGGCATGTTTCGCCAAAACAGTGGCTTCTTCAGATGTTGAGTATAAACTCATGCATCTGAAGAAGGCATTGTATTGGCGAAACATGTCATAATAATATAATAATATCAAAGACGTGTTCATTATGTAAAATGAAACACATGAACAGTGTATGGAAACTCCTCTTTAGAAGCCTCCTCTACAAATTTACACATTAATTTTTTCCATAGGGTTCACGTGAAATTTTTTCCATAGAGATCATGCGAAAATGAATATAACTGGCAATTAAGAGCCAGAAGTTTTTCATAGGTACATAAGTACCTATCTGTTTTTTTTAAATGGAATATTCTAATTATTATTGCATTTCTAGATTATGTGAACCATTTTGAATTTCTTTTATGTAACATATACTATACTCATCTTGAGCCGTTTCGGAAATAAGAAATAGTTTGGTAACAAACACCTCTGAATAAAAAAATATTTTTTTACAACCAGCATATCTAGCTACCTAAATTTTTGAATACAGTTCTTTAATAGGATGCTTTAGGACAATGTGATATGAGAATTAATTTATCACATACAGGGCGTTTACAAAACATTAACCTTTTGACAGAACTTAAAAATTAATGTTATGTAGGAATTTTAAATGGAATTCCCTATATATTAGTGGAGCTCAAAAGAGCACTAAATTATATATCTAAAAGTATTAACTCATGATGTACCTATTTTTAACGGTTTTCGACTTATAAATAAAAAACCAAAATAATGCAATTATAGCAAAGATAACGGTTTATTTTATTTTAGTAAACAATAACACAAAATTAAAATTATAAATATAATTGTATCTAAAAAACTATTTTTATAGCAAATGTTCGAAACGCTGACCTTTTACCTCCAAATACTTCAACATTCTAATTTGGATCGCCTCCGTGTCGGCTCTATTTATCTCAACAGGATCTAAGGTTGCGAATGCTTCATTTACCCGATGTTTTAACTCCTCTCTAGTGTTTACTGGCATTTTGTAAATGTTGTCTTTTACAGTAGCCCAAACATAGAAAGCAAGGGGAGTTAAATCGGGTGATCTCGGCGGCCAATGTCACGGGTCCAAATGTCTAAACCACCATATTATATAATGAAGTTTCAAAATACCTCGTGAAATCCAAAAATGTAATATTTTATAGGGTATTCCATTAAAAAAACAAATTTGTTATCAGTTACGAGTAGATTTGGCAACATCACAGTGTTCTAAAATTTCAAATCTAAACTTTAAGTAGTTCTCCGTAAACGTCTAATGTACTATACACCGTGAATCATCATGTATATTTGTGCGTACTGTTTCACGGATGGAAAAACATGTATTTTTTCTCGAGTACATCCGGTTGTCGAGTTGGTTCTTGTCGGCAGCTTGCAGACGTTTCGCCAAAATCTCATCTTCGGTACTTTATATATATATATATATATATATATATATATATATATATATATATATATATATATATATATATATATATATCAATGCTTTTGTTGGTTGCCTGACCGCGAAGAAGCCCCACCCATCCCTTCAACTGGATGACATATGTTTCGTCTCTCGAGGTTCAGGCTCTTCAGGGCGCCTATATATACCATACCATCAAGAATAGGGAGACCCTATTTCATTGGACACAGTACAAGAAAATTTAACTCTAAAATCTAAAATCTAAAATCTAAATATATATATATATATATATATATATATATATATATATATATATATATATATATATATATATATATATATATATATATATATATATATATATATGATGAACTTGAAGTGGGAATTAATACAAAACGAGGTATACGGCAGGGTGACGCAATATCACCTATTCTTTTCTCGGCTGGCCTTGAAGAAGTATTCCGGAAACTGGATTGGGAACAGGATGGTGTAAAGGTCAATGGTGCAAACTTAAACCATCTTAGATTTGTAAATGATATTATTCTCATTTCACAAGACCCAGAGGAGCTGCAAAGACGCATACAAGAACTGCAAAGAGCTGGCGAACCATTTGACTTGAAAATAAACCTGAAAAAGAGTCAGGTTATGTTCAATAACTTCGCTCAGGACAGAATAATTTCAGTTTTAGCAAGGGATTTAGAGATTGTGGACAACTTTATATATCTTGGGCAGATGATTTCAATGGAGGGGAATACCGCCCGGGAGGTGGAACGGCATGTTAAATGTGGCTGGCAGGCATTTGGTAGACTCAACATAGTGTTTAAGAGCAGACTCCCACTTTGCTTGAAACGAAAAGTCTTCGATCAGTGCGTTCTACCCGTTATGACATACGGAAGTGAAACCTGGACACTCACATCGCAATCAATTCAGAAACTTCGGGTGGCACAGAGGGGAATGGAAAAATGTATGCTTGACATCACAAGATGAGACAGAAAGTCCTGCGCATGGATCAGGGAACAAACAAAAGTCTGTGACATCACTGGAAGAGTAAAGCAATTGAAATGGAGATGGGCAGGCCATATAGCGAGGCAATGGGACGACAGATGGACCAAGGCAATCCTGGATTGGATACAGCTTGATCGCAAACGTCTGCCAAGAAGACCGAAAGCACGATGGATTGATGGCATCGTTAAGTATATTGGACCCGAGTGGCAGAGGAAAGCCCAGGACCGTGAAAGTTGGAAGCATGCTGAAGAGGCCTTCATCCTGCAGTGGATCGATACAGGCTGATGATATATATATATATATATATATATATATATATATATATATATATATATATATATATATATATATATATATATATATATATACTTCATAGGCATAGAAAAAGCTTTTGATTCGATAAAAGAGAAACCGTCTGGAACAGCTTAGAGAAGAAAAATATAAACAAGGATCTTATCCCAGCCACTAAGAGCATGTACCGAACCACAACAAATCAAATTAGATATTACAATGCAGTATTTGCTCCTTATCACAATGAAAGGAGTGAGAGTCTGAGTCCGCTAGTGTGTGTAAACACAATAGATGAAGTAATAAAAAATAAAATACTACGTGGGATGGACAAAAATGAAACCAGTTTATCTAGAAATGTGTATATTTATTGTTAATATAGCTCTCATGGCAGAATCAGGGGAGCAATTAATATTCAACATAGGAGTATGGAACGAAGAAGCTGAAAAATTTGGTCTACGCATCAATGTAATTAAGTCACAGATGATGATATTGACAACTAACCAAGAACATTGCAAAGAGAGTATGATAACCTTAAACAGCATGGAAAACAAACATACTGAAAAGTATAACTACTTAGGTACTATTATTAATAGTAGTGGAAACCAGGACGACGAACTGAACAACATATTGGCGAAAGCAGTGACGTTGCTCCAATCACTTAGCAGAGGCTTCTTAAACAACAAACAAATTAACAATATATAAAACGATATATTGGATCTTGAATGCACGGCAAAAGAGTAGGATTTAAGCGGCAGAAATGAGATATTTTCGTAAGGTACGGGGAATATAAAGAATAAACAAAGTCAAGAATGACATAGAACTGCAATACCAGCACTCATATCAAAAATAGAACAGCAAAATTCACAAAGAGCCAATTAACCTGACCATGGACCGTAAATTATGGAGAAACTTCATTAACACATGAAATGTAATTTCACCTCGACACCTCCGGGTATTAAGAGGAGGGATTAAGTATGTAAGAAATATATTTCAATATTTGCTAGGGAAAACCATGTTTTATTTAAAATTTACATCTTGGGCTCTTATTCGTAAATATTGTAATACCCTTTATTAGGAGAAATAAAAACATATTTTTTAATAATATTCGTATTTTTTGTTCATTTCAATATGCTTTAATCTATATCAATCGTATTATGTCAATAAAATTTTCGTGGTCCCTCAATTTATTCGTAAAAAAATAATAGCTTTTGTTCATGCTATTAAGCCAAACAAACAAAAAATGCATTATCCGTTATTAATAATTCCAACTCGAATAAATTGGGCATTTAAATATTTGTCATCTGTCAGGATTACAATAACAATAAATTTTCTGCCCGTGGCAGGAGGGTATTAAAGGAATAATTGATTTCGTAGGCTTGAACGAGATCAAACAGTAATTTATTTATCGCTATCGAATTGAATTGTGTCGGGTATATAGCCTTTTTTTATTATGCACTTTTTATAACACGTTCGGAAAATGACGTTTATTATTATACACGTTGAAACTGATTTGCTGATCAATGTACAAAAAGGACTTTTTGGTCCAGTAAATGGTTTATCGACTTCACTAGCGTAACTTTCGATCTTAGAGTTATAGTCGATTAAATAAAGAAAATCTTAACATGCGAGGTAACGGATTGCAACTATTTTACCACTCTATGTCAAAAGAAATACTATTTTAAATACATAATAATTAACAGTATTATTAAATACAGGGATTATGACTAGACGAACCATATCAGGTTCAGTTACTAGGAGGAAAAAAATTATCTACATCTCAAGACCAGTTTGGTTCTTTTATCCTATGTTCAATGAGTGCCTATCAGTTTCACATTTCCACGAGTGATATCTGTGAGGAACAAAGCTGATAAGGTCGCTGGTGACACTTGTTTTTTTTCTCTTGGAATATGTCTACTAGAGGCTTTTCATTTAGTTCACACAAATTTTAATTATTCAGTGTCACTAAAACAATTTTCAACATCTGAATCGCTGTTCAAGTATATTATTAAAGGATTAACTTCCAGTCTATCAAATACTTTTTCGCGATTCGACTATCTTTGAATCTCTTCTTCTGTATGTGTAAGGCTGGTCCATCCAGACAGTTATAAATCGTTCTTCCATCTGGACCTATATGACGTAATAATATTTTACCACCTCCCTTGATCGAATATGCAATGATAAGGAGGAAGTGTGAAGGACTTTGTGGCCATACTCTTCAGCTACATATTCTTTTTTAGGCTTTGTTCCTGAAAAGAGCATTATGAAACACAAACCTGTTCCTTTAATTACTGCTTATTACTTATTTTCAAAAGGAATGATTATGTTCCGTCAGCCATTCTGCACTTTTGGCTTTGTCCATGCACTAGTTGGAGGTTTATCCATCACTGTACTGTGATATGGTGCATTATCCATGACAATAACTGATGGTTCCTCCAAGATTTTCAACAGGTTGTTTTTAAACCAAAACAGTTATTTTTATTTATTTCTCCATTATAATCGCGTTTTGTTTTAGAACAGAAGACTAATTCGGCCTCTGGAATAAAGCCATTCTTGTTCCCAGCATGAAGAACAGTAAATCTGCAATAACACGTTATAAGGCTATGATGCAGCTGAAACTCGCTAAAAAATGTTAAATGTTATCTTGACAGCGAATTTACTGAATGTAATCCGCCGGGTCACCGTATTTTTATCTTATTCTAATATGATTAGAAGAAGAAGGAAAGAGAGTGCTTTGAACTTTAAATGATTTTTTCTTTGTTATGGGTTTAAATTGGCAGTAGCTATAGATTGATGACGTGCAACCATTTTTTTCCTGAATGAACAATACATTAAATATCCAAACGTAGTTTATGACCTTAAATATAATGCATTGTTCATTTGTGTAATCAAACCTGTTTTTTTCAAATAGTTCCATTTCCAATTCTATACTGCCAAACAAAAAAACATTAAAATAATGAGAACTATATATTTTTGGATTAATTTTGTGATCTTATTTTGTAATAAGTTCTCGAACGAGGGAGGTATATTATCCAGAGATAATTCTTATAGCTTCTATTTCCTTGTGTTTACAGATATTTTTAGAAAACTTTAGCGCAAACAAGTTGTAGCTACCAAAATTGTTATGATTTACTACCCTGCAATTAGTTTTGCAAAAAATATGTTATCCAGCCACACTAACCTTTTTAAATGTGTGTCATTTACATCTAGTTAAACTTTCTACAAAACAAAACGACAAGAAAAACTCACACATTAATGTCGTCTAATGTCAAAATGTTAATTATTAGGACGAATATTTTACAACTTTTAATACGTTTTATCCGACTCACTTTATCTTAATAACCACATGATTAATGGTTTTATTAAATTAAATGTTCAAAATGTCCACTAATTGAGTCTATGCAAACCTAACACCCCACTTATCTATTTTTCCAGCATGTAGATAAGCTCCTGGTAAATTTCTAATGTGGCTTTTCTGTAAATAACAAGCATATCGTGATATTCGAGTACATAATTTGGTTTTAAATAGACTTTATATACACAAACTAGCACACTCTGAAATAATTTCAAAACTGTAGATACTGGGCCAGAGATAATCCTCACTGGTTTAAAAATTGTAAAGGTCAATATTCCCAGAACGTCAATATCTGGTGTGAAATGTTAGGAATCGGAATAATTGGTCTTTTTTTCTTTTGAGTCATTGAATGCATGAATTGAGTCATTTGGGATGCAATTGAAAATCTTCTTAGTGTACGATAGGAAATGTATTTGTAACTAGATGGTTCAGATTCAAGGTTTATTCGTCAATAGTTGAACCAAACATTTTCTACGATGGATATTATTTTGAACTGCGGTCTCTGAGGTCTGCTGATATTACACCCCTTGATTTTTCTTTTTGAGGAATGGTCATAAGTAAAGTTTACAAAACAACGCCCAGAAATCGAGATGAACTTTATGGAATAAAGAATAAGGCAAGCCTATCAAGAAATCAGCATCCCGGAACTTAGACGAGAAGCTAAACAGAATCGTAAAAGAATCGAAAAATGTATTCGAATAGACGGAGGGCTAGTTGACTTGAAAATTATTGTTGAATACTTTTTTCTAAATCTAATCAATTACCAAAAATTGTTTTCCCATAAGAATCAAATAATTATTCCTTTAAGAGCTATTTATTTTATTGAAACATTTGAATACATGATACTATTAAATTGACAATCTATCAAGTTTTTTACTTTCAAAGGCACACTAATTATCAAATTAAAAAATAAACTTTTAATAATTTTGTGTATAGACCAAAATAATTAAAAAATTAAAACTGCGAATTTTGTCATGAAACTCAGTAAGATGGAGGTAGAATAATAAAAGTTCAGATTTCAGTTGAGTATCTTAAACGGAGACAAATTTCTCAGTGATTCTTTTTTGTAATAAATTTGCCTAACGAACAAAATTTTAAAGATATAAAAATGTTATAAACAATTTTACAAAACTTTTAACGTTAACGTTTCGGAGGGTACTCTCCCCCGTTTTCAAAACTAAACTAAAAAAAAATTATATTAATTTGTAATATATAAAGTAACGAGTGAAAGTAAATATATTTTTTGTGTATGTCAACGATACTTACATTAACAACAATAGATTTTTTATGACAGTGACATACTACCAATATATATATATATATATATATATATATATATATATATATATATATATATATATATATATATATATAGAATTTAAAATTTAAAAAATATTCAACCTTATCAGAGACCTATTTGAAATTGGTCTAAATTTAAGTTGATATCTTGATTGTGACTGGGGAATTTTATTCCTAGTTGCTGTCAATGGAAAATAATCCCGAACAAGAAGAAATAACCAGCAATAATTAAGAGAAACATAAATCACCGTCAGGCAAGATAATATCTCATCTAGCGACAGGACCGATGGAACGGGGTCGACCTCTTCCGGATTAGAGACAACTTCTGGCAAGTCTCCTCCAACAAATCTCGTTTCGCCATCGGATTGATTTTCCGAACCGATTTACAGATATCGAGTGGTCGCGGCCGCTGACATCGACTTAATTATCTGCCGAAAATTTACTGCCGCAAACGAAGAAACTTCCAACTTGTTTAATTACGTTTGATTATAGGCCTTTGATGGGTGAACCATAATTCTCTGGGATTCGGCAGTTCATTTCTCTTTTTTTTTTCTCCTCTTTGCACACAGGGGACACTTCCAAACTAAAGTTCGGTGAATGATACTTAAATCTAACAATAGCTTAATGAAACATATGATATAAATGTTCTCTCTCCACTGGAAGCTATAGATGATAATAAAATATTATAATTATATCTTTACAAAAACAAAGTAAGACAAAGAAGGAAGAAGACGCACAGTGAATCGCTTAGTACAAGCTAGGTGGACAAAAACATTTTATAAAAACAAAATTAACAAAGCCAAAATTACCAAATAAATAAAAATATTCCAAAATCAAGACACAATTTCCCGTGCTTGATCTAAAAATTGCCCAATTCTCCAAAATATATATATTAATATTAAAAGAAAACCATTGTGTATGAAATATAAGATGTTTCTTCTATTATTACGTCAATTGAAGTGGGATTTGATATCATATCGGTAACCGCATTGGTAATTTTGTGGCGTTTCACGAGATCAAAACGGTTAAAACATAATCGAAACTTATACGACTATGTTTCGTAGTTTTGTTCAGCTTTGGAATACGAAGCGAAAACATTCATAATTACAGTTTTAATCCTACAATGCATTATAATCACATTTCTGTAACTTTCACAGGTAAATGTTATAAATGCTAACAGCCCGTTTATTCGTGCTCAACATATTTACTGTGTTAATCGTTGGTTTATGATGGTTGTTTTATACGAATTATGTAAATGCTAGGTTTCGATGCATATTGTCTGACTTTCTTTAAGTACGCGAAGCGGATATGATAAAACAAGTTTATAGTTGAAGAAATGACTTTATTCTTCCGTGTATGCTCCCTCAAGTTCATTACATTGTTTCCAGCTATTCTCCAGCTCACTTAATCCATCTCTGAAATGATTTTTCGGAAGCCCTTCAAAATACTCATCTACGAGTACTTTAATTTCTTCATTTGATGAAAAACGGATTTTTTTTAAGATTTAAAAACATATGAAAGTCGGAGAGAGCCAAATCTGGTGAATATGATGGATGTTCCAGCAATTTTTAATATAACTCCCTCAATTTGGCCATGGCAAGAACACCTCTGTAACCCGATGCACTGTCTTGATGAAAAATGATTTTTTTCTTTGTTAACCAGGTCTTTTCCCACGATTTTTTTCATCCAATTGATCCAAAGGTTTGAGTAGTGGTGTCCTGTTATTGCTTTAGCGATTTGAACAAAATACCTTTGCGTAAAATTGATGCCATATCTTTTTAGTCGATATCGATGCCTTTGGCATCTCAACAAATTCATTCCGTAAACTTTTTGGGTCAATTTTGACCACTTTGACTCCTTCGGAGCTGAAGTACCGGGCTCAGTCCACTCTGCGGTTGTGTCGCAGTTCAGGATCATAGTAGTAAACACAAGTCATGTAGACAATAAATTATTTGTTCAGTACTTGCAAGTTGTTGTTGGACGTCCAAAATGAGGATCATCATCCAGGCTTGTATGACCACGTTGAAGCTCACCTTTCCACTTATAAACCATTGTTTTTGAAGGACCAGACTCCCCTAATACATTAACCATTTTACTATGAATTTCCTTCGCATTTAAACTTTTTTTTTATAAGTAATAAATATAAGAATTTAATCACTACACACACGTGTCCAATAGTTTCTATTTTCAAAAATTACACTGATACTTTACTTTAAACTGCAAACTTTTTAATTAGCCTCGTATATATGTGTACGTAAAATAATGCAACTGGAGGTAGCGTTTGATCTGACAACACTGTTAGCTTCCCCTTTAGAGAATAGGTAGTCCAATCTCTGATGCATCTTCAGTCCTAGTTTAAACTTCCAACTACTGAGGGTACTACTGAAGTTACTGCTGACGTTATTACTGGGTTACTAATGAAGTTACTACTGAGGACATTATCAAAATTAATTCATGATAGCGTATTAGCTGATCGCCTTCTTCTTCTTCTTCATGTCCCCTCTCCGGTCCGGAGTTTGGCAATCATGTTAGCTATTTTGATCTTGGACACTGCCGCTCGGAACAGTTGGTTGGAGTTGCAGTTGTACCATTCTCTCAAATTACGTAACCAAGACATCCTTCTTCTACCGATGCTTCTCCTGCCCTGGATTTTTCCTTGCATAATTATTTGTATCAGTTGGTACTTCTCTCCGCGCATGACGTGACCCAGATATTGTAGTTTACGTTGCTTCACGTCTGCCAGCAGCTCATTTTCTTCCTTATTCACGCGATTCAGAACTTCCTTGTTTGTTACTTTCTTGGTCCAGGCGATTCTTAAGACCCTTCTGTACATCCACACTTCAAAGGATAGCAGTTTATTCTGTGTATATTTGTTTAATGTCCATGCCTCCATTCCATAGAGGAGTACAGAGCAGACGTAGCATTTTATTAGTCTTAGTTTAAGAGTCAGCGACAAATCTTTGCTACATAAGACGCCTCTCAATCTTACGAAAGTACTTCTTGCCTGTTCTATTCTAGCAATAATTTCCGGTGTATTGTCGTTGTTGTCATTTATTGTTGTGCCCAAATACCGGTATTTTTTTACTCGTTCTATTTGCTCCCCCTGAATACGCAATTCTGCATTATTGATGTTTTTCTTTGTAATGACCATGAACTTTGTCTTTTTCGTGTTCAAGCTTAATCCGAGGTCTTCGCTTGCCTTTCTTACTTTTTCCATTACTCTGTTCAGGTCCTCCATTGATTCTGTCATTACAATGCTGTCATCAGCATATCTGATGTTATTGATTGGTATTCCGTTCACTATTATGCCGGCTGTTTCATCCTCAAGTGCTTCATTCATAATGTTTTCAGAATATAAATTGAACAATGTTGGAGACATTATACATCCTTGTCTTACGCCTTTCATAATCTCAATTTCCTCTGAGTTGTAGTTGTCAATGCTTACCACTTCCTTCTGATTGTAGTATAAGTTATAGATTATTCTTATATCTCGCGTGTCTACACCTTTGTCTTTCAGCAATTTTATCATGATGTCATGTTTGACATTATCGAAAGCTTTGTTATAGTCGATAAGACATATGTATACATCTTTATTTACATCCAGGCTTCGTTGCATAAGTATATTGTATGCTACCAAGGCTTCACGCGTTCCTAGGCCCTTTCTAAAACCAAATTGCGTGTTGGCTATATGTTCCTCTAACTTTGAATATAATCTGTGGTGTATGATCTTCAAAAATAATTTCAATGTGTGTCCCATGAGACTAATTGTCCTGTAATCCTCACATTTATTAGCTTTGTTTCTCTTAGGGATGGTTATGAACGAGGAGACAAGCCACTCCTTTGGGATTTTACCAGTTCTGTATATTTCATTAAACAGTCTCTGTAACACTTTCAAATGTTCGTCCTCTAGGAGCTTGAGGAGTTCTGTTGGTAGATTATCTGGTCCTGTTGCCTTGCCCGTCTTCATATTTTGTAATGCATATTTTATTTCTGCAGTTGTTATTATTGGACCACTGTCTTCTTCAGCCGGTTCCTCTGACTGTCCTGATCGTGTGTCCGCGAAAAGGGATTTCGTGTAATTCGTCCATGTTACAAGTTTATCCTTTATGTCTGTTATAATTAGACCCTTCTCATCCACTAAAAATGATCTTGTTCTTTTCCTTTGATACCCCGTTAAGTCCTTCACCTTCTTATGTAAATTGAACTGGTCGTGTTTTTTCTGTAGGATCTCTATTTCTTCGCACTTCTGAGTAAACCATATTTCTTTGGCTTTTCTGACTTTCTGGCGAAGTTGTTTCTGTATGTTTTTATAGTTAGGCTGGTGTTTGCTTTCCCTACGTGTATTCATTAAGTTTAATATCTCATTTGTAATCCAACCTTGTTCTTTTTTAGGTTTGAGTCTCTTCAAGTATTTTTCTGTTGGTTCCATTAGTGCCGTTTTAAAGTCGTCCCAATTCTCATTGTTATCCTCCGACATATTTAAGTTGCTAAGATTGTTGTCTATCTCCAATTTTATTTTCTCTCTGATGGTTACGTCATTAAGACCGTTGAGATCAATTTGTTTTCGTCTCGACTTTTGAGCTGGTTTCTTTAGTTGTATATTCACCCTTGCCACTAGGGGGTTGTGGTTGGAATTTACGTCTGCACCTGGGTAGGTCTTTACTGACTTTACACTATTTCTGAATCTCTGATTAATCATCACATAATCTATCTGATTGCGTACTATATGATTTTCACTATCTTGCGGCGATGTCCAAGTGTATAGTCGTCTTGGTGGGAGATTGTAGAACGTATTAGCAACCACCAGATCTTTCTCTTGGCAAAACTGAATTAGCCGATGCCCTCTGTCATTGCGCCTAATTCATGATAGCGTATTAGCTGATCGCCAAGTGGAGGTTAAAGATATTGTTGAATGTGAATTTAGTGAATCAAGAGAATTTACCTTTAAAAAAAAGAAAAAAGTGGACGGATTACTGATGCAACCAAAAAACTGTAGCTTCAGTCCCATCTTGAAGGTAAAAATTGTGAATGTAAACTTTAAAAATGTTTCGAAACTATTCTCAACAATGAAAGAACGCAACTTAAAAAAAAAGTCAATTTGATGAAAAGTTGGAATGAACAAAGTTTATACTTAACAGGATTGATCAATCTTAGCCTTTAAGTACCGACGTGGGGCCTGTGAGGCCGTACCCGATTGATAAGTTTGGTTATCAATCGGGTGTGTGCGTGATGTCCAACTTATCAAATAAGTTGGACATCACGCTAATTTTCGATGTACCTAGGAAAGGCAAAGCTGTCATATGAGCTTCATCAATGCATCATAGCGAAGGCACTGATTGATATTGAGTCAGGGGAACCGGAAATAATAATTCTAAAAATAATAATTCTATAATTCCAAAAAAGACGCAGTAGACAACCAGAAGTGTTCGATATACATTTGCAGCGGCCCATCAAGACATTGGCCTATGACACTTTTTTTATAAAATTTTAGACATATCGTGGTCTATCGTGGTGTGTTTATAAAACAATTAGCTCGACAACTAGTATTAAAGCACATAAAGAGAAGGGTGTTCAACTTACGCCTGCCTTGTGAGCTTCGTATGAGTGTCACCAAAATACCCGGTCCTGATATGCCATAGTCAAGCCAACGAAGAAAAAAAAATGTGCATTTTGTCAACCTAAACTAAATAGAAAATCCACATCTCAGTGTTATTCCTGAAAAAAATATGTTTGTTTACAGTACGCTTAACAAATGTGCATAATTTTGTTTGTTGGACATTTTTTTATTTTAAGCCTTCCAGATATAATTCTTTTTTTTCTAATAGATATAACCTTAAAGTTTAAAGAGAATTATTTTTCGTGGTTCCGAAGAAGTGATATCATTTTAATGACTTTTATTTCGTCTACTATTATTTTTTAGTTAAAAAACGGACTAAAAGATTTAGGGGCATATAATTTCAAAATTTAATAAAGTCTATTATTATTTTTATCTTTTTTTCATTTGTAGATCCCAAATTAACAATAAAAGCTATAAAAAGGAATAAAACAATTTTTTACTTGGTTATCTATCACTTTTATTTTTAAACAAAATTTGTGTGACTATAGTTTCGTAAAACGATTTTACATTCTCAAACACTACTTTAAAACTAAAGTTTTACAGCTTTTAAAAGTAGTGCTTGAGAATATAAAATCGTTTTACGAAACTATAGTCACACAAATTTTATTTAAAAATAAAACTGATAGATAACCAAGTAAAAAATTGTTTTATTCCTTTTTAAAAAATGAACTGTCACAAAGTAACGGACAAATCAATCAATAACACTGGGGAACAGCAATTTTGTTGACTTGGATCTGTGACTTGTTTTTGACTAATTTTTCATCTCTGAATTGAAAAATATTCACAGTTTTTCTCTATCACGTCAATTTCTTAAGCTACAGCATACCCCTCATTTTACCTTAAAAGTGTACATACGAAAGCAAATAAGGTGAGATCTGACCAAATAGATTAGAATATTTTATTCATACAGAGGTTAACATATTATTAAAAGTTAAATTGTGTTTATAAAAAAAATAAATAAAATATATTATGCTAAAAATTTCTTCCTATAGCTTTTCCTGGAGTGTTCAGTTTGTGAACATTCTCGCTTGATGCTCCAACAGTAGTCAGCCATCATATTGACATCCCATCTACCTTGATACCGCCTTTCCATAACCTTTAGATCTTGGTGGAATCGCTCGCCCTGTTCATTACTAACAGCACCAAGATTTTCTGGGAAGTTAGCAAGATGACTATGTAAGAAATGCAGTTTGATGCTCACGTTGCAACCAAGCTTTTTAAAGCTCTCCAAGTGTTGTTGAACAATTTCGATGTAATTCGGGGCTCGTGTATTTCCAAGAAAGTCTTTAACAATATTTTTAAAAGCCAGCCAAGCATTCCTTTCAAGTTCGGTCATTGTTTCAGTGAAATTTTCATCTTTAACGAGTTGCCGAATCTGTGGACCATCAAACACACCAGCCTTTATCTTTTCATATGGCAGGCTAGGGAATGCCGAAATGATATACTTAAAGCAGTCTCCTTCAATTGACAAAGCCTTAACAAATTGCTTCATGAGACCTAGTTTTATATGCAAAAGCGGAAATACAATGTTTTTTCTGTCGACAAGTGGCTGATTTAAAATGTTTGGATCACCAGGTCTTAGATCAGATCTTGGCGGCCTGTTCGATTGCACCCAATGCTTCTCAGGAGCTCTGCTGTCCCACATGCCCAAAAAAACAGGGATACTTGGTATACCCGCGTTGCTGGCCAAGAAGGAAACAGACCATTTTAAGGTCAACTCAGATAATCCATTGGTGCACGTTATATTGCAACAAGTCAATGACTTACTTTATGTCGCCATATTCTTCACGCAAAGAAACTGAATGACCTATTGGGACTGAACCGTATAAATTTCCATTATGTAGAACACACTTCAAGCTACTCTTTAAGCTATCTATCTACGTTCTAATTAATCTTCTACGTTCTGGCAATACATAAATCCGTCATTATTTCTGAAGTACTGCCTAAATTCACTTTCTCTGGATCGATAGTAAGTGACTTTAGCTCCTTTGTCAAGCAAATTTTTTTCGTGCAGCCTTGATGCTAATAATTCCGATGCTTTTTCGGATAGTCCCAAATCTCGTGCTAAATCGTTTAATTTATGTTGATTGAATCCTTTACGAACATAATCATTGGAAACTTTGAATTCTTCGTCGGTGGAGTCACTTCGATCTTCACTTGATTCACATTCTTATATTTCTAAAGAGGGTAATTCTTGAAAAACTGGCACTGGAATTTCAGCTGAATGAGGCACAGGGCGTATAGCTGACGGTAAACTAGGGTACTCAATTTTATGTTTGTTTTTCTTGTTGAATACTGATGTTTTCACTATGCAAAAGTAGCAATCACTTAAGTGATCTTTGGGCTCTCGCCACACCATTGGTATACCAAACGAAAGTTTATTACTAGTTCTCTTCGTCCACATTCGTAAACTCTCTACACACTGCTTGCACACTTTATGAGGGGCCCATGATTTATCTTGGTCACCTATTTTTACTTTTAAATAAGTAAAATAGGCTTGCCTGAGAAATATACTAATATTAGTCCGTTGAATGGGAATGGTAAAACTGCCACATATATAACAGAATGAATCAGGGCTGTTTAAGCACTTACGACGAGAACTACCAGAGACAGACATAACGAAAATCTGTAGTTGTGTATGTATACTTTGACTTCACTGTATCAGAGCGACACAGACCCGCGTACTTTAGCATCTCATGCGTAACTGACCGAACTAGTTTTGAATGACGCAACGACACTCACGCCCCCACTCCTAAGTCGAAGAAGGTTCGTCGGTAGGAGAGCAGTAGTGACTTCTGTGATTCGCCAAGCTTAGTCGGATGCGTAACAACTGTAGCGAAAAAACTTGACGTGATAGAAAAAAAACTAAATTAAATTTTGGAATTAGCATGTCAATTTACGCATAAAACAGCTTAAATATCGAACTCAACAGAAATTATTTTTAAAATTGTTCCCCAGTGTAATATATTAGCTATAGTTTGATTATATATTATACATATTTTCTATAAAACTCAGTGTTGTATTTGAGGCCTCTCAAGTCCCACATCGCTACTTGTGTGACAAAAAAACCACGTCGTAGCTAAAATTTAATCCAATCATGCAACGACACCTTCGAAAGTGTGAACTTGATGCTAATTTAAAGCAAAGTTCTTTCTTCTATAAGGTTAGAATCTCTCTTAAATAACTCAAAGCATCTAATAAGGCTTATATTTTCAAGACAATATCGTTCAACTCACGCACAATTATATTATACGATATTTTTAACTAGTAACGCTGTATTCATGTTGAAGCTGGAAACTTTTTATACTTGTAATAAGGCAAAAAGTGTCACCAATTGCCTCCGAATGGGGTTAGAGAAACGTTGAAAAAAACATGATTTTTTCGTTAGTGGTAATTTTCTTCGAGTGTCATACTGAAAGCTGTAATAAAATAATATAATTAAGTGTAATATAATAAAGGCCAAGAAAAAAGATTGGTACGTTCAAAAAAGGTGGTAACAGCATCACCACTGCAAAAGTTATAGAGAGATTTATAAAGATGTTCCAAGTCATAGAATCATGATTTCTATCACATGATAACATGACCGAGAATAAATATTATTAATACAATACATACCTGCATACAATCTCTATATTTAATTCAATCTTGGATAAAAACGTACAAAAAAGATTCTACAAAAGTTATTTTGAGTAATTCGTAGAAGTCTAATAACTACAATAAATCGTATCGATAGAAATCCAATATCAATGCCCGTTCAGTAATCAGATATAGGTGTCGGAAAACGATCTTGCTGGTCCTTTTTATCGTAAAATTCAAAAAACCTATTAAAACCCCGGAGTTTTATCTGGCGTTGTGAACGGGTATAAATTCCGAGTGAAAAGCGTCCACGGACACAAAAAAGCGGTCTTCCAGTTCGGTCGTCTTTCGTCGTTGCGCCCTTAATCCTGCCGATCTCACGTCGCCACTTTGAACTGTCATCAAACGCGTGCCACTCAGAACTTCCCCTGACTTATTGCTAAAACTTTGAAATTTCTTTCCGGCGATCGGACCTTTGATACGGTCCGCACTGAACAAATCAGGCATGCCAGCTGCTTCGGTTCCATTAAAGTATTTTTCACTGGTGCCGTAGCGGAACATAATACCATAAAGTTCGCCAGTGAAATTACGGGAAATTGTGTGTATAACTAAACTAAACTACTGTTACACTGTTGGTTTAATATAGTTTGTATTTGAAAAAGGCCACTGTGTCGAAACAATTGTCATACATATAATTTTAAATATAATTGAAATTTTTAGATATTAATTAATTTTTATTTATTTAAAATGTATTTCCATCAAGTATCAGCTACTCAGTTAAATTTATTATTTTGGAGTACTTCAAACCGTGCCGACTAGCATGGAAAACATGTTCATACATGCTGCGCTGCAGGAATCGCGCTTTCTGGCCATTTGTCATTTACTCTCTGCTTGTCGGGTAGTTAACGCGCATTGTTTTATGTTTTAAACATGTCAGTGGAACTAAGAAGCATTAAAAATAGTATTTTCTTGGCTGGTGACCTTCTAGTCGTGAAGTTCTCGCTGTTTTATTTTTTAACATTCGCGAAGTTCAATTGACTGTAAGTGAAAGTGCAAATCTTGTCATTCGGGAGTGTATTATGTTTTGGGAAAAGGCTAGGATACCTACCAAAGTTGTACCTGACCCAGTGAAGAAGTTTGTGCGATTTATCAATTCTGGCGAGAGCTGCAAAAAAACGGCAAAAAAGGATGCCGCGAAAAGGGTTTGGATAAGTTATTTGATATCGCACACGCTGATGCTCTTCATAGAATGAATATAGATAACGATAAAATTTTCTTATAAAAACAAAGACAGCCAGGTTGCTTAGCGAGCGTAGACAAAAGTTAGCTGAGAAAGAAGAAAGAGCAAGGCAGAGAAAACTAAACGAAGAAAAAAAGAGAGCCACGCAAATGCCTTTAGAGAGTTTATTGTCATCTTTTACTTTACATGACTGTATACCGTCTCAAGATGAATCTACCAGCTCTGAAGAAAGTCCTGAGGAACCTTTACCTTCAATATCACGAATTGTAAGCATCATGCATGCATCAATGCATCAAGCACGATCGATGGCAAAAGCTATTTACTATTTGAAAATATGTTTGCTGCAGTCTCAGCTTAAAATGACCGCAAAAGACAAACAGGCGCTGCAAGATGTTTGTTTATTCATTGTAGCAGTTTATACAAAGCCTTGGCTTGGATGTAGTTTGGCAGTGAAGGCGCCGATTCAAAATTTGTGTTTTTTAAAGGCATTGAAAGAATATTAAACAATTAACAAATCGATTTCTAAAGTGGCCGTGACCAAGTTCAGTCAACATTTGTGGTATTTATCAGAGGGAATAGTCGTATTATCACTCATTGATGATGAAGTTGATGAACAAATTAAGGTCAATATTGTAGCTTAACTTGTGTTACTAAAAAAGGTCTGTTTCGTTTTGTTTGATCTGCTATTTTAATTTCACTATTATTTTAATTAAATTATCAATTTAATTGTGATACTAATAATTAATTACTGTTGTTTTTGGGAAATCCTTGAGCGATTTTGTCTCCATCAAGAGCAAAAATTTGTTTTCGCTATAAAAAATTCAGTTTCCTACAAGAAAACATATCTTCGTGGGAAGAAAATTCAGCCTACGTGGAAGCTACGAAGAAGGTTTCTAGCTTAAAAGTAGTAAATGATACAGCTGACACAGCTGTTAAGCTAATGCAAGATCTCCATGGTTTGATTACTGTAGAACAAGAAGAAAAATAATTCCTACTACGCTGTGTGCAAGAACATAGAATGATATATCCAGACTGTGTAAGAGTCTTTAAAAAGGAAGTATCCTGAATAGTTGTATTATTTTGTTTGTCGATATGATTAAATTCATTACTTAAACTTGTCGTTTCATTAATAATTACCTAAGTTATGCATACTTGCGATAACCTACCTATACAGAAATAAGTGTTCAAAAGTGTTTACGTAATATTTGGAGACCTGTCTGCACGGGTTAATATTAACCTAGGAAGTTAAAATTTTGTATTTAAGTATAGCTTGGTATATTAAAAAAAAATAGAGGGTATGCGTTTCGATAACTGCAAAAATAATTTCGTCCGTATAAGGAACACCATAATGTAGATAAGAGAGAACGATACAATTCCGAAAATGTATATTTCAATATATCTTAAAATCTAAATGGTTATTTTATTTTATGCATCTCAAAGGGCTGCCCTGGTGCTTTTCCTGGTCCTGTCAGTGAGTCACTCACAAGAGTGGACGTCCTTGCGTCGCCAGAAAAATCAGTTCTTCTATTGTTCAATCTTCCAATATTCCTTATTTCAACTAATAAGGAGGGTATCCGTAAATTTTATATCCTGCACAGTAGATTTTGCCTTTCGGACGCAACTATTGTAAGCGTCGACGTCATCCTGATGAATCACAACACTCCGGCATCATTATTATTATTATTGTTTCAAGAATCTTTGGTATTTGATCCACATTATGTACTCAAATGGTAATTAATCAACATAAGTAGATGAAGATGATTCAATCTATCGGAAAGATCACAGCCACTGTTTTCGAAGATTTGCAAGGCGTTATCTTCATCGACTATTTAGAGAAATATGACAGTATAATATTACAAAGATCTGACAAAAAAAAGTAATAAAAAATTCGTTCCCGTGCAGTCGTTCGAATGGACGCGAAACTGGCAAATTAGTGCTTCCGTATCCTCCGTATTCTTCGGACTAGAACTTTACAGATTGTTTTCTCCTCTTTCCAATCATGAAGAAAGAACTGACTAGAAAGAAATTCACGACATCGCCGAAACTGAAGACAATTCTATAGAATCGTACTTTTTGAAAGAGACAAAAAAGTTGAAATATCGCTGTTCGAAAAAAAAATGATTCATATTACATGTTGCGAACATTCAAAATCCTCATTTTGTTCTTTAAAAAAACATATTTAATTCGGGAGATAGATAAAAAATGGTTTATTATTTCAAATATGCGTCATTGCTATCTGTACATTTCTCCATCTATATAGCACTTTGTGATTGCCCTTATAAAAAGTTTGTGATATATCGATAAAAATAAGCAGTAGTCAGAAGGGACCAAATCTCGTGAGTACGCTGGATGATAGCGAAACATACACTGAAAAGTTTCATAAACGATTTGGTGTTTAGTGGTAAATCTTTTCTAGTTTAGCGTTTCATACCGAAGGTTCCAATGGAAGAATATATATATATATATATATATATATATATATATATATATATATATATATATATATATATATATATATATATATATGTATATATATATATATATATATATATATATATATATATATGTATATATATATATATATATATATATATATATATATATATATATATATATATATATATATATATATATATATAGTGTGTTAGGTAAACATTCGGCATCCAAATTCTTGAATGGAGTAGCGTAAACTAATGATATTCTTCAGATAAACTTCAGATATTCCCAGAAGAAATAATCCAACGGGTTTAAGTCCGGGTATCGAGCAGGCAATGCGTGTGGCCCACTTCGACCAATCCAGCGATATCCGTATGTTGCTATTAAAAAATCACGAGCAACCAAACTGAAATGTGGTGGTGCACCATCGTGCATAAACCACATTTCATGCCTTGTTGCCAATGGTACATCTTCCAGAAACTCAGGCAACGTTACTTCCAAAAAGTTGCGATACACCTCGCCAGTAAATCTTTGTGATAGAAATACCGGTCCAATAAGATAGTCACCTACAATTCCAACCCAAACATTCAACGAGAACTGATGTTGAAAACTATCTCCGAACACTCATGCGGATTTTCAGCTGCCCACACATGGTTATTATGAAAATTCCTTATTGCGTTTCTTGCGAAAGTGGCTTCATCGGTGAAAAGAATTTGTGTCAGAAAAAGAGGGATGCGAAGTAAAGTTTGCAATATCCATTGACATAATGCAATACGTGGAGGAAAATCAACATGTAGTAGTGCCTGAACGCGTTGAATGTGGTATGGATACAACAAAATGTCAACATACAACAAATGGTGTGTAGACTGTGTGAGACCACCAGGCTCTTCCGCTATCATGTCCAGCACATTCTGTTCAAATTGTACCGTTCTTACAGTCAGTGATCTTCCTGACCCTTCAGTTCGTTTCAATGTGCCTGTTTCACGAAGGCGTCGATGAATGTTTTCGAAGATTTTTCGGTCATCGTTCACTGTACAATCGCCTAGTTTGTAATGCATTGCCATCAGCAAGTCCATACATGAAGTGCATGTCAGTCATCTCGGCGTTTGTATACATTATGATAGAGGACTTCACTCACTATTTAAGACACATCAAACAGCCAAACGTCACTCAATCTATGTAAACAAATGCGACCGATGAAATCCACTTACTAGATCAAACAGCCGTTCCAAGTGATCGAGATCGAAAAAAAAAAATTTTGTACCTGATAAACTCATTGACGTACACCCTACTTTTATTTACATTAATGATTTCAACAAATATCGAATATGGTTGTCGCAAATTTTGTTCGCCCTGTATCTTCGAAACAAAAGGGTTTTTCACAAATCATCATAAGACAAAATATTCTTAGAATAGGACAAGGAATAACCCCTTGCATTTTTGTCGCATGTTTACCTAACGCCCTGTATGTATATATTGTTAAAAATCTACTATCAAGACACTAAATGTTGTAGAATAACCCATGTCAATTTTTCTCTTTTTAAGAGAATTACCTTTATTGGTTTTTGTTATTATTTAGTCACCGCCAGTCACCAGAAAAGAATTTTAGGAACGACGACGTCGTACCGATGTACTTTTTTGTAGATATGGATTATTGATTTGTTGTTTTTCGGGGTGTGCGGACGTGTCGAGAGATTCTATTCTGGGTGCTTTTACAACGTGCTACTCGTGTTTAGTTTTTTGATATAAAGTGTTTGATATAAAGTGTTATTTTTTTATTTCTGTTGAAAGTGAGATTGAATTTCGGAAGTGCCTATTTGTGGACCTGAGAGGCAATTAGTCGCAGAATACCGATAAATTTATTTCTGTTTTTTTGTAGTGATTATAGAGTTGACTGAAAGTGTTGTGAGATTCGATCGAAAATCTAATAAGTGAATTAGTGGAAACGTTGCAATCTCAGTGTTCTTGTAACCAGGTTGATTTGCTGTATTTTCACTCAGAGGTGAATAAATGTACCAAGTAGGTAAGTCAAGTTGAAGCTATAATAAATGATCGTGCATGGTCAAGTATTGGGATAGAGAAACTAGGGATTAGACCACTTTTCGGAAAGACTTTCTTGAATTGTTTCCAACGAAAATAAATTTATATACTGCCACTAATGCTAATTGTCAAACTGTCTCTGAACTTTTGGTGTTTCTGTCATCTTACGTATAACCGTTGGGAACAGTTTCAACAATTTTAATGGTTCTTTGAAAAGAAAACTTTCATCTAGTGAGAAGTATCTCAGCAATTCGGGACAATCTTCCAAATCAAAATGTTTTCGATATGGTAAAATACCAAAACTTTCTTATGAAGTTATGCCATCAAGAAATGCCCGTCAAGGTGAATCATCCCCTCGATACTCTTCGTCTACTGGATGTATGACTACTATACATTAGTCCAGTGATGCATACGCATTTTGTGCTAAAATGAGTCATAATATTTCGAACTGCTTTACCAAAGCTGCTATTGAATTACTTTTTTTTATTTTATTTTTATGTATATATTAGTCTGTTACTTTACTGAAGATGAATTTATCCGATTAAAACTGTCAAAAAGATGTCCTTTTACCAAGACATTGCGTTTTTGTACAAGTTGAAGTTTGTTAGTTGTTAGAGATTGTTGGTTTCCTCGATGTGAACAACAAGCCGGATCCATTAAAGCATGTTGGTGTGTTTCTTTATCTACATTCATTTTAATACAGTTGGCACTGTTGTTTATCATAGTAAAATCTATATTTTTAATCCGTGTTAAAATTACCCAACAATATTTAAGTTATGTATTAATTTGAACCATTAATTAATATTATCACGGGCGCATATTAAAACAGAACATTATTCAAGATAGTATGCTCGTATGCAGCAACAGGATTTTCGGAAATTTCTAATTATTATAACCTCTCCACTATAAAAGGTACCTTCTAATCAGGGTCGTATTGAGTTGACGTTGATGGATGGGCTCTTTTGAATGCCCATTTTGTTCGCTAATTAGTTGATTCCAGTATACGGCAAAATCGTTTTACGTTGTACTGTCGAAAAACGTACACGCTCTTGGCTGCAACGTGATGGTGTACGTGTTGTTGCATATTTGGGATTTTCGTAAAAAAATGAACATGTATATTTGCTGGTTATATATTTATGTTGTATATGTATACGAGGCTTGCTATTTATGTATATGGAATAATAAATAATTGTTTTTCAAAATATTCTGGATAATCAAATATTGAGTTGTTCTGTCCGATGTACGTATGGGAGGTCGCGTTGTCATGGTGAAGAATGTGCCTGCGTCGCTGGTTCTTTTTCTTATTTCTTTAAAGATATCTGGCAGACAAATGATTGTGTACCATTCAGAAGTGATCGTTCTCCTATTCTCTAGTGGTACTGTAGCCACATGCCCATTTAGCCCAAAAAATAGGCTTCTGCTTCTTGCGCAAACAACTTTTGTTGGGTTTGGCTCGAGGTTTGGTCGTTGGGGTTGGTTGGGTCGAGCTCATAGGCATAGATCCAAGATTCGTTTTCCGTGTAGGTGTTATACACGGCTTTTGACGCGATTGTATTTTTTGAGCATTTCTTTGCGCCAATCGACACGAGCCACGAGCCACATTTTGGGCTCGTGGCTCGTGGCTCGTGCCACCAGCCACGGCTAAATGTTCATGTAAAATCTTGTATATACTTGTCATAGTAATGCCCAGGAATGCCCCAATTTCACGGCATGTCATAATAATAATAATAATAATTTATTGAATCTTCAAGACAATACAAATATGCATGGATCAAATCAAAACAAGAAACATGCACATTGCGACACTTCTGTGCATACAAAGAATATATAACATTTAAATCTACATATAAATATTTTATTCTTGATAAGGTATATAATTTAATAATTTAATAAAGTATTTATTCAATCCCCACAACAATAAAACTTGACATGATTGACAGAATTGACAGAATGTTCAGGGACACGACCTCAGAAATAATACATGAAATGATAATCTTGCACAAATAAATATTGTATACATAAATAAGCATTCAATCTAATTATTGATACGACATATATTCTTCTAAACTATAAAAACTTTGACTTATAAGAAATTCGCTGATTAATTTTTTAAATTCGTTGTCATTCTGAACATGCTTAAATCGTTGTGGCAATTTATTATACAGCTTCACACCCCTATAGTAAACATTATGTTCAACTATCTTACACGAATGTATTGGTAAAACAAGTTCATCAGAGCCTGGTGTGTGATAGTGATGAAAATCACTATTTTTTACGAATGCTACAAAATTTCGCCTAACAAAGAAAATAATCTTCAAAATATATAGTGATGGTAGAGTTAAAATCCTGCATTGTTTAAAAATTGGTCGACATGTTGCCAGTAGTGACACCCCACCCATCATTCGAATTATCTTTTTTTGTATTTTGAAAACACGCATCAGATGAGGCGACCCACCCCAAAAAAATATCAAACCATACCTAGCGCGACTGGAAACCACAACCAGCGATTTTGGACAACCTTCTTTAAATTCGTTCGTGAGCGAATGACGGCCACGATTAAATTCACCAAACTAGTGATATACAGTCGTTTTAGATGGTGCTTCATAAATTAATCGATGATCTGTTGCTGAGATAATCCACGTCGAAAGTTGTAATAAATCATAAGTAAATTTATTTAAAATATGATTACATGAATATCCGTCTTGCATTATTTCATGCAAAATTATGAATTATTTTGGCATTGTCAATGCGGTTTAAATTTTCCCACTCTATATACAAAATGGTCAAGTTATTTAACCATTTTCCCCCTTGGTTTTCTTAAATAATTTTTTACTTTCTTTAAATCAAAAAATAATTCTCCGGACCCAGTAGATAAGAGAATTGGTAGAAAAATCTTCGATAATATTTTAACATTAGGAAATGTGCAAGACATTACTTTGGCGGCTCTTTAGATGTGAGATTTAAAATGTCTGAATTGTCTGCTGTGGTTTTTATGGCGTCCTCGTTTTCTTTTTCAAATATTAAGAAATGCTTTAATTTATCTTCCAAAGTACAATGTCAATTTTGTACATATCCTTCATCTTTTTTAAAGCTTTCTTTCTTCTGTTGACAATTTCCGATCAAAAAATATACGAAAATTCTCGAGTTTTTTGAGATAATTGTGCCTTGATGTTCACATCACATACGACACAGAGTGAATTGATTTTAAAATCTTCTCTAATTGTGAATTCAGGTCCAACTTCCTTATTTTCATCAAAACACGTTTCTCTTTTGTCGCCTGCCAGTTTTTTTTTTATTTTCCACACTAAATGATAGCCCTGATAAATCAGTTACCTATTTTTCAGCATTTTTTTATTTGGTAAAATTATCTAAGATAGATCCTTGAATAGTTCGAATTTTACTGATTGCAGTGATTTACTAGTAGTATTTATTCTTTGCAAAATAGTATTCCTAATCACTGTCTTTTGAGTCGCGTCTCCTATCGTAACTTGTTTTTCTTTTTTGCAGCACAAATTTCATTTAAAACCTCTTTTATATGGGCGCATCCAAAATTTATAGCTAATGCAGCATCTGTTCTTGTTGGTCATCTTTTCAGAAACCCTATCAGAAACTCTTAACAGAAACTCTTTTCAGTAAGACGGATAGTTTATCTTTACACATTTTTTGTTTACTAGTTAAAATTTTCCAGAGAAAAATGTGAATAACTTCTGCACAAACATAAAATATTAAACTGCAAACTTACTACTTTCTGCAGCAAAATTTCCAATTAAAGGAATGGTTTAGCACGCTGAATAAATTCGGGTATTGGACATCATATTTTTGGACTTAATTTTTTATACCCACTTTTAATTTTGTTGTTCCAAAAATGAAGAATTGTGTTTATGTATGGGAATGAAACCCACATATCTGAGTCGGTCGACATGAAAATGGGGTCAACAATTGTACTATAGTAAGCCACAGATTTAATTTCTTCAATTATTTCAACAGTTACTTGATAAATTCTCCCATATTGCAAACCAGATACTAATTTAGACTTTGCTTTAAAACGAACGAACGATAAACATTTTTGCTTGTTTCTGAAAATATCAGCTAAGTTCACTTTTTCATAATTCCATTTTATTTCTTTCTGCAAAAATGATCATAAGAAAATGTTCGGTAATTAGCTTTATCTGTCTTTATACACCGGTTTCAACTTCTTTATATTTCCGATATTTTTTTTTATGTATGTTAAGAATTTGGTCTGAAAAAATTGAGTCGACGAACACGTTCAGCTGTTTAGCTAATTTTGCTGCAGTCTGACGTGGATTTATTTTGATTCGTGCCTTTCGAACCATTTGTGATAATGTTGCGGATTTTTTATCACCACCTCCATGGCGTTTTGCGATACTACCAGTGTCATTGTAACTTTTAATTGTTTCAAACACAAACATTTTATTAACTCGTAAATGCTGTAGCTTGCAATTTTCCTGCCAGATACATTACGTTTGCTATTACGTTTGAATTCCATTACGAATATTTCTTTTTAATTACGATATAGAACGATATGCTTTCGTACAGTTGTAAACAATATTATAAATTAAAGTATGTCAAATTTTGAGAGCGTGAAGTAACACTTCTAGGACGGACCCTGTAATACACAAATGTTGCTAGGTATTGACCGAATATTGTGAAGAACTGCTTCTTACCAGTCCTAGTAAACACGTGATTTAAAAGGATTTGTTCCAAAATTATTATTAATAAAGTAGCTTATTTAAAAAAAAAACTTTTGTAAATAAATATGTCATTTTCCCTTTTAAAAAAAGGAAATAACCTAAAATCTATTTTCAGATATATATCACTGTTTCAGACAACCCCAACATATTATTTAAACAGTGTAAATATAATTTAATTAAACCGAAATTTAATTTCAATTACTAACTAAATTTATTTACCTTCAATAAATTTATTTAAAAACTTTTTACAGTTTTACAATTTTAAATTTTTAATAACGTATATTTTAGTTTACCTTTTAATTTATCATTGCTTCAACAAAGCTCCAATACCCGAATATAGCCGGCGGGGGCAGAGAGAAATTTTCAATTATAAACAAAACGGAAATATGCAATGTAATTGTATTGGGTTTATTTGCTGTTGAATATTTTTATGAACTTTTCATGTTATGGAAAAGAATTAGATTTGATTATGACAGAAAAATAATATTTTTAGTTTTTCAGTTTTATAACTCTTTGTTAAACATATACTAGGGTGTAATAAAAGAACTTGCTGAAAAGGAATAAAACAAGTTTATATTTTGTTATCTATCACTTTTATTTTTAAATTTGTGTGACTATCGTTTCGTAAAACGATTTTACATTCTCAAACACTACTTTAAAACTAATATGAAGTTCTTTAAAACAAGTATAAAGTATAAAATTGTTTTATTCCTTTTTAAAAAATGAACTATCACAAAATAACGGACAAATCAATCATTAATTTAAAAGTACTTGCGTTTTTGAAGTACTGTTTCTACGTATTTTGATTCTCTTTTTATGGTTATTCGCTTTTTGTCACCATTAATATGCCTCGCAAATGTAGGTTTACGATAGCCTGGGTAGTAGTTTAACAATAGTACTTCTAATTCCCTTGGCTGGCCGTGGTGGTCTGATGGGTTAGTCGCCTGCCTGGCAATCCAAAGGTAGCTGGTTCGATTCCAGCGCTCGGATGTGTGTTTTTCTTTAATTATTCTGTCCGTCTTACTTCCTACCCTACACACACACTCACATATACACACACACACGCCCACACATATCCACACTTAAATGTCTGTGATTGTTTCCTAGGCAAGAGTGTAAAATCCGACAACGAATTATCTCTCAGTCACGCCAGTTGAAGGCTGGGTAAGGCCGGATGCCTTCTGAGAAGTGTTCTCCGTTGGTCACTCGCCAGTCGGTAGGCTTCCTGATAGACTTATGGGTAGGCACATAACCAAGGGTTGATAGCCTGAGGAGGGGTGCTGGCCTAGATTTGTCTGTAGCTGATGACCGTGGTTCGGAACCCACGTTAAGCTGTAAGTCCAGTCGATAAATAGCCTTAGATTTTGATGAGCCTCTAACCGTAAATCATTTTCTTTTTAATTCCCTTGAAAGTTTCTTAGTGTCGGTTCTGTAAAATTCTAAATTTATAATTGTAATTTAAAAATTTTACATACAGTATCAAAAAGCAAAAAATTAAATATTTTAGAAGCCATTGAAATATATAAATTTAATAAAGACCCGTCTAGACAGGTATTAAACGATAACTATTTAAAATATTGTACAAAATTAACACCAATAAAAGTGTAAAATTATGTACATAAAGATAAAGAGCTATAATTCGGTTATAACTTCAAACAGATCCGTAATCACCGGAGATTTTCCGTAATCACCGGAAAAGTGATTGTCCGAATAAACGAAAATTAGAGGCAATAAGCGATAATTCTGGATTTAGACAAGTGATAGAAAGCTATACGCGTGTATCGCTCGATACTCGTTCTCTCATTGATCTGGTATTTACTTTGACCGAATCTGGTAGGAATTTTTCGCCACTTTCAAATCATGAAACCATTGGGTTTATCCTTAAATACGAAGCTAATGTGAAAAAAACGTAAGTATAAACTGAAAATATGGATCGAATTAGAATAGAATTAATTGGAAGAAACTGGAACTACACGTCAACAAATGACGCAACACCCTGGATTACAAATTCCATTAAGCTGGCCCAAAAGGAGAGGGATAAGGAGTACAAGAAGTTCAAATTAACCAGAAATGATACTAAGTGGAATGATTATAAGAGGAAACGCAATAAGGTTGTAATGGTGATTAGAAACGAAAAAATGGCATTTTATGAATCGAATATTGATCGTACTAGAGGTAATAGCAAGAAAATGTGGCGAATGTTGAAGGAATTGGTGGGGTTTTCCGAAGGAGTGTTGGAACGTTAGAAGAGAATTTTAACAATTTTTATGCTGAAAGTATTCGGGAGATAGCTCGAGCCATTCCAGATCAGATTCAAACATTTGACAGTACCGTTGACATTCATTCAAGTGAAGAAAGTTTGGATAAATTTGATTTATTAACATTATCTCAATTACGAGATAATGTAATGAATTTAAAAAATAAGTCCACATCTGATGATATATGTAATATAAAATTTTTAAAGGGTGTATTTCAGCAGGTGGGTTATCCGTTACTGCATTTAATCAATACGTGGTTGTCCAGTGGTCTAGTTTCAAGGAATGCGAAAGTGAGCATCATTGTTCCAATACCAAAGGTTAAAAACCCTGTATTAGCAGAGGATTTTAGGCCAATCAATCTATTGCCGAATGTTGACAAAATATTGGAAATAGTGGTGTGTAGACAGTTGCGTAGATACTTTGAAAAGCAAACTTACATTTATGTGGGACAATCGGGATTTCGTGATAAACATTCTTGCGAGTCTGCACTGCAACATCTTTGTACGAAATGGCGCCAAGATATTGGTGACGATAATGCTGTGATTGGTGTATTTGTGGACCTGAGACGTGCATTTGAGACTATAAACAGAGAAGATCTGATTGTGAAGCTACAATGTTACGGAGTGAAATCTTGTGTTGTAAAATGGCTTAAACATTATTTGAGTGACTGCTTTCATCGAACAAAAGTAAATGGTGCTATATCAAGAATTCTGGAAAATGATATTGGTATCCTACAAGGGAGCGTATTAGGTCCCGTTTTGTTTCTTATATACATCAATGATCTGTATAAGATTTTTAAAAAATTAGACTTACATTTGTTTGCAAACGATACGCTCCTTTCAATAACGGGAGAGAACTATGACCAAATGGTGAAAGACCATCTTTAGAACTCTCTATATTAGATAATTGGCTGTGTGAATAAATTAAAATTAAATTCTGAGAAAACAAAATATATGATTCTGGGAAAGAGGGGTATTTGCAAGTCGTTTATTGATAAAAATTATAATATTTACATTGGGAAGAATAACTTTGAAATCGTAGACCAAATTAAATATCTAGGTGGAATTCTTGATTCTCAATTGAAATTATATGCTCATGTAAATTACATGACTAAAAAAATAGGGTTCTTTCGCAGAATATCACATAACTTAAGTAATTGGTCAAAATTGTTAATATATAATACCATAATTTATCCCCATTTTAGTTATTGTAGCTCTTTGTTACTAGGTTGTAATAAAAATGAAATAATTAGATTACAAATTTTACAAAATAAGGAACAGCTTTTGTTGGGTTTCGCACATTTTGAAACATCCATACAGTCGACTGTTGCTTACTTTTAGGCTTATACGCATAGATCCAAGATTCGTCATCTGTGTAGATGTTATACACGGCTTTTGACGCTCCACGATGGTATTTTTTGAACATTTTTTTTACACCAATCGACTCAAGCTTTTTAAAGAACGATTGTCAAATTATGCTGAACCCAACACCCACAAATCTTTTTCGCGGCTAAATGTTCATGTAAAATCTTGTGTACAGTTGACATACTAATGCCCTGGGAATGCTCAATCCCACAATATGTCACATTACGATCTTGCTTTATCAGTTTGCGTACAGTATTGACGTTTTCTGGCCCAACAACCGATTCTGGACGACCTTCTTTAAATTCGTCCGTAAGCGATGACCACGATTGAATTCACTAAACCAGTGGTTTTATCGCCAAAAGTCGAATCGATGCACTGTTGTTGAGATAATCCACGTCGATAGTCGTATTAAATTATCGCACGCAAATTTTTGTTTAACTTTACGGTGCATATTGTTACCAGTTTCAGGTACATTAATAACAACCCTCGTTTCGTTTTCTATTAGACAAGTTGTAAAATGGAAGAGATTTTCACTAACACCAAATCAATTTTTTAATCCACCTAATCACCATGTTAACATCATCAGGAGATAATTTAAGCTACAGACTGTATACACACTGTCAATGGTAAAACATTTGAACTATTACATTTTGTTCATTATGGCTTCCACGCTATTCGTATATTTCACAATGAAAAAATGGAATCTACGTTATAGAATTTTATTGAAATCAGATTTGTAATCTTGCAGTTGTTATTATATTAGATACATTATTAACATCTTTTATTTGTTTCAGGTAAGCTTCTATAAACTGATCATAATCCAATTTTATGAAACTATATAAACGTAAGTACAAAATTATTATCAGTGGTATTTTTAAACCATAAATTTGATCAACTCTCAGTCCAAATCTAAACAAACATTAATTTAAAAACTACGTCCAACAAAACTAATTTATATTATATTATTATTGTATTAGGATATACAATTTCCTTTACAATATTTACTAAATTAAAATACTCATAATTATCAAATTCTAAAACATTGCAATGTTCATTACAAAAGATCGTGATCTGAAGAACAGAAAATGTTCATTACAAAAGAACGTGATCTGAAGAACAGAAGAGGATTATCGTAATAAATTTTGTTCCTTACAACTACGACCAATTTTAAGTAATGTCTGAATGATTGTGGCTTGTTCATATATTTTTTTCTTTTTTTGGGTTTTTAGCCACGATCTAAATCTCAAAAAAAATCTGTCTTTTTGTAAATAAAGAATCACTGGGTAAAAACAAAAAACCAAACGGAGACAAATTTCTCAGTGATTCTTTTCTGTAATAAATTTACCTAACGATAAAAATTTTAAAAACAAATATGTTTTAAAAAAATACAAACTTTTAACGTTAACTTTATGGAGGGTCTTTTTCTCCCGTTTTTGAAAATTGTTGACCAAAGTTGATCAATGAGTAATGTTGTACAAACCTAAGTTACTACAAAAGAAAAGATGATTTTAAGAACTTACTCACTAGTATCCCTTAAATTAAATCCAATAACTTAATTACACCAATATTAACGTATACACCAGCACTATGCTCTGCTTTTTTACTAACACAAACGTTCAAACCAACTCAAAGGGTTTGGTCCTCTTAAGTCTTCTGATTTGACTTGCATTATCAAGGAGCTGGATGGCCTCGACATTGACGTGCTGAAGAAGTCGCTGCTCGTGACTCTGGGCAAATCTGCTAATGGTCTGGGTGTCCATTTCCAAGTCCCTATGGAGGTCACTGTTTCTGAAATACCAAGGGGCATTTGCAATGTTCCTTAGTACTTTGTTTTGGAATCGCTGGATTATTTCCAAGTTGTTCTTTTTGGCACAACCCCACAGCTGGATGCCATATGTCCATACGGGCTTTAGAATTTGTTTGTACAAGAGTACTTTGTTGTAGACTGATAGAGGGGAATTTCGTCCAAGCAGCCAATACATTTTTCTAAATTTGATGTCAAGATCTTCTTTTTTCTTTTTGACATGAGCCCTCCAGCGTAGCTTGGCATCTAATGTTATACCCAAATATTTTGCTGTATTAGCATATGGTACTTGGATATTATTTATACTAACGGGGATATGTTGATTTCTTTTGTTCGTGAAATTAATATGGGCGGATTTAGACTCATTTAATTTGATTCGCCATTGCTTAGTCCAGTTGTTAATTTTATTAACTGAGGTTTGCAGGTTTATTGCCGCTTCTTCGTGGTCTACGCCTACAGCCATAATAGCAGTATCGTCAGCAAATGTTGCTATCGTGTCTGGGTCTAATTCAGGAATATCACTGGTATATAATAGGTAAAGGACTGGTCCCAATACACTACCTTGCGGTACTCCTGCTTTAATATTTTTTAGTTCAGAGTATGCATCTTCCTGTTTAACTCTGAAATATCTATCTGAGATATAAGACTTTAATAATTGCGCAAACTGTTTAGGCAAAAGCTTGTTTAATTTGTAGTTGAGGCCCTCATGCCACACTTTATCGAAGGCTTGGGCCACATCGAGAAATACGGTAGAACAAATTTGTTTTTCTTCCAGTGACTTTTCAATTATATTTGTTATCCTATGGACCTGGTCTATAGTTGAGTGGCTTTCTCTAAATCCAAACTGATGGTCTGGAATTATGTTTTTATCTTCAATGATTGGCTTCAATCTTTTAAGGAATATTTTTTCAAACAGTTTTGAAATAACAGGTAGCAAGGAGATTGGCCTGTAAGATGAAACTTGATTCGGTGGTTTTCCGGGTTTTGGGATCATTATCATTTCTGCTACTTTCCATATCTTAGGTAGATACTTTAATCTAAAAGATGCATTTATAAGATATGTAAGTTTTACTATAGCTTTACGAGGGAGCTGTTTCATGACTTCTCCCGTGATTAAGTCAAACCCTGGGGCTTTTTTTGTGTTGATGTTTTCTTCAATTTCTGATGCAATTTCTTTTGGGGTAACAGGTCTTATGTCACTTTCTTCTTGGGCAAGATTTTCCCAGTCAAGTATGTTTTCACCTTCATTTGGCTGGAAAGTCCCTTCTAAATATTCAGAATATCTGTTAGCTTTTTGTAAATTGCTTTTTGCCCATGTTCCATCTGCATTTTTAATTGGTGGATTCTGTAGGATTGGTCTTTTTAGTGTTTTGGTAGCTTTCCATAGTGAATAGTCAGTTTTACTGTCATTTGACAGTTCACTTAGGTAGTTACTTATAGTATAATTTTTATTTTTTTGTATATCCCTTTTCAGTTGCTTTGTTGCATTATTTAATCTAGTTTTATCTGCTGGCGATCTAGATTGATGCCATATTCTTCTAAGCCTTCTTTTTTCGGTTATGAGTTCTTTTATTTCTCTGGGGTAGTTATTGCCTTTGGTTCTAGGAGTAATATTAGGTGTGTTATCCCATGCAGCCCTTTGGATAACGTTTAAAAATGTTTCCGCTTCATTGTCGAGTTGTTCTTCATTTCTTAAGTGGACTCTCAAGTCTACCGTTTCTTCAAGTTGAAGCTTAAAACTCTGCCAGTCAGTCAGTCGATTTGTCAATATAGGAGGAGTTTCCTTCTGTATGATGCTATCACTTAAGATCAGAAGAATGGGAGAGTGATCAGAGTTCATATCCCATGCCTCGTCCACATGCATATAGCTTACAGACACATTTCTAGTTATGAAAAAATCAAGTAGATCTGGTATTTTATTGGGGTCTGTAGGCCAATATGTTGGCTTACCAGTTGACATTGTTTCACATTTTAGTTGGTTAATTGCTTGTACTAGTTTTTTTCCTTTTGTATTGGTTAACCTGGATCCCCACTGAACGTGTTTGGCATTGATATCACCTCCAATGATAAACCTATATCCGTGACTATTTAGAAAGTCTAAATATTGTTGTTTTTTCAGAGCATGTCTAGGCGGACAGTAAACTGCGGAGACTATGATCTCATATGTTTTAGTTTTAATGTTTACAGAGGCAGCTTGAAACTGTTCTGTTTTATATCCCATTTCTTGGTGATGCTTGATTGATTCCTTAATTACGATGGCGCTTCCACCTTTGGCGGTATTTTCAGGATGTATGGTATGGTATACTTTATATCCCTTGAGTTTAATGTATGATTCATTAGTAAAATGAGTCTCAGAAATGAGGTATATATCAATCTTTTCCATATCTAGGACTACTTGCAGTTCTTGTTGGTGTTGCAAGAGTCCATTGGCATTCCATTCCATAATTCTAAGGTTATCTGCCATTTGAATATTTAGGAATTTGAAAATAATCTAAAAAATAAATTATATTAATTTCTATATATAAAGCAAAGATAGGAAGTAAATATATTATTTGTGTATGTTATTTATTTTTTGTATATATATTATGTATAATATACTATTGTGTATATATATTTGTATATAAATTATGTATACTATAAAAATAATATATATTGTATAGATGAGATTTACTGTGTGATTGTTTATTGTACTGATTGTGTATTGAAATACTTAAATGTATTTAATTCTTTAGAATCGAAAACCATATTGAATTTAAATCTACCGAAGGCATAGCGAGTCAATTATTTTTTGTTTAAATTAATTCTAGCGGTTTCTTTTAATCTTCTGTATTTTGTTACCGATTCTTTTAATACAGTTTTGGAATTATTCCAATCGATTTTATGTCCCGATTCCCATGCGTGTTAACAAATTCTAGATGTATTAAAATCGCCCTTTCTAAGAAGGTTTTTGTGTTCTTTTATTCTATCATCTAATGGTCTAGATGTCTCACCTATATCAAATTTGCCACATTCGCAGGGAATTTTATAAACCACATTTTTCGTATTATATTGTGTATTGTTTGGTTTGGCTTTTGTTAATATTGACTTAAGGTTTTAAATCTCGTTCTTATGTTGTTTTTATTTCCAACTTTTTTAATTGTGTCAGAAATAACGCGGATGGAAGGAATTGTGAGGTTAATTGTTTGAGAGTTATTATTATTGTTATTAATAACGTGTCTGTTTTTTCTGGTATCAAAAGTTTTAAACGATTTATCTATGACAGTTTTTGGGTAATTGTTTTTTTATTAAAATGATCTGATGTGATTTATTTCTTTTTGTAGTGTATCACTGTCGGTACAAACAAGTTTTGCTCTGACATACAAACTTTTAATTACTCCTATTTTGACTGGTTTTGAATGATTGAAAAAGAAATTGAGATACCTATCTGTGTTTGTCGGTTTTCTGTAAACTGTAGTTTTTGATTTGTTGTTTTGTTTTATTATTAAAGTATCGAGGAAGGGCAATTTATTCTCCTTCTCCTTCTATAAAGTAAACTTAATTGTAGGCTCTCGAAAATTCATATCTTGTAAAAAACTATTTATATCATCAATGCTATGTTGCCGTATAGTAAAATAACATTGATCATAGATATCTATTATTGTCAATGAAGAAATGAATATAATTTATTTTTTAAATTAGTTTTGAAAACGGGGGGAGAGGACCATCCGAAACGTTAACGTTAAAAGTTTGTATTTTTTTAGAACATTTTTATATTTTTAAAATTTTGTTCGTTAGGCAAATTTATTACAGAAAAGAATCACTGAGAAATTTGCCTCCGTTTGATTTTTTGTTTTTAACCAGTGATTCTTTATTTACAAAAGAATCGATATTTTTGATGTTTTTTGAGTTTTAGGTCGTGGCGAATGAATGAAACTTTAGTAGACGGAAAAAAGATTCTTCTACCACCACTACACATCAAGTTAGGCTTAATGAAACAATTTGTAAAAGCGATGCCTAAAGATGGTGAATGTTTTAAAAGTTCATGTAAAAGATTTCCTCATTTATCAAAAGCCAAACTGAAAGAGGGATTTTCGTTGGATCTGATATTTGTAAAATGATATTCGATTTAAACTTTGAAGCAAGGATGATTACAAAGGAAAAGGAGGGTTGAATATCATTTAAAGAAGTTCTGACCAAGGTTTTTGGCATCATCAGCCCATGTCGATTTACTGCAGGATGAAGCCCTCTTCAGCATGCTTCCAACCTTCATGGTCCTGGGCTTTCCACTGCCACTCGGGTCCAATATACTTAACGATGTCATCAATCCATCGTGCTTTCGGTCTTCTTCGCGGACGTTTGCAATCAAGCGGTATCCACTCCAGGATTGTCTTGGTCCATCTGTCATCTCATCGCCTCGCTATATGACCTGCTCATCTCCATTTCAATTCCTTTACTCTTCCAATGACGTCACAGACTTTCGTTTGTTTCCTGATCCATGCGCAGGATCTTTCTGTCTCGTCTTGTAATGCCAAGCATATGATATCAGGGAGTGGAGTATCAACATGACGGGTGATTACTGTTGGTGGCTTTATGAAGAACAACAAAATGCATCACATCAATGGAAAATGCATCACATCAAAAAGATCATCATCAGAAAAAGAAAAGAAAAGACAAAAAATAAGCACTTAAAATATTTGCGTTGAAGTAAATTAAGTTATCGTAAGTAAAAATGGTAGCCTAATCAAATAAATGTACGGTTTAAGTTTGAATTTTTCATGTATCAAATTTTCCCTGGTTTGAGATATATGTCATATCGTGAGAGAACTGTGGGTGATACAAAAAAAATACGGTCAGTATCTAAAAATACATGAAATTTAGATGTATTGATTTAAAAAGTTTTTACAATTTTTTTTGTTGGCATGTGTTATCATTGATTCAATATCTTCTGTTTGATATAAATCTTTGCAAGAATAGATCATGTATTGTTCACTCGAAAATGTATCCATTCATTTGTCCATTCCATCCATTCATTTATCAATTGGCCTACAATCACTCAAATATATATTTTTTTACACAGTACTTATTACGTTTTTATATTGTAGAATATTCGAATCGGTCGTTATTTTACTAATTAAATTTTAATTTAAGCCAAACATTAATAATTATGCCCAATTTAAAATACATTCAAAATGAATTACTGCTTTAAATTGCCTTATTTAATACAGTTTTATTCTCTAAATATGCTTTAAATTACAGACAATATTGCACGTTCCTTCGTAAAACATTCATAAATTTGTTCAACCAGAATTTCCGTTTAATATTTTGCACGCCAAATAAACTCCCCATAACTCTGCTCAAAGATTGTTTATCGCCTAACTACGGAAAGATTGATTCTCTAATAAAATATTTTTCTTCTATCGATAAAGAACGCACAGAAAATACTTAGCTTCGAGTAATAAATCCTTTTTCGATCGATAGAAGCGAAGTCCAGACGTTCTCCAGAACTAACAATCTTGCATGTTTGTGTTCTAAAGCTCTATAAAACCCGTCGAGGTCTGATATAAAATTTCTTAATTGAAAATGTCAGAATCAATCGGAAAAGAAACGAAAGGAATTGTACAGGAATTGTCATTGTTATTTTTGAAAAACAGCTTGTGTATTAATTTTCTTTCTTGTTGGTCTGACTTGAAAAAAATTTAGTTCTTTTAGTTAGTAAGGAATTGAAAAATTACTTAATTTTTATTAAATGGAAAAATAGGTAGTTTATTAATAATTAATTTTCTCCACAAGATTTTGGTTTTTTTTTAATATTTCGGATGTTGTTTTTCTTATTATGATATTTATATATATATATATATATATATATATATATATATATATATATATATATATATATATATATATATATATATATATATATATATATATATATATATATATATATATATATATATATATATATATATATATATATATATATATATATATATATATATATATATATATCATCATCATCATCATCATCATCATCATCATCAGCCCGTATCGATCCACTGCAGGATGAAGGCCTCTTCAGCATGCTTCCAACCTTCACGGTCCTGGGCTTTCCTCTGCCACTCGGGTCCAATATACTTAACGATGTCATCAGTCCATCGTGCTTTCGGTCTTCTTCGCGGACGTTTGCGATCAAGCGGTATCCACTCCAGGATTGCCTTGGTCCATCTGTCGTCCCATCGCCTCGCTATATGGCCTGCCCATCTCCATTTCAACTGTTTTACTCTTCCAATGATGTCACAGACTTTTGTTTGTTCCCTGATCCATGCGCAGGACTTTCTGTCTCGTCTTGTAATGCCAAGCATACATCTTTCCATTCCCCTCTGTGCCACCCGAAGTCTTTGAATTGATTGCGATGTGAGTGTCCAGGTTTCACTTCCGTATGTCATAACGGGTAGAACGCACTGATCGAATACTTTTCTTTTCAGGCAAAGTGGGAGTCTGCTCTTAAACACTATGTTGAGCCTACCAAATGCCTGCCATCCACATTTAACACGCCGTTCCACCTCCCGGGCGGTATTCTCCTCCATGGAAATCCTCTGCCCAAGATATACAAAGCTGTCCACAATCTCTAAATCCCTTCCTAAAACTGAAATTCTTTTGTCCTGAGCGAAGTTATTGAACATAACCTGACTCTTTTTCAGGTTTATTTTCAAGCCAAATGGTTCGCCAGCCCTTTGCAGTTCTTGTATGCCTCTTTGCAGCTCCTCTGGGTCTTGTGAAATGAGAATAATATCATCTGCAAATCTAAGATGGTTTAAGTTTGCACCATTGATCTTTACCCCATCCTGTTCCCAATCCAGTTTACGGAATACTTCTTCAAGGCCAGCCGAGAAAAGAATAGGCGATATTGCGTCACCCTGCCGTACACCTCGTTCTATATTAATTCCCACTTCAAGATCATCAAGGTGAATTGTGGCTGTAGCTCCATCATATATCGATTCTAATAGGTTTACATAGGCTCTCTCTACACCTTGGCCAAGCAGTGCATCCATTATCGCATGCTTTGAGATGGAATCAAATGCTTTTTCGTAGTCGATAAAAGCCAAGCACAGTGGCATGGTGTATTCGTTGTGCCTTTCTATAACCTGCTGTACAACCTGGATGTGATCCATTGTACTGAATCCACTTCTGAATCCTGCTTGTTCTCTTGGTTGTGCGTCATTCAGTTTTTTTAATATTCTTTTAGAAATTATCTTAGTGAAAACTTTGTACATCACTGATAGGAGGCTTATTGGACGGTAGTTCTTTAAATCTTCCTGTGCTCCTTTTTTATGTAAAAGGACCACTTCTGCATTTTTCCATAAGTCAGGTACTTTTTGTTCTTTGAGGCATTTTGAGTATAATTTTGCCAGTGTTTTATGTAACGTCCGACCACCAGCTTTTAGCATTTCGACAGTTACACTATCCTTTCCTGGAGCCTTGCCGTTCTTCATCAATTCTATAGCATTTGTTACTTCCTCCACTAGGATATCTGGTATTATATATTGTTCTTCCGTGGGTATTGCTGTCCCTGACTGGCTCTGATCTTCATATAACTGGGAATAAAACCTTCTGACAATCTCTAACATTTGGGTACGCGTCCTGCACACTGTGCCATCCTCACGCTTTAAAGCATATATTTGCGTTCTTTTGTTTCTCAGCTTCTGTTTAGCTTTGTTAATTCCTTTGTTTTCTTGCAGGGTTTTTTGCACTAGCTGCATATTGAATCGGCGCGTGTCCTCTCTGATACGTTTTCTTATAGTTTTGCAGAGCTCAGTGTACTCGAAAAGGACTGCCAAAAGGACTACCTGCAATTCTCATTCCTCGCCGTTTCTTCATTAAATCAATGGTCTCACTGGAGATTTTTGTTTGTTTGAGACATTTTTCCTCTGGTGCTATTGAAGCAGCCGTTTGAAGTACATTGTTGGCGATTTCTTCATATTGAACTGATATTTCCACCTCCTCTGGATCTTGTAACGCAGCAAACCGGTTTGACAAAGCAATCTCAAAATCGCTTCCTCTCTTCAGCAGTTTTCCAGAATCCACCTTGCCCTTCTTTGATCTTACCATTTTTTCGCGCTCTTTTCGACAGTCAATCCGAACCCTTGCTCGTACAATTCGGTGGTCACTTCCAACATTAAAATTGTTAAGGACAGTACAATTGGTAAATATTGTTTTATCGTTGGTCATGATGTCGTCAATTTCGCTTGTGAGCCCAGATGGACTTTTCCATGTCCATTTTCTGCTGATATTTTTCTTATAGAATGAATTCATAATATATAGTTCTTGTCCTTCAGCAAAATCAACTAATCTGTCACCTCTATTGTCTCGCTCACCAGTTCCATATGGGCCAGTTGCATTTTCGTCTGTTCTTGTTGTTCCAATTCTGGCATTAAAATCACCCATCAGGATTTTGTACCTACATTTCTCCTTGTATAAAAGCTGGGCCAAATCATCATAAAATTCCTCAATTTCCTCATCTTTATGGCTTATAATTGGTGCATAAGCTTGGACGATTTGAAGCCTAAACTTTTTATTCAGCTGAATGACGCATTGGGCTAATCGGTCGGATGTACTTTCAAATTTTACCACCAATACCAATATATATATATATATATATATATATATATATATATATATATATATATATATATATATATATATATATATATATATATATATGTATTTATATATATATATATATATATATATATATATATATATATATATATATCTTCTATATAAATAAAAATGAATGTTGCTAAGCGCAAAACTCAAGTACGGCTAGACCAATTCGGCTAATTTTTTTTTTCGTATGTTCCTTAAGGCACACGGAAAGTTTTAATAAAAAAAAAATGGGTGGACAATATTAAAAACAACACTTTTCTTTTCACATAAAAACTAGCTGTCAAACAGATGACGTAGATTGTCAACGCCAATCTAAACAAAACAAATATGCCTTTGTGTCAAATCTATAAAATACATTTGCAAATATGTAACAAAAGGAACTGATATGCTCTGATTGGAGTTAGTGCTGAGAATTCCGTTGATGAAGTTAACCATTACCAAATAGGCCGTTATGTTAGCAGTAATGAAGCAATCCACTTAGAAAATGGCCAAAAAGTATATTTTACTGCACAGAATGTACTACAACGAGTTATTCAACCATCATCTACAACCTTGGCCAGTTTTTTTGATATGTGTCAGAATGATGATTTTGCTCGAACACTGCTATACTCAGAAATGCCAAAATATTATACTTGAAATCAATCCTAAAAAAAAATCAACGACGGAAACAAGGAAATCCAGTTCAGGCTACGGCAATGTATATTCCACTGATGCCATTAGTCTAATTTATTCAGTCCATCCACGCAATAAAGAGTGTTTCTATTTGCGATTACTGTTAGTCAATGTTCGGGGCCCAACATCATTCCAACATTTACGAACTGTAAATGGTGAATTATGTGGCCCCTACAAAGAAACCTGTCAGCGTTTGCAACTATTTGAAAATGATTCCCATTAGGATCAAACCTTAAGTGATGCTGTAATTTCTTTAAAACCTCAGCAAATATGAACATTGTTTTCTATAATTATATCGACATGCTTCCCGTCAAAACCAATTGATTTATGGATCAAATACCGGAGATTTCCGTCAAACATTACCAGTGATTCCACGGTCAACGTCAGCGGATGAACTCAATGCATGTTTAAAGTCCTCCATTTTGTGGAAATACGTCAAGATACTAAATTTAAGTAAGAATATGCGTGTTAAATTACAAAATGATCGATCTGGAGAAATATTTTCTAAACAATTCATTGACCTTGGTAATGGCAAAATCCCTGTTGGTGATTCGACTGGCTGCATTACATTTCCTGTCGATTTTTGTCAGTTTTCTGAAACAACAACCGAGCTCATACAAATGGTGTTCCCAAACGTCGCTCAAAATTACAAAGATCATTTTTGGTTGAGCGAACGTACGATATTAGCTGCCAAAAAGACGGATGTAAATGAAATAAACTTCAAAATTCAAAATGAAATTGCCGGTGAATTAAAGACATACAAATCAGTTGATTGCGCAACTAATCAAGATGATGTCGTCAACTATCCATTAGAATTTTTAAACTCATTGGATTTGCCAGGTTTGCCACCACATAATCTTCAATTGAAAGTAGGATCGGTAGTCATAATGTTACGAAATATTAACCCATCGCGTCTTTGTAACGGCACACGGCTATCAATGAAAAATTTACTTAACAATCGAAGCAACAATTCTAAAAGGAAAATATAAAGGAGAAGAAGTGTTGATACCCAATGATACCAACTGACATACAATTTGAATTTAAACGACTGTAATTTCCAGAGCGGCTTGCTTTCGCAATGACCATAAATAAATCACAGGGTCAGTCTTTAAGTATTTGCGGCGTTAATCTTGAAAACCCATGCTTCTCTCATGGACAGTTGTAAGTTGCCTGCTCTCGCGTTGGGAAACCGTCAGCTTTATTTATTTACGCCCCAAATAACCAAACGAAAAATATTGTATACCATAAAGCATTAGAATGAATATCATCAAGTTTATAAAGTATTGCAGTCTACGAAATAAAAAACTTATTTTTGTAAATAATCGCCGTTTATTGTTGAGACATAAATAACGTGATCACTCGGGAATACTTATTTAATTTTTACTATTAACTTTTGACAGAACGAAGTCTGTCCGGGCAGCTAGTATAAATATATATAGTAATAAATATATATAATATAAATGTTTCAAACAGACAAAAATCTCTAGTGAGACCATTGATTTAATGAAAAAATGGCGGACGATGAGAAGCGCAGGGAGTCCTTTTGTCAGAGTCGAGTACGCTGAGCTCTGCAGAACTATAAGAAAACGTATTAGAGAAGAGACGCCGGTTAACCATGCAGCTGGTACAAAAGCTCTGGAAGAAAGCAGGGAAATTAACAAGGCTAAACAGAAGCTGAGAAAGAAAAGTTTTATGCTGTAATGCAGGAGGATGGGACAGTGTGCAGAGCGCATACAGAAATATTAGAGGTCAGAAAATTTTATTCACAGTTCCATCAGAAGATCAGAACCACTCAAAGACAAGAATACAGGTGGAAGAACAAATGCCAGATATCCTAGTGGAGGAAGTAACAAAGGCTATAAAATCGATGAAAAGGGCAAGGCTCCAGGAAAGGACAATATAACTGTTGAAGTGCTCAGAGTTGGTAGTAGGATTTTATATAAAACACTGGCAAAATTATACTCTAACTGCCCTAAAGAACAAAAAGTACCTGACCTATGGAGAAATGCAGTGGTGATTCTTTTACATAAAAAAGGAGCCCAGGAAGATTGATAGAACTACCGACAAATAAGCCTCCTATCAGTAATGTACAAAGTTTTCACCAAGATAATATCTAAAAGGTTATTAAGAAAACTTAATGATGCACAACCAAGAGAGCAAGCATGATTCAGAAGTGGATTCAGTACAATGGATCACATCCAGGTTGTACAGCAGGCCATAGAAAGGCACAACGAATACACCATACCACTGTGCTTGGCTTTTGTCGACTACGAAAAGGCATTTGACTCCATCTCAAAGCATGCCATAATGGATGCACTACTTAGTTAGGGGGTTGATATGTAAACCTACTAGGATCGATATGTGATGAATCTACAGCGACAATTCACCTTGATGATCTTAAAGTTGGAATTAATGTAGAGCGAGGTGTACGACAGGATGGCGCAATATCGCCTAGTCTTTTCTCAGTTTGCTTTGAACAAGTATTCCGTAATCTGGATTGGGAACAGGATGGTATAAAGATCAATGGTGCAATCTGAAACCATCTTGGCAAAAAACCATCTTAAATTATGTTGAAGAAAAAGTTTGCTGTATTCATAATAATGAACAATTTAATGGAGGAAAATATTTAAAAATGCAAAGCGCTATTGGATGAATCATTTGTACTAAAACAGAAAAGTATAAACTACAGAAAATAAGTATAAATACTGAAAAATATAAGCAACTTTATTTTTGACGCTTTTTGGAGTAACCTAATCAAACACAATCTACTAACTTCCACTGCCCTCAGATGGAGGGGGGCGTACAGCGCGCACAATACAAATAGTTATTGACTGTGTGTGGAAATTTTGCGTCGTAAATATTTTCGCCGCCCAGTAAATTAAACACACTCGCAAATTTTTGTTGGTGTAAACCCACCTTGAGATACATAGTTGTCATTATCAGGTTGAATGACAACTTCGGATTGAATTATTTTTTTAAGAAAGTTTCCAGTTGAAGATTTATTTTGATAATCTGTCTTGGATTTTTCTCACCCCATATATGAGAATTTTGTTTTATTGGTTTTTTGTTTACGTGGCAGTTAAAATGAAAAATCCATTGCTAAACACAGATGTATTATTCATAATTGAAACAGTTTTTTGGGAAAATTGTAGTTGAATTATAGACATTTTTGGTATTGTAGTTGTTTCTTTTTCGATATGTTAAAGCGAAAGAAATGCAGCTTTCAAATATTTACTAAAATGGCTGCTCAAAACAGTAATTCCTTGTGAAAATGAAAAAAATATACAGCGTGATTAGTGTATCGTTTGCTAAATTAAAATGGCCAATAGGAGGAGTTTTTTTGCTATCTCATCAGTCTTCATGAAGCATTATTGGACCCACAAGTTTTTATGTTCATTATTTAAGTCTTTATTTGAAAAATTCCAACAGTTAGCATTGAAACTTGAATTAAAAAAAAGTTATTGGTATAGCCGCCAAATATTTTTTTAATTTTAATATATAATGTAGGGTTTTTTGAACATCAAAATTAGATGCAAGCGAAATCTATTTTTTTATAGACTCGCAAAGTTTTTGGAAGAAGTAAGTTTCAATGCTGTTTGGAATTTTTCAAAAAAAAAGACACTTAAAATTAACATAAAAAACGTGTGAGTTCAATAATGCTTTATCGAGGCTGAGGAGATAGCAAAAGAGCCCTCCTCTCGGTCATTTTAATTTGACAAACTATGCACCAAACACCCTGTATAATATTTTAGATCTGATTTTTCTGTATATTCTTATATGCTGCTCCTGTATTTTAAGGTATGTAAACTTACTACTTTAATAAACACAGTGCATGCATGCACAGTGTAAATATATATATATATATATATATATATATATATATATATATATATATATATATATATATATATATATATATATATATATATAGTTTTTTGGGAAAATTGTAGTTGAATTATAGACATTTTTGGTATTGTAGTTGTTTCTTTTTCGATATGTTAAAGCGAAAGAAATGCAGCTTTCAAATATTTACTAAAATGGCTGCTCAAAACAGTAATTCCTTGTGAAAATGAAAAAAATATACAGCGTGATTAGTGTATCGTTTGCTAAATTAAAATGGCCAATAGGAGGAGTTTTTTTGCTATCTCATCAGTCTTCATGAAGCATTATTGGACCCACAGGTTTTTATGTTCTTTATTTAAGTCTTTATTTGAAAAATTCCAACAGTTAGCATTGAAACTTGAATTAAAAAAAAGTTATTGGTATAGCCGCCAAATATTTTTTTAATTTTAATATATAATGTAGGGTTTTTTGAACATCAAAATTAGATGCAAGCGAAATCTATTTTTTTATAGACTCGCAAAGTTTTTGGAAGAAGTAAGTTTCAATGCTGTTTGGAATTTTTCAAAAAAAAAGACACTTAATATAAATTAACATAAAAAACGTGTGAGTTCAATAATGCTTTATGGAGGCTGAGGAGATAGCAGAAGTGCCCTCCTCTCGGTCATTTTAATTTGACAAACTATGCACCAAACACCCTGTACAATATTTTAGATCTGATTTTTCTGTATATTCTTATATGCTGCTCCTGTATTTTAAGGTATGTAAACTTACTACTTTAATAAACACAGTGCATGCATGCACAGTGTAAATATATATATATATATATATATATATATATATATATATATATATATATATATATATATATATATATATATATATATATATATATATATATATATATATATATATAGTTTTTTGGGAAAATTGTAGTTGAATTATAGACATTTTTGGTATTGTAGTTGTTTCTTTTTCGATATGTTAAAGCGAAAGAAATGCAGCTTTCAAATATTTACTAAAATGGCTGCTCAAAACAGTAATTCCTTGTGAAAATGAAAAAAATATACAGCGTGATTAGTGTATCGTTTGCTAAATTAAAATGGCCAATAGGAGGAGTTTTTTTGCTATCTCATCAGTCTTCATGAAGCATTATTGGACCCACAGGTTTTTATGTTCATTATTTAAGTCTTTATTTGAAAAATTCCAACAGTTAGCATTGAAACTTGAATTAAAAAAAAGTTATTGGTATAGCCGCCAAATATTTTTTTTAATGTTAATGTAGGGTTATGTATGTAGGGTTACCATTAATGGTTATGGTAATAGTTAATGTAGGGTTATGTATGTAGGGTTATGTAATGTAGGGTTTTTTGAACATCAAAATTAGATGCAAGCGAAATCTATTTTTTTATAGACTGGACTAAGTTTTTGGAAGAAGTAAGTTTCAATGCTGTTTGGAATTTTTCAAAAAAAAAGACACTTAAAATTAACATAAAAAACGTGTGAGTTCAATAATGCTTTATCGAGGCTGAGGAGATAGCAAAAGAGCCCTTCTCTCGGTCATTTTAATTTGACAAACTATGCACCAAACACCCTGTATAATATTTTAGATCTGATTTTTCTGTATATTCTTATATGCTGCTCCTGTATTTTAAGGTATGTAAACTTACTACTTTAATAAACACAGTGCATGCATGCACAGTGTATATATATATATATATATATATATATATATATATATATATATATATATATATATATATATATATATATATATATATATATATATATATATATATATATATATATATATATATATATATATATATATATATATATATATATATATATATGTATCAACTATTTATTACGAGAATTTCTACATAGGGGTATATCATTTTCCATAAACTACCATCATGATAGTGGTAATTAATCTTGCAGATTCCAAAACGCAAACTCGAATTGCATCAAATGTGATGAATCATGAAATTTAACAACATGCTCCTAAGGGTTGATTATGATTTATCGTTTTGACGTCACTATATAAACTCCATTACTTTGAAAGACTTATTTTCCGTGGAAATCTCTTAACGACGTTCCCTCGTCGTGAGCTCAAGGAAAATGCTAGATCTATAATAAACGCGATAAAGTGGCGGATAATAACCTTGTAAAAACTTTTAGACGAACAGTGATATATGAATATTAGATGTAATTTGGGTCTTATTAGATTGAACATTATGGAAAATGTGTTAGTGAATTATTACGACCGTGGTTGGTTAGAGTCTAACAGTAGAAAAGTTTCCTTTAGGCCAGAAAATACCGTAGACATTTCTAAGACATCTGTTTATGAATGTTCTTAGTTTTTGATTGCTGTACTAACCATAGGGGAGAGTTGGATAATACCGGGCATTTAAGGGATTATAGCTATAATATTCTACTGGTGCGAAAGAGAGCGATTCAAACTTGATTGTCAACAAGGCAGTTTACCTGTCACCATTACCATTGTCAACAAGGCATTATTTATGAATCCGACTGGAGCAACTGCAACAACGAAACTATACGTCCTTCTCCCGGCTACATTCTCCACATATAATGCAAGGGTCATTAACAGCATCATTATTATTATTTTTTTTGTCTGCGTCATGTCATCATAATCGTCGTCATTGGATAATTCTGCTAGAACTTCGTCATTGCTGCTGGAAATGAACAATAAAGGGAGTGACAGTTAATATTTTTGAGTGTTATTTTTTGGAACGACTTTTAATTTTCTGATTTTTTTTTGAGGCACTGACTTAATATCATTTAGCTGACCATATATGGAAAAGTACCGATTCAACGCCTATCAGCTCCTTTGGTGTTTGCTTAACATTTTTAATTGTATAAAAGCACGAGGAAATAACACCTCGCCATCTTTTCTTTCTCGAGTAGCACAGTACGCTCCTCTTTAGAATTTTATTAACCTAGTTTGAATATTGTAGTCTGGTTCACGCCACTTTGAAAAAATTTAAATAAAGTTTTTAAAAAGAGTACTTCCGAGACTTTCGATTTAACTGGCGCAGTAGGTAGGATTATTTGAATCTTGGAAAGCTTCGATTAAGTTTTCACACGAGTTTAAAAATCTATTTAACAATTTTGGGTTTCCATCGAAATTAGGAATGTTATCGGATTGGTATCTCAATAAATTGTAATTGATTTCCGGCATTTTAATTTGCATTTTTGTAATCGTAAAATTCGAGAGGTTGTTTACTATTTTATCAACTGAAGAATCAATTTTGTATTCTTTGGAAATCAATAGTTTAAAAAGTTTGTATATATAATATTCAAATATGTAAAATATAAAATATATAGGGCAAGTTATGGCTCTTAATATCTACATGTAAGTTAAATCGAAACCATGTTAAATCGAAAATTATATGACTTATATTTGACTAGAATTTTATGAATGATTTGATGTTAATGAAAATTCCAAAAGGTACTTACAAAAGTAATATCTTCAAGATGAGGTTGTTGAGGGTTTGCTGATGGTCTGAGGCCTCTGAGGATGTTATTCATGACTCTTTGAAATGTTGATGGAGCGTTTTTCAGTCCAGAGGGCATTTTTTGTGAATTCATAATGTCCTATATGAGGGCTAAAGGCTGTTTTCGATATATTTAATAATCTCGTCATTTTACCAAATTGTTTAAACCCTTTAGACTCATACATTTTTCCAGGTCTTTGCACAGCTGAAACTCCTATTTCATCAACATTAAGCATAAGCATTCTTCTCCATCATTGGCTCTAAACTACGAAAAAACAAACTAATTTCAATTTTATTAAAACCTAACACTCTGTTCATACGCGTTGACTTCGGAGCTCGCAAAGAGAACCCAGAATTTATTTTTAAAAACGCATACAAGGAACATTCATAACAAAACCTTTGTTATAAGTAAATCCTTTCGATACTGTTTCTACGATTTTATTTGTATCCTGTTTTGTTTCGAAATTTCTTGTATTGCTTGGGATTGGTCGCGTTGGTACGGAGAGTCAGAGTTGGCGCGGTAATTGGTTCGAATCCCTCGCTCGGATGGCTGTTTTTTTTTATTCTTCTGTTCGTCTTACTTCCTAATCAGAAATGAAGTAATAGATTTTTTTCAGCAAGAAATTGCACGATTTGATTATAAGAGATTCGATCGATTAGATTTCGCTCACTATGTTCGGTTACAAATTATATCGAGAAACAATTTAATCCAATTTCTGAGATATGGACGTGTGGCGGGGGGGGGGGGGGGGCAATATCTTTTTGCTATGAATTTGAATGCTTTTATTATTTATATTTTACATGTGTTCTTGTTATTACACAAGAAAACCATTAATTTTAATAAACACTTGTTGATATTATTTGATTTATTGCGTATTCTATCTCAACCAAGTGGTTCCACCCTAATAAAGGCCTCTCTTGATTGTCCTAATATAAATTTAAATTTCAAAATACATTTTTTATATATTCGTGTATAAAACGGAATAATAGATCTGGAAGACTGGAAGAATAAAAGCTGATAAAGTCAATAGTAAAAGAAAACGAATAGGAGATATATTTCAAGGTTCCCCCATAAATCCAATCAGCAGTGAATGAATCGAAATATGCTTCGAAAACAGAACGACTCGGCAAAATTATTAATGTCTCCTTATCAATACCGAGCGAGAAAATTCACCCAATTAATCGTAGCCTGATTTGAATTCTTGTCCGGGAAGGAAAATACGTCGATTTATTTCGGCATATTCGCAAAGGTTCCACTGAATTATCACTCGAATCTTTTGCAAAAATGATACAGACGACGCAGCTAAAATTGTCCGAGCACTTTACCAACGCCGGATCCTTTTCGTGCACTTTATGGATGTCGGCGTTAAAATTTCTGCTGCGGGGACAGTTTGTTTTCGGATAAACAGCATACTGGGCGACATCTACATTTTAAATTTCATGATCTTAATGTTTCGTGTCTGTTCTCAGCTACTTTGTAGTCAAATTTTATGAGGTCGAATCTGCTCTGGCATAAAACGGAATTTAAGATGAGGTTAAGAAAAATGTCCAGTATATTTAAAAATGTATGTATGACAGTTGTTTCGACACACAGTGACTTTTTCCAATACAAACTATACTAAACTAACAGTGAAAAAAGTAACCACAATATAAAGTGTCCATTGACCTAATAATACCATAAAACATGATAGCGGGGAAATCCATTTTTTGTCAACGACTAGGACAATATATAACTTCAAACAGATCCGTAATCATCGGAGATTTTAATATATGTTGGAAATGTGATTGTCCGAATAAACGAAAATTAGAGGCAATAAGCGATAATTCTGGAGTTAGACAAGTGATAGAAAGCTATACGCGTGTATCGTTCGATACTCGTTCTCTCATTGATCTGGTATTTATTAATGTATATACTTTGACCGAAGCTGGTAGGAATTTTTCGCAACTTTCTGATCATGAAACCATTGGGTTTATTCTTAAATGCGAAACAAATGTTAAAAAACGTAAGTATGAACTGATAAGAAATTTAAGTCCTGAAAATATGGATCGAATTAGAATAGAATTAATTGGAAGAAACTGGAACTACACACCAACAAATGTGGACCACTTCTATGAACATTCTATGAACAACATCCATGAGACAGTTAATGCCTTGGCACCCTTAAAAACGATTAATATTGAGGCAACTCCGTGGATTACAAATTGCATTAAGCTTGTCCAAAAGGAGAGGGATATGGCCTACAAGAAGTTCAAATTAACCAGAAACGACACTGACTGGAATGATTATAAGAGGAAACGCAATAAGGTTGTAATGGTGATTAGAAACGAAAAAATGGCATTTTATGAACAGAATATTGATCGTAATAGAGGTAATAGCAAGAAAATGTGGCGAATGTTGAAGGAATTGGTGGGGAGTGGCAGAAAGTCCGACGTGTTTGAGGATATTGTTTTCCGAAGGAGTATTGGAATGTTAGAAGAGAATTTTAACCATTTTTATGCTGAAAGTATTCGGGAGATAGCTCGAACCATTCCAAATCAGAATTAAACATTTGACAGTACCGCTGACATCCATTCAAGTGAAGAAAGTTTGGATCAATTTGATTTATTAACATTATCTCAATTACGAGATAATGTAATGAATTTAAAAAATAAGTCCACATCTAATGATATATGTAATATAAAATTTTTAAAGTGCCTATTTCAGCAGGTGGGTTATCCATTACTGCATTTAATCAATATGTCGTTGTCCAGTGGTCGAATTCCAAGAAATGCGAAAGTGAGCATCATTGTTCCAATACCAAAGGTTGAAAACCCTGTATTAGCAGAGGATTTTAGGCCAATCAAACTATTGCCGATTGTTGACAAAATATTGGAAATAGTGGTGTGTAGACAGTTGCGTAGATACTTTGAAAAGCAAAATTACATTTATGTTGGACAATCGGGATTTCGTGATAAACATTCATGCGAGTCTGCACTGCAACATCTGTGTACGAAATGGCGCCAAGATATTGGTGACGATAATGTTGTGATTGGTGTATTTGTGGACCTGAGACGTGCATTTGAGACTATAAACAGAGAAGATCTGATTATGAAGCTACCATGTTACGGAGTGAAATCTTGTGTTATAAAATGGCTTAAACATTTAAGTGACCGCTTGGTAAAGGTATAGTAAATGGTATAGTAAATGGTGCTATATCAAGAATTCTGGAAAATGATATTGGTATCCTACAAGGGAGCGTATTAGGTCCCGTTTTGTTTCTTATATACATCAATGATCTGTATAAGATTTTTAAAAAATTAGACTCCATATCTGGGAGAGCATTTGTCTGTTCTTGAATGGTTTTAACCCAAGGAGCCAATTTTTCGTAGCCGTCTGATTTTTTCCAAGCCGATCTCCAATATTCCGCAAAGGAAGACACATCGATATTCTTAAGTTCTGACTTGCTATTACCTTCTGCTTCGAGTTGTCTATAAAATTTCTTTTGTCTGTTTGCAAATACTGAATTTTGATGTTTTCGCTTTTCTAGTTCATTATATCTTGCTAGCCTGGCTCCTTTCGATTTAGCTTTTTGCCTAAACCGATCTTTTAGATCCAACAATTTTTCTGTCAGGTTTGAATCATCGAAGTCAATGCCAGATTTATTGGCAATTATTTTTGCTTTTCTGGCTACTTTATTTGACTGATTACCAGAAAGATACTCTGAGATAATGTCAACTTTCCTCCGGAACTCATTGATATTGTTTTCAAGGCGCGTTTTTCAGACAGGTGTATTTTTCTGGATACTACGACCAGCCGCATTATGGGTGTAAGTCTTTTGACCTGAAATTTCGATGACAGTCACTGCTGCACAATATAATGCAAGATGTATATCGCTTAAATTTGTCATCCCAGATAGATGTGATTCCAAAACTCTATTAATCTGCATTAGAGTAATACGTGATTTTGCAATATTACGCAATATTGGAATTTTTGGTCTATTCAATGGGTTTGAGCCAGTAAAACTGGTCAAATTGCTGTAAAACTTCTCTCGTATGTTGCGAGATTGATTCTTCATTTTTAGATGATGATGCTTCTGGTGATACATTTTGAGTTTGTTCTACTTGTTTCTCCTCTGTATTCGAGTTAAGAACGTCTATAGTATCTTCTTTATGTTGTTGATATGTAATGTTTTGATGTAGTTCATTACCGATTTCTCTCTTGATGTTCATTAATTCCGATTCGGTTAGATAGTTTTTCCTTAGAATTACATTTTTACGGTCGGCTAAGTTTTGTTCCGACAGCTGAGTTTCAGGGAACCTCTTTTTATATTCTTGGTGGAGTGCACGCCTCCATCCAGGGAGCGGATTATCTCCGCACTGGTTTACGTAGTAATAGGCACGCATTACATCAATATTCATTTCGCGTGTCCATCTGATACGTGGAGTGCGTTCGGTCCTAGTGACAGCCTTCCTTATTAGGGGCGAGCCAGCAAGTACCGGGGTATTTTGATCTTCTACTCCATTATTAATTTCCGCTCTCTGTTGATTTTGTAGTAAAGTCTTTGGTGTTGCTAGACTTAGATGATCTAATTGTTGTTCGAGTGCCTCTTTCATTGCCATTCTTGTGGTGCCATAGAGTTGGGAACCGCCACTCGCTCCAGATTCACCAACCCCGGACAAATCCTCCCGACGGTTCCGAAGGGTTCTTGTCCGCAAAACCCTACCGCCTTGTATAATATTATGTATTTTATTCGCCATAAATATATTTGGGTTCAAGGGAAAAACGGTCACCCAAGGCAGAGCCCCGATTTACCATGGGAAAGCTATTTACTACCGGAGGGCGCTTGGTATCCGGAGACATCGTTAGAGACACTTTAACCCTGTGCCATTCAGCTCCTCGGCACGATGGATTTCCACCTTAAGCTTGGGGATTTTTTTTTCCGAGGTTTACTCCTCTCAGCTCGGGAAGGTGGTGGCGCCACTCACCAAGCGGACTAACCGCCCCCTGCCATTATTATTATTATTATTATTATTATTATTATTATTAATATAAGTTTAATAACGGTAAACCATTCAAGTCTAGCTAGTCTTTTAACAAAATATCCAAATTTTTTCTTTTGTTGATTTCTAGGCTCTCTAAAAATGTAATTTTTTGGAATTGTTCTCATTATATAACATTATACAATTATCATTGCTGGTATGTTTTTCTAACATTAAGTCGTTAGTATAATGATAATTATGTTGTTGTTTAATATAACTTTTTTATGTTCGTTGAGCCTAGTAGAGAAAGATCTTCCTGTTTGTCCAACATAGATTTTTGGACACGACCCGCACTCAATTAAATAACCTCCTGATTTATATAGTTTATTTGTTTGCTTTTTATTGTTTTTAATGAGGCGTCCTAGACTCTTGTTTATTTTAAAAGCAATATTTATATTGTTTGTTTTGGATAAATATCTCGACTTTAATTTGATCATTTTTCCTGTATATGTAATTGTTTTGAACACTGCATTTTCAACATTGACCGAATATATTAAATCAATGGTTTTATTATAACTTTTTTTATTAATTATTTTATTTATAATGTTTGGGTTGTATCCGTTATTTATTACGATCTGTTTGATGGCATTCAATTCTTTATTATAATATATCTAGTATCTATTTACAAGGGAATATTTAATAATGTATGTATAAAATTAAGTTAGTTAAATGCTGCCATCTTTTGTTAATAAGGATGACAAGATTTATTGTGTATAACTAAATCTGTATGTGGCAGTTTACGAAAAATTGTAAAATCATGTTTAATACCTTCTCTAGTAACAGTCTTGATTTGGCATGATTTAATTTTGTTCTCGTCCGTGAAGAATAAATAACGCGGTGAACGATTTTCGACACCAGAAGAAGTAGCTGATGGGTTCAAAATGTATGTTTCGGAGATTCCTCAATCGAAATGGAAAAAGAATTATGAAAATTGGTTTAAACGCATGCAAAAGTATATCGATCATCGCGGAGAATATTTGGAAAAACAATTTAACCATTTTCAATGAGAAATATTTATTTTTATTTATTATTCCGAAAACATAAATAGTAATCCTCGTATTTCCTCGCGCATATTTATTATAATTAAATTTTCCGGGGAAAATTATATTAATCAAGCCAAGAAGAGCTAATTAATCAAATATAAAGAGACAAGTGAGTGAGACAGTGAGTGTTAAAAGAGCACAAAACTTTTGTGTCTAGATATGGTCCGAATTTATTTATCGGCTTGTTCCGGTAACATTCTGTAAAATTCCATTGAATTTCCACTCAAATATTTTGCAAAAATTGCACAGAAGGGGAAGCTAAAACGGCCCAAGTACTCTCCAACACCGGATCTTTTTCAAGCAATTTAAGCATGTCTGCATAAAAATTTCTGCTGCGGGGACAGTTTGTTTTCGGCTAGCCGTGTACTGGGCGACATCTACATTTTAAATTTGACGATCTTAACGTATCATGTCTGTTCTTGGCTACTGTGTAGTCAAACTTTTATGAGGTCGAGTCGAGTCTGGAGTTGCAATAAAACAGAATTTGGAATGAGGCGAATTCGATGTTTGAAGTTGTAAAATTTTGATAATTCTTTGAAATAGTAACAAAATTATTCAGTTTTCTCGATAAGCCATATTATCGAGAATTTCATAAAAAGTTTTAATATATTAAATACTAGAGATTTAAAGATAAGTAAAATTTTTATATTAAATCTCGTATATAACACATCACTCAATAAGTTCGTAGGATGATTAACAATATAACTTTTAGACAAAATTTGAATTTATTCATCTTCATGAGTGATACATTGATTCCAACGCTGCTCTAACATTTTAATGCATTTTTTGTAGAACGATTTATGTTTGGCCTCAAACTAGGCTTCAGTTTCGCCAGTCAATTCTTCGTTGGAGCCAAATCGGTTTCCCTGGAGCTTTCTTTTGAAGTCTGCAAACAGGTACTAGTCGCTGGGAGCCAGATCCGCAGAATATAGTGGACGAGCAAGCAATTCAAGGTGCAATATTGATGGTTCTTCCTTTGTCAAGGCAATCACTAAATAAAATACCTTGTGCAACCTCGAGAGACGAAACATATGTCACCCAGTTGAAAGGATAGGTGGGGCTCCTTCCCGGTCAAGCAACCAACAAAAATGTTTATTTAGGCGGAGACGCAGGTTGTTGTGTATTTCACATGAGATTGTGGAACCCAACGGTTGAGAGTGTGATGACACTCAGCGACTGCTGTCTCATTGGATGCAGTCCAAGAAAATCTAACACTACATATATATATATATATATATATATATATATATATATATATATATATATATATATATATATATATATATATATGTCATCATCATCATCAGCCAGTGTCGATCCACTGCAGGATGAAGGGCTCTACCGCATGTTTCCAACTTTTCCGGTCCTGGGCTTTCCTCTGCCACTCTGCCTGGCTCTTTTTCAGGTTTATTTTCAAACCAAATGGTTCGTCAGCCGTTTGCAGTTCTTATATGCGCCTTTACAGCTCCTCTGGGTCTTGTGAAAGGAAAACGGTATCATCTGCAAACCTAAGATGTTAATCCAGTTTACGGAATACTTCTTCAAGGCCTGCCGAGAAAAGAATAGGCGATATTGTGTCACCCTGTCAAATGCAGTCAAATGCTTTTCCGTAGTCGATAAAAGCCAAGCACAGTGGCATGGTGTTTTCGTTTTGCCTTTCTATGACCTGCTGTCCAACTTGGATGTGATCCATTGTACTGAATGCACTTATAAATCCTGCTTGTTCTCTGGGTTGTGCGTCATTCAGTTTTTTTAATATTCTTTTAAAAATGATCTTATTAATACTTTGTACATTACTGATAGGACTACTTATTGGACGATAATTCTTTAAATCTTCCTGTGCTCCCTTTTTATGCAATAGGATCACTTTTCCATAAGTCAGGTACTTTTTGTTCTTTGAGGTATTTTGAGTATAATTTTGCCAGTGTTTTATGTAACGTCCGACCACCAGCTTTTAGCATTTCGACAGTTACACTGTCCTTTCCTGGAGCCTTGCCGTTTTTTATCGATTCTATAGTATTTGTTACTTCCTCCACTAGGATATCTAGCATTTGTTCTACCGTAGGTATTGTTGTCTTTGATTGGTTCTGATCTTCATATAACTGGGAATAAAATTTCTCAACCTCTAACATTTGCGTACGCGCCCTGCATACTGTGCCATTCTCACGCCTTAAGGCATATATTTGCGTTCTTTTGTTTCTCAGCTTCTGTTTAGCCTTGTTAATTCCTTTGTTTTCTTCCAGAGTCTTTTGCACTAGCTGCATGTTGAGTAGGCGCGTGTCCTCTCTGATACGTTTTCTTACAGTTTTGCAGAGCTCAGTGTACTTGGCCCTGCCAAAAGGACTACCTGAATTTCTCATTGCCCGTCGTTTCTTCATTAAATCAATGGTCTCACTGGAGATTTTTGTCTATTTGAGACATTTTTCTTCTGGTGCTATTGAAGCAGCTGTTTGAAGCACATTGTTGGCGATTTCATCATATTGAACTGATAGTTCCACTTCCTCCGAATCTTGTAACAAAACAAACCGGTTTGACAAAGCAATCTCAAAATCGCTTCCTCTCTGCAGCAGTTTTCCAGAATCCAGTTTGCTCTCCTTTGATCTTATCATTCTTTCGCGTTCTCTTCGACAGTTAGTCCTAACTTTTGCTCGTACCATTCGGTGGTCACTTCCAACATTAAAATTGTTAAGGGCTGTAAAATTGGTAAATATTGTTTTATCGTTGGTTATGATGTAGTCAGTTTAACTTGTGAGCCCAGATGGACTTTTCCATGTCCATTTTCTGCTGTGTGGTATGTGGTAAATTGTTCAATAGAAGGTAATGGATCCTAAGAGCAGATTTAATGTAGCATGTGGATTGTGTGTATTTTGTAATGATGTTCCTGATCAAATTTGAATAACAAATCTATTAATAATCTGGCAAATAATAACACTTATTGTTTGTGTCAATTAAAAACTTAATTCAATTTTTAGCAGATGTAAACCATTTACAAGTTTAGTACTTTGTAACTTTATTACCAGGTGTGGTATTTAATAATACTAAATTTTTTTCTTAAAAAACAAAAACCACATTTAATTTGAGAGAAAAGTAAGAAGAGGTTTATTCAAAATATGCACTATCGCTAACTGCATACTTTTTCCATTTCTCTGGCAATTTATGGATTCGAAACTCGACTCAATATTGACCACATGAAAAAAATATAACGCTATAGTCCTTCAAATTTCAATGGCTCTTTGAAAGGTACTGTTATAGCAAAACAATTACACGAAAGATTAGACTGACGGAACCTCGTTTCCAGCAGTATCTCTTAAAAAAAAATTATTAACACCCACACCTCGGATATTTGATAAAAACAATTTAGACACATACTAACAAGTATATTCTTGCCGCTTATAGAGAAAACATCCGTAGATTCGAAAAATGGTTAATGAAAGGGGTCCAAGAAAACTGGTCTTTTTTAGAATGGGTTATACTCGACTAGTAGAGGAAGGAGCAGGTGTGAGAGTGCAGCAGGTGTCTAGCGACGGTCTTTACAACGCTCTTTAGTATCCACCCACGGTGTGTTTGCTTACGATACGTTTGTTGGGTGATCAAAACGCAACGACTCTTCAGGCATCATTCCGACATCAGATGGCATTCGAACGAAGGGTTCATTACTGAAAACCATGCCATTTAGTCTTTCTCGATCCGTGGTCATTGGGAGTTAATAATATAAAATATAATAAAGTATAGATAGATATATAGATAAAGGTTTACTTGTCCCAATTAAATGTACATTTGTAACTACCATGTTGGCACGGAACATTGTGAAGAAAAATTCAAACAATCAATAACATTTTTCCACTAATAATGAATACTATTCTAATATAAAATATACAAATGTTTTATTTAGCTATATTAAATCTATTTTTTCCTTTATTTGGGGTTTTCGCCACTATCTAAAACTAAAAAAATATCAAAAATACCTGTTCTTATGTATTCTTTTTTGTAATAAATTTGCCTAACGAACAAAATTTTAAAGATATAAAAATGTTATAAAAAATTTTACAAACTTTTAACGTTAACGTTTCGGAGGGTACTCTCCCCCCGTTTTCAAAACTAAACTAAAAAATAAATTATATTAATTTGTAATATATAAAGTAACGAGTGAAAGTAAATATATTTTTTTGTGTATGTCAACGATACTTACATTGACAATAATAGATTTTCATGACAGTGACATACTACCAAAATATATATATATATATATATATATATATATATATATATATATATATATATATATATATATATATATATATATATATAGGTAATGTTTACTGTGTGATTGTTTATTGTACTGATTGTGTATTCAAATATTTAAATGTGTTTAATAGTATTCTTTAGAATCGGGAACCATATTGAATTTAAGTCTACCGAAGGCAGAGCAATACAGTTATTTTTATTTAAATTAATTATAGCGGTTTCTTTTAATCTTCTGTATTTTGTTACCGATTCTTTTAATACCGTTTTGGAATTATTCCAATTGATTTTATGACCCGATTCCCATGCATGTTAACAAATTCTATGTTTTTATGTTCTTTTATTCTATCATCTAATGGTCTAGATGTCTCACCTACATCGAATTTGCCACATTCGCAGTGAATTTTATAAACCACATTTTTGGTATTTTATTGTATGTTGTTTGTTTAGTTTTTGTTAATAGAGATCTAGGAGTATTTTTTGTTTTAAATGTCGTTCTTATGTTGTATTTATTTCCTACTCTTTTAATTGTGTCAGAAATACCGCGGATATAAGGAATTGTGAGGTTAATTGTTTGATAGTTATTATTATTGTTATTAATAACTTGTCTGTTTTGTCTAGTATCAAAATTTTGAAACGATTTATCTATAAAATTTTTTGGGTAATTGTTTTTTATTAAAATGTCTTTTATGTGATTTGTTTCTTTTTGTAGTGTATCACTGTCGGTACAAACAAGTTTTGATCTGTCATATAAACGTGTACATATATAAAAATATATGAACACGCCACAATCATTCAGACATTACTTATATTAAATCTGTCCATATCACTAAAAAAATCAGTTAATGAGTGATACGCTTTTTTAAACAAGTATTTCTTTAGACTTTTATTTGCTGCAATTTTGGGCTTTAACCGAAAATTTAGAGGAAAACTGTTGTATATTTTTATAATCATAAAGTTAACATTTTTTTGAATATAACTAAAATTATATCTTGATGGTAAAAGATCGGATTTATGTCGTGTTGTATACTCATGTTCATTTTGGAATAACTCAAAAAGTTCTTTGTTGTTATATACAAACATAAAAGAATCATTAATATACATGCTTACCAAAGTGAAAATCCTTTTTAACAAAGATATCCCTACAACTATCATTATAACTCAATTTAAAAATTGCTCGAATACATCTTTTTTGAAGTTGAAATATTCTATGCATATCAGGTGAGTTTCCCCAAAAAATCAATCCGTATCCTATCCTAGACCGAACGAATGCGTAATACGCCGAAATTGCTGCATCTATCCCTACATTTTTGGAAATAACTCTCTAGGCATACGAATATCTTGATATATCTAAAGCAAGTTTTTCAATATGGGCCCTCCAATCCAATCTCCGGTCAATCACTAATCCAAGTACTGAGGCACATTCTGTCGTTTTAAATACTCTGTTGTTGTAAACAAAATTGAGGCCATTACTTTTGCGATTTTCAAAAAGAATGCACTGTGTTTTTGATGCATTCAAAATGAGATCGTGAGCAGAAAAATATTGATGAAGAACCTCGCACGCCCTATATACACTTACCGTACATCCTCAATACCCCCTCACTAGATATAAGGTTCAGATCATCTGCATACATAACTGTTTGTTCACTCAACACATTAGTGATATCATTAATATATAATACAAACAACAATGGACTCAAAACCGAACCCTGCGAAACACCCTTGGTAACATGTACCCTCTCTGAGAGAAAGGCCCTGCCATCAATATCCCTTATTAACACCTGTTGCGTACGATTTTTCAAATACGATTTAATCAGTTTTAAAGCATTGTTTCTTATGCCATAGTTACTCAATTTGGTATACAGTACTTCATGGTTAACACTATCAAAAGCTTTAGACAAATCAATGCACATTGTCATCGTGGTTCTTTTAGCATTTAATGAATTGGATATATACGTGATTGCCTGAAAAATTGCCCTAGTCATTGATTTTCCCTTTCTGAAGCCATTTTGGTTATCACTAATTATATAGTACTTTTCTAAAAATCCTATCAATCTTTTATAAAATGCCTTCTCTAATATTTTACTAACGTTGTTTAGTAACGCTATAGGTCTGTAGTTTTTTTCTTCATCTGATTTGCCATTTTTGTATATTGGTTTTATAAGCGCATTTTTCAATAAATCTGGATATGCACCACTGGAAAAACAGAGGTTGACAATAAAAGATAACGGTCTAGATATATAGTTTAGAGTCTCTTTAATTATTTGTGTTGGAAGATTGTCATCCCCGACTGATTTTTTATTCTTTAATTCCTTTATTATTTTCGAAACTTCATTCCAATCCGTAGGTGCCAAATATATTGTCTAAGCCACCGAGGAAACTGAAGCATTGCACTGAACCCACAAAATAATTATTTAGACTATTAACGGTCTTAATAAGATCACCATATTTCGAAGCAAGACACTCCAATACACACTTATTTTGCTTACTTTTATCTGTTATTTTTTTTACCAATTTCCAAGTAGCAACCACTTTATTTTCAGATCTAGATATAAATTCTTTATTCGACATTTTTTTTTGCTTTCCCAGTTAATTGTTTCAGTATGTTTTATAATACTGTTTAGAAATTTGCCCCTTTATAGAATATAATATATAGTATATTATATATGTACTATAAATTGATGATATAATGAAGCATAAATTGATGATATAATAATAAATTTAATAAATCTGTGAAGAAACATTAGGAAGAGTGAAACTTTCGAGTACGACTCCATACCTGTACTCGTAAAAAATGGCCATCACTTTGGTATCAAGGTTGAAATACGTTTGTTACTATCAATATTTTGCATTTTACTATCAATATTTTGCATCAAGTCTCAAATACGCTTGATACTATCAATATTTTGCAAAAACGTTAACGAGAAAACTAAACCTGCTCGATTACTTTGTCATCGTATCAATTTCCTGTAATTTTTGGATATTAACGTGCGAATTTCTGCTTTGGAGACAGCTTGTACTCGGATAAACTGTGTACAGGGCGACATCTACATTTTACATTTAATGACCCTAACGTTTTGTGTCTGTTCTCGGATACTTTGTAATCAACGTTTTATGAGGTCGAATATGCTCTGGCAATAAAACAGAATTTGAAATGAGGTGAGTTAGATGTTTTAAGTCACTGTAAAATTTTCATTATTCTCACAAACATTATATACATATTCAGATTTATTGAAAGTATAACTTAAATAAGAGTCCGTTAATATAATTTAACGAATACTATTAAACATCGTCTTGAGTAAAGTTGCCTATTAGATAGATCAAATATTAAAGATATAAAAATTATATATCGAAGTTTATAATAGTTTGTATTCTGGAACGGAAAAAATAGAATGAAAATTGGTTAAAACGTATGCAATAGTGCATCGATCATCGCGGAGGATATTTTCAAAAACAATAAAACCATTTTCAATGATAAATATTTGTTTATATATAGTATTCCGGATATATAAATGGCAACCCTCGTATATGAATACGAGTCAGTACGTTTCGAAATCTGAAAGACCTGTCAAAATCATTAATCCAGCTTTCTTTTATCCACCCGAGTCATGTTTTAAAACGAAAATATCGTGACTTATTTCGGCATATCCTGGAACATTCAACTGAATTATCACTTGAATATTCGGCAAAAATGATGTAGACGAGGCAGCTAAAACTATTCGAGCATTCCAACGACGTTGCTTTCCACGACACCGGATCCTTTTCGTTCAATTTATGGAGGTTGGCATAGAAATTTCTGCTGCCAGGACAGTTTTTTTTGGGATTAATCCTGTACACGGATATACGATTAATTAGTTTTATATATAATAATATATATATATATAATATATATAATATATATATATATATATATATATATATATATATATATATATATATATATATATATATATATATATATATATATATATATATATATATCTATATATATATCTATATATATATATATATATATATATATATATATATATATATATATATATATATCTATATATATATATATATATATATCTATATATATATCTATATATATATATCTATATATATATCTATATATATATCTATATATATATATATATATATATATATATATATATATATATATATATATATATATATATATATATATATATATATATATATATAAATCGTAAAGATTTATTATATGGGTGGTGGATAGTGAAAGTTTCATTAGATATTAATGGACAGCTGCGAATATCTCTTATTATGCAGCCCCGAACCAAGGCAAAAAAAACTATATCTACTTAGCGTCTGAATTGTATCAAGCGGTTGAGTAGTCAGCGTCTGTTCACCAGTGGTGCGGCTGATATTTAAATTCTGGAACTAACCCCTCCAGTCTTAAACTCTGACCCGTCATGGTTCAAACCTTTAATTCAAAGTACAAGATGAAGCGTTTTAGTAAATACAAAATTACCCCAGGAGGTAGACAATCATCTGTCAGGTTTGCTGGTCCGGGCTTGAACGCAAAATCTTTCAGAGGGATTCGGAGACCTCTGGCCAACGTCTGAAACCGAAAACAAAAACGTTCTTTGGAACGGTAAATATCAATTCGCCCCTGCGTCCAGGAAAACTAAACGAATCGGGACGAACATTGAATCAGCAAAAAAATCCAAATTTTAGCTTTGCAAGAAACCAGATTGACAGATGATAACACCTTGGAATTCGACAACTACAGAGTTTTTAAAAGTAAACCGGACAAAAGAATACTTAAAAATACACCACATCTCGGTGTTGTTTTCGCTATCTCAAGAAACATTCTTGGTTCTATAACTAATGTCCAGCCAGTAAATAATCGACTTATGACTCTATCCCTCAAGTGTTCTAACAAAAACTATACATTAATTAATGCACACCTCCCAGTGAACGAAGAAAATAAATCTAATTCTGAAAAAGTAAATAAGTCCTGCGAAATTCTAAAAAAGACTATCTCTAAAATTCCCTCAAACCATGTAAAAATCTTATTGGGTGATTTCAACGCCCAACTAGGGAAAGAAAAACAGTACGGGAAAACAGTCGGCAGTTTTCCCGCTCATAAATGGACTAACCATAATGGTAAAAGATTGGTTGAACTGTTGGCAGTTTAATCTAAAAATAATGTCAACCCATTTTAAGAAGAAAATAACGAAACAAAAGACCTGGAGATGCCCAACACGTTCATGGAATTTCAAATTGACCATGTTGCCATTTTGTACCCCAATTATAAAGAAAGTTTGAATGTTCAGGTCAAGAAAGGAGCTAACATAGACACGGATCACTACTTGACTAGAATCAAACTTAGCTTAAAACCTCGAAAACTTATTCAAAAGATACTGCTAATACCAAAGTTCGACACAACGAAAATAAAACCTAACAGAAGAGCTTGATAAACAACCAGCACATAACTGGCAAGAATTGAAACAAAAATTATTAAAACAGCCTTAAAGTTGGTCCCTTTACAAAAACGTTGAAAATATCCTTGGTGGGATGAAGTTTGCGAGTTAGCAGTATTAAGCCGAAGTAAAGCATTCAAAGATTGGAACAGTCAAAAAACAGCAATAAACTATAACATATTTTTGGAAGTAAGAAAAGAAACATCGAAACTAATTGGACAAACTAAAAAAATATGAAAACAATCAACTTAATGAAATAGAAAAAGATTTCCAAAAAAATAACACCCGAAACTTTTACAAAATATTTAAAACTAAATTAACAGGCTATCAACCGCAAAGTCTTAGCTTCCAAAAGGAAAACGGACAATTGACTCTAAATAACCAAGACAATTGCAAAGAACTTCAATTGCAATTGAAAACAACTTGAAAAGTAATTGAGACCAAGCTTAAGCATTGAAAGTAGGTGTTCCTTCCAGCAGACTGCATTCCTATTTTTCAGTCAGCTCGACCTGGCCAGTCGTTCAAAACTTATTATATGAACTTCAACTCCTTTTTTGAATTTAATAGTGATTACTATACCAGCATTCGACCAGGCTATAAAGCAGGAGATCCCTGTGTTAATGACTTCGTGGCTCTTCAGTATACCCCGGAAAAGATAACACCGGGGAACAGCAATTTTGTTGACTTGGATCTGTGACTTGTTTTTGAGTAATTTTTCATCTTTGAATTCAAAAATATACACAGTATTTCAACTGATCACGTCAAGTTCTTAAGCTATAACATACCCCTCATTTTACCTTAAATGTGTACATACGAAAGGAAATAAGCGTGAGATCTGACCAAATAGATTAGAATATTTTATTTATTCAGAGGTTAACATATTATTAAAAGTTAAATTGTGTTTATACAAAAAATAAATAAAATATATTATGGTAAAAATTTCTTCTTATAGCTTTTCCTGGAGTGTTCAGTTTGTGGACATTCTCGCTTGATGTTCCAACAGTAGTCAGCCATCATACTGACATCCCATCTACCTTGATACCGCGCTTCCATAACCTTTAGATCTTGGTGAAATCGCTCGCCCTGTTCATCACTAACAGCCCCAAGATTTTCTGGGAAGTTAGCAAGATGGCTATATAAGAAATGCAGTTTGATGCTCATGTTGCAACTAAGTTTTTAAAGCTCTCCAAGAGTTGTTGAACAATTTCGATGTAATTCGGGGCTCGTGTATTTCCAAGAAAGCCTTTAACAATATTTTTAAAAGCCAACCAAGCATTCCTTTCAAGTTCGGTCATTGTTTCAGTGAAATTTTCATCTTTAACGAGTTGCCGAATCTGTGGACCATCAAACCAGCCTTTATCTTTTCATATGACAGGCTAGGGAATGCCGAAATGATATACTTAAAGCAGTCTCCTTCAATTGACAAAGCCTTAACAAATTGCTTCATAAGACCTAGTGTTAGTTTTTTCTGTCGACAAGTGGCTGATTTAAAATGTTTGGATCACCAGATCTTAGGTCAGATCTTGGCGGCCAGTTCGATTGCACCCAATGCTTCTCACGAGCTCTGCTGTCCCACAAGCACAAAAAACAGGGATACTTGGTATACTCGCGTTGCTGACCAAGAAGGAAACAGACCATTTTAAGGTCAACTCAGATGATCCATTGGTGCATGTTATATTACAACAAGTCAATGACTTTCTTTATGTCGCCATATTCTTCACGCAAAGAAACTGAATGACCTATTGGGACTGAACCGTATAAATTTCCATTATGTATGAGAACACACTTCAAGCTACGCTTTGACCTATCTATAAACAATCGCCATTCAGTTGTGTTATAGTTAGAAATGACCAATTCTTTCATTAAACCTTCTACGTTCTGGCAATATACAAATCCATCATTATTTCTGAAGTACTGCCTAAATTCACTTTCTCTGGATCGATAGTAAGTGACTTTAGCTCCTTTGTCAAGCAAAGTTTTTTCGTACAGGCTTGATGTTAATAATTCCGATGCTTTTTTGGATAATCCCAAATCTCGTGCTAAATAGTTTAATTCATGTTGATAGAATCCTTTACGAACATAATCATTGGAAACTTTAAATTCTTCGTCGGGGGAGTTACTTCGATCTTCAGTTGACTCACATTCTTGTATTTCTAAAGAAGGTAATTCTTGAAAAACTGGCACTGGAATTTCAGCTGAATGAGGCACAGGGCGTATAGCTGACGGTAAACTAGGGTACTCAATTTTATGTTTGTTTTTCTTGTTGAATACTGATGTTTTCACTATGCAAAAGTAGCAATCACTTAAGTGATCTTTGGGCTCTCGCCACACCATTGGTATACCAAACGAAAGTTTATTACGTGTTCTCTTCGTCCACATTCGTAAACTCTCTACACATTGCTTGCACAGTTTATGAGAGGCCCATGATTTATCTTGGTCACCTATTTTCACTTTAAAATAAGCAAAATAGGCTTGCCTGACAAATGTACTAATATTAGTCCGTTGTATGGGGATGGTAAAACTGCCACATATATAACAAAATGAATCAGGGCGGTTTAAGCACTTACGACGAGAACTACCAGAGGCAGACATAACGAAAATCTGTATTTGTGTATGTATACTTTGACTTCACTATATCAGAGCGACACAGACCCGCGTACTTTAGCATCTCATGCGTAACTGACCGAACTAGTTTTGGATGACGCAACGTCACTCACGCCCCCACTCCTAGATCGAAGAAGGTTCGCCGGTAGTAGAGCAGTAGTGACTTCTGTGATTCGTCAAGCTTAGTCGGATGCGCAACAACTGTAGAGAAAAAAACTAGGAAAATAGAAAAAAACTAAATAAAGTTTTGGAATTAGCATATCAATTTACGTAGAAAACAGCTTAAATATCGAACTCAACAGAAATTATTTTTCAAATTGTTCCCCAGTGTAATCAATTACAAACTTTCTTTTAGTGACGAATAGCTATTATTACCATATCGACCACAACGTTGTTCAACAAGCTTCAGCGACGAAAAATCATTGCTTATTCCTCTATTAACCACGCAAGTTGTATGCTATCAGCAATTCTTCGCTTAATGAGCGTTTCTGATCCATTAAGCTGAGCGAGGGTTAAGCCAGTCGCTGGCTTGTTTAGTGAGCATCGCTATTTCACTAAGGTTGGTGGATAGCTTGAACGTAGCAAAGTTCATTGGAAAGTCAATTACCCATGAAAGTTCTACGAATGAATGAAGTTCTATTATTTTTAGAACAACTGAGAAAAAGTTGGATGAGTTTAGTTGGAACTAAAATTGCAACAATTTATTAAAATTGTTGTAAAAAAAGTTAAAATATGTTTACTAGTGTTATTAAATATTCCAATATCAATAGATAATTATAATAAAAAATTGAATGAAAATCAACTGAAACATGCTTTGTAATAAATAACAATAAACTGGGAAAGTTTTTAATACCATCTTCTCTCTAGCGCGCGCGAATTTTCATTCGATTGATGGTGGTCTGATTTGAATTCCTATCTAGAATGAAAATTCGCCGGATTGTTTCGGCATATCCGGAAACCTTCCACTGAATTATCACTCGAATATTCTGCAAAAATGGTGCAGACAAGGCAGTAAAGCTTCTCGACTTCTCCACCTTCGCTGCTTTTCACGCTGCCGGATTCTGCTCGTGCAATTTATGAATGTCGACGTAGAAATTCCTAGTGAAAAGACAGGGTTCCTTTTTGGATAAGCTTTGTAGAGGACGATGTCTATATTATTAATTTGACGATCGAAACAGCACCTGTCTCTTCTTTACTTCTTATTCACTTTAAGTTCTTTAGACTATTAGTTTTGACATTATAACAATGTAGTTTAGTGTATTATTAAAAAAATAATTTTAATAATAATAAATAATAAAATAAATAATAATAACTAGTAAAAAAATAAGTAACTATCTATAATCAGTAAGTATCAGAAAACAAAATAGCAAAACAACTTTTTTTTTTGTGATTTTTATAGTAGAATTTTTATTGCTATAATTTGAGCTAGATTAGTTTTGATATTGTTTTCATTTATTTAAATTGTCGAATTTTTTAACTAATCCACATGATTTTTCAGGTTATTAATATTGATTATAAAATTATATTTACTATTTTTGTGTGGGTATATACTTGTTCAAAACTGAGGCTTCCTTGATTTTTGACGTTCGTTGACTTTGTAAACTGATGAAATAATATTCTAGCTTAACTGGGACTTGATTCAATATCTGGTTTTTTTGCCACAATGAAAAGTAAAGTGTTTGGGTTAGAGGCGCATCAGCAACTAGGCTATTTAGCGACTGGACCTACAGCTTAACGTGGGTTCCGAACCACGGTCATCAGCTTCCGACAAACCCAGGCCAGCACCCCCCTCGGGCTATAAACCTTTGGTTATGTGCCTACCCATAAGTCTATCAGGAAACCTACCGACTGGCGAGTGACCAACGTAGAACACTTCTCAGAAGGCATCCGGCCTTACCCAGCCTTTAACTGGCGTGACTGAGGAGTAATTCGTAGTCGGATTTTACACTCTTGCCTATAAACAATCACAAACATTTAGGAAAGATAAACGGACAGAAGAAAGAAAAATAACCATCCGAGCGCTGGAATCGAACCAGCTACCGCTCCAGCGCGGATTCGGCAAAGCAGACGCTCTTACCGCCGCACCAACGCGACCGGCTTGCCGCAATGAAGTGATCATCTTTATTTAACCACGGAGATCCATCAACACCTAATAAAAACATAAATACATAATTTATTTAATTCTCTTACATGAAACGTGTAACATCATTTCAAAAAATAAAGTTACAGTAGCATTTACTTTTTTCTATTTACTGCTGCTATTCATTTTTTTCTAATTTAACTTCCAACTTGCAACCAGAAACTTTAAAATAGACACTTGTTTTTTCTCCTATTATTCTTACAATTCACAACATTCACAAACCATTATCTTTGCATTAATTGAATTATGTTGCTGTTTTGCTTATAGGTCGAAAACCGTTAAAAACAGGTACATCATCGCCTATCACTTTTAGATACTTAATGTATTAGTTTTTGTACTCCACTATAAAATATAGAATGTTCCAAATTCCTACATAACATGAATTTGTAAGTTATATAAAAAGCGCGTTATTTTATCCGATATATCCGATAAATATATCCGATAAATTAATTGTCGTGTCATATTATCATAAAGTAACCTTTAGTAACCGTATTCAAAAATTCAAGTAATTAGCTATGGTGGTTGTAAAAAAATATTCAAAAAAAAAAATTGCTGGGCATGTTGGGGTAAGACCGACCCCACCTTGGTACCCCTTTTACCGAATCCGGCTGACAATCTGTTCGTTTGAGAAGTTTGTTCATTTTTGATGACGTTTAACCAAAATCTCATTTGGCATTTTCAAGTATTTGCTTCCTTTGGTCGCTTGGTAGGCAATTTCGAACTGATTTATGAAAATATCTCTATTATTACACCATACACCATATATATATTACACCATTATATTATTACAGCATTACACCATATATATATATATATATATATATATATATATATATATATATATATATATATATATATATATATATATATATATATATTCACGGTTGGTACATAATGTTCTAAATCATTCCGGGTGTCGATCCGTTTCGCCAAAATCGCATTTGGCATTTTCAAGTGTTGTTCGTTTCGACTGAAGAGTCCAACTGACGTGCACGGGTCGTTGTGTTCGCTTTTATAGCCTGCTACCATACGTAAAAGGAATCACAGATAGGATAGGCAGACTACTAAGGAAACATAAGATCAGAACAGCCTACAAACTAAACAAAACTATTGCAAATATACTAAAAAACCCTAAGGGCAAAGTTAGACTGGAAAATCATGGGGTGTATAGTATATCTTGTTCCGACTGCAACAGAGCATACATAGGACAAACAAACAAACGAATATCGGCCAGAATACAAGAACATAAAAACGACTTAAAAAACAAACAAACCACTTTCGCTTGTTCCAGCACCATCTACATAGAGGACATAAAATCAATTTTGAAGGAATTTTTTGAAGGAATTTTGAATCAGAGAAGCCCTTGAAATAGAAGAAAGAGGTGAACTGAATACGCGAAACGATTCCTTCTGAAAAAAGAAAAAACGTGGCAACGTGGCCGCGAGGTGGAAAAATCAATAAACGAACGCCCGACAATAAACGAACGCCCGAACTACTCCGAAATAACCCGCGCAGTCGCTTTTGTGGCCGGCCGGCTATAAAAGCGAATACAACGACCCGTGCACGTCAGTTGGACTCTTTAGTTGAAGCGGATAACACTTGAAAATACCAAATGCGATTGTGGTGAAACGTCGTGACTCTTCACAGGATCAACAGATCGACACCCGGAATTATTTAGAAACACACATATATATATATATATATATATATATATATATATATATATATATATATATATATATATATATATATATATATATATATATATATATATATATTTATATATTTATATATGTATATTTATATATATATATATATATATATATATATATATATATATATATATATATATATATATATATATATATATATATATTTATATATTTATATATGTATATTTATATATATATATATATATATATATATATATATATATATATATATATATATATATATATATTTATATATTTATATATGTATATTTATATATATATATATATATATATATATATATATATATATATAAATATATATATATACATATACATATACATATACATATACATATACATATACATATATATATATATATATATATATATATATATATATATATATATATATATATATATATATATATATATATATATATATATATATTACGAATAACGAGGCCTTTAAACACGCTCCAAATTAATATGGCACGAAGAATTTAGACCAGTCCTAAGCCTGGGTAAAGTGTGAAGGAAGGCAAACATTAGGTTAATAATAATATCGATTTCGGGTTTTCACTGGACGATTCCTCTTTAAATTACCTTTCTTGCCATGTAGTAAAAGCTGTACCATTCCATTTGAAAGAACTGAACAAAACTTCAAAAAACTATTGTTGAATGTAACGCCACCTCGCGGTTTCATTTATAAACTAAATAATTTATCTCCGAGATTATCTGATTGTCCCAGCAATTGTCTTTTAAATGAATCCAGGCAAACGGACATTAGACGTTTTATTATATATATATATATATATATATATATATATATATATATATATATATATATATATATATATATATATATATATACTCATTCTCTTCATAAATTGACTAGTTATAGATAGTCTTATATTTTAACGTAATATTAAAACATTGGTATAAACTTATTTAAGGTGATTTATAATTATATAAAACTACTGTATACATAAAAAAATGCTTGTTTATGCATAAATGAACGTATTTTTCAATATTAGTCCATAATTTTCAAAAAGACGCAACATTGTCTAATAAGGGAAATAAAAAGCATAAAAATGAAGTAAACACAATGAAGCACTGTGTTTCGTCGACTGTGAAATATTCTTCCTGTTTGGAACAATATCGGAAAAATTATTTGACGTTAAACGTGGATGAAAACCTTTTGAAAAATAGCGCGCTCTAACAAAAAGCTCAACAGGACGAGAATGCGAACGGGAAACGGTCGCAGGACCGAGTGTCAGAATTCGACAAAAAGCCTGCCAAAGAAAAGCATCGAAACAGAAAAATCAGTCGGAAAAGCGCCACTGAAAGGGCCCTGAAAAATTCAAATGAACATCTAAGTGATTAATCTTGGCATAATCGAGGGGCTTGAAAAGTTTTGCGTTGTACGGAATCGCTGAACCAAAATCCTGCTGATAATGCCATACGCATTACTCATTCACTAGCTTAACAGGCGGTGAATATGGAGAGTAGTGCAAGTGGTGCATACGAAAGAAATTGCTAGGTCCTCTATTTACACGAAATGGGCTTTGAACTCGAGTCAGAAGTGAATGAGGGGGTAAAAGTTTCAAGTATGATATAGGAAATGACATTAAAAGAAGTAACTCAGGAACACTTTATTTCGTTAGACGTTTTTATGTACTATTGTTTATGGAATTAAAATTGATACGATAAAGACAAGCCTCAAATCAAGCACAGACAAAAACGTTATTAAAACAAATGTACTTATTTCTGTACAAAACAAATAATAATGAATGGTGTAATACAATTACAATGTTTTGTATATATATATATATATATATATATATATATATATATATATATATATATATATATATATATATATATATATATATACACCTCTCTCATCCTCATCCTCACCTCTCTCATCCTCATCCTCATCCGCACCTCTCTCATCCTTTCTCCGTGGATTCTCTTTCTCTCCTCCGTTCATTTTGTTCCCGATCTCCTCGAAACTTCGCTCTCTGATGCAACTTTCCACATATGTATATTGTTTCTGTACGTTCTTCTATCCTCAATTTCTGTCGGACCCCTTTGTGCCTTTCCCAGATCAGCTCTGACTTGTGTGATCTATGATACTGTTGACTTGACTCCTTATATGTATGTAAGAATTCTGTTGGTGAGTCTTGTCGGTAGGAGTCTACTGATATGGCCATAGAATTTCAACCTTCTTTTTCTTATGTCCGCCGCTACGTTGGACATTCTCTCTGTGGTCTTTTGAGAATGTAGTCTGTATCCTTCTTCTCTCAGTTTTGGACCGAGAATTTTCCTCAAAATTTTGCGTTCTTCTTTTAGTATGTTTTCTATGCCGCTTTTTCTATGAAGTGTAAGTGTCTCGCTTGCGTATAGTACTTCAGGTTTGATTACTGTGTTGTAGTGTCTTATTTTTGCTCAACGTTAAATCCCATCACCATCCTTCTCAAATCCAAGCAGTAGCGAACACCTTGATTTCCAGATCCTTCCGACTGACACACTACCAGATACACGAAGCGAAGAACTACCAAAAATTTCGATAGTCCTTAGACAAAATGGATATTTAGAATTAGTCATTTGCCGTCTGGAAACCCAAACACGAAGAACAACAGAGGACCATGAACCAAATCCACTAAAGGTTCTGATACCTTACGTAAAAGGAATCACAGATAGGATATGCAGAGTAGCAAGGAAACATAGGATCAGAACAGCCTACAAGCCGTACAAAACTGTCGAAAACATCCTAAAAAACCCCAAGGACAATGTTAGATTGGAAAATCATGGGGTGTATAGTATATCTTTTTCCGACTGCAACAGAACATACATAGGACAAACAAACAGACGAATATCGGCCAGAATACAACAACATAAAAACAAACAAACCACTTCCGCTCTGTTCCAGTATCATCTACAAACAGGACATAAAATCAATTTTAAAGGAGTCAAAGAAATAGCGAATATTGAAAACTACAAGGTCCGAACAATCAGAGAAGCCCTTGAAGTAGAAGAAAGAGGTGAACTGAATACGCGAAACGATTCTCGCAACATTCCGAAAGTATGGAAATTCCTTCTGAAAAAAGAAAAAACGTGGCAACGTGGCCGCGAGATAGAAAAATCAATAAACGGACGCCCGACAGCGTTGCCGAGCGCCGCAAATGCTCCCGAACTACCCCGATATGAACTACGCAGTCGTTTCTGTGGCCGGCCGGCTTGAAATAGGAGAAAGGGTTGAGCTAAATACGCGAAACGACGCTCGCAACATTTCAAAAGTATGGAAATCCCTTCTCAAAAAAGAAGAAACGGCGAGGTAGAAAAATCAATAAAAGGACGCCCGACAGCGTTGCCGAGCGCCGCTAATAGTCCCCAACTACCCCGATATAATATCCGCAGTCGTCGACCGGCTATAAAAGCGAGCATAGCGACCTGTGCACGTCAGTTGGACTCTTCAGTCGAAGTGGACAACACTTGAAAATGCCAAATGAGATTTTGCCAAAATGCGAATTTTTACAGAATCAACGGATCGACACTCGGAATGATTTAGAAATTGACTGGAAGGAAGCCCCACCCATCCCTCACATTGGAGTACACATGTTTCGTCTGCTGGTGGTTAAACTCATCAGGGTACCGACATATACTCTCTCGCCAAGAATAGGGAGTCCCTCTCCACGATCAAACAACCCACCCTTTCGCCGACTTCTCGTCGGATGGCTTATAATTGCAGTTTTTTGATTTCTTTGGATTGCGTCCAATGAGACAACAGTACTCGCAATCCAAAGAAACCAAATTGCTCTGTCAGTTTATTCTTTATTGATAAATATTATTGTTATATAATTAAGTTCCTTGATAATTCTTCTCACGCTGTGTGAATCTTATTTAACTTGCAGTATTTCTAAAACATTTTTCTTTGTTGAATATCGACATTTTTACAATACATTTGTTATTCGTACTTTTCATACAACTGTCGTTTGCAATTTAATGCTTTGAAGAAAGATCACTATACTATGTTACTTGAATTGCAACTTTTACTAAAAAAGCGAACGATTCTATTTAATTATGCAATACGTTCCTTAGACAATGAATAAATCTGCGTTAAACCATTCACATCAACATGTAGTTCATTGAATTCATCTAAAAACACATTTGAAAATTGATTTTTTTTACCTTCAAGGCATATGCAGTCCCTAAAATTTAAATATTTCTATCCCAATGAACAAACAAAAATGCACAAATAATAAAATTACACATATCATTAAATTTCAATACCGTTCCCCATAATCCTAGTTCTTTCCCTTTACCTATTCCGTAACGGCTTGCAAGTTGCCAAAGGCCACTTATCACTGTCACGTCGGCTACTTGAATGGAACCGAATCCTTTATAAGTTGTTTTCTTGTGCGGGAATGCATGTTCTGGTACGTATTAAGTGAAGTTGATGGGCATTTGCAAGGCACACTCGACATAATACACCTCGAACCCGAAGCTATTGAAATCAACGGGATTTTAAAAGTCGGTCCCCATGACAGATAGGGCTTTTAAATGAGGGTGGGGACATATTATTTCCCTAATATTGTTGAAATCAAAAGTCGTCAATGGACCGTGCTCTTATAAACGCCCAACAGAGTTAAATTAATTTTGATTTTATTGCCAGAATATAATACACACACACACACACCCACACACACACACACACACACATATATATATATATATATATATATATATATATATATATATATATATATATATATATATATATTTGTGCATCAGATCTTGATGTGATAAAGGGGTTTGAGTAGGACAATGAAGTTTTGAGCTATGCCGTCTCGAGCGTAAGTTCCTGGAAGGGTCACCCCTGGCGGACAGATCGAGGCGGAGGCCTCACACTAACATGATCCAAAATCTGCCAACTCGCATTGGACCAGCGTGGCAGATTACGGTCCATGCCTTCAATATGACAGTACAACTTCAAACACGGCCCTCATTCCCCGGAGGCCAAGGGAAACTACCTACGGCAGCGGAAAGATCTGCCCCAAGTCAGAGTGTGCTAAGAATCAGCAGGTTAGATCAGGTTGCCATTGGACTTTTGATATTGCTACGCTTAATATACGGATAATGAAAACGGAGACCCGACTGCCAGAAGTGTTAATCGAACTTGACAACATACATTGGGATATTATTGGGCTCTGTGAAATACGAAGAAATGGCGAAGAGTTAATCAAATTAGGACCAACTGGTCACATCCTCTACACCCGAGGTACGGTGAATGGACGATGTGGTGAAATTGGATTCCTTATGAATCGAAAGCCAAAAGAAAGTGTAGTCAAATTTGAAAATATATCCGACAGATTAGCTCAATGCGTCATTCAGCTGAATAAAAAGTTTAAGCTTATGCATCAACTATAAGCCATAGAGATGAGGAAATTGAGGAATTTTATGATGATGTGGTCCAACTTTTAGACAAAGAGAAGTGTAGGTATAAAATCCTGATGGGCGACTTTAATGCCAGAATCGGAGAAGCTAGAACTGGTGAAAATGCAACTGGCCCATATGGAAATGGTGAACGGGCCAATAGAGGTGACAGGCTGGTTGACCTTGCTGAAGGACAAGAACTCTATATTATAATATCGGCTCTTCTTTTCTCAGCCTGCCTGGAAGGAGTGTTCCGTAATATGGATTGGGAACAGGATGGAATAAGGATTAATAGGGCATACTTAAATCATCTTAGATTCGCAGATGATATCGTTCTTCTTTCACAACACTGAGAGGAGCTGCGAAGACACGTACAAGAGCTGCAAAGGGCTGGAAAACCATTTGGCTTGAAAATAAACCAGAAGAAGAGTCAAATGATGTTCAATAAATTTGCTGAGGACATTTCTATGTTAGGAACGGATTTGGAAGTTGTGGATCACTATGTATATATATATATATATATATATATATATATATATATATATATATATATATATATATATATATATATATATATATCTTGGGCAGAGAGTTTCAATGAAAGGGGATACAGTCGGGGAGGTGGAACGACGCGTTAAATGTGGCTGGCAGGCATTTGGCGGGCTCAATATAGTGTTTAAGAGCAAACTACCGTTTTGCCTGAAAAGAAAAGTCTTTGATCAGTGTATCCTGCTCGTTATGACATACGGAATTGAGACCTGGACATTCACATCACAGTCAGTTCAAAAACTTCGAGTAGCACAGAGGGGAATGAAAAGATGTATGCTTGGCATTACTAGACGGGATAGAAAGACCTGCACATTGGAAGAATAAAGCAATTGAAATGGAAGTGGGCAGGCCATATAGCGAGGCGATGGGACGAAAGGTGGACCAGAGCGGTCCTGGACAGGATACCGCCGTTTTAGAACAGTTAACAAAAACAATTAAAATATACTGCAGTTGGCAGGAACTAAAAGAAGCTGACATAGCAATTGGAAATTAAAGAAAAATTCTGTTCTTTGAAAGGAGCCATCATTATTATGCTGTCATTGTGTTACTTGTATGCTGTTGTATTTGAATGTGTATAAAAATAACGTTTTAATTCAGTTGCTAAGATGAATCGGTTATTTAACCAAAAAGAGAATGTTGATTTTTTTTTTCTAGTCTACGCACTTAATTAACTCTGTGCTGGAAACTCGTAAGAATTTTCGTTCGATTATTACAACGACTTTCGACGTGGATTATCTCAACAATAGTGCATCGATCACTTCGACTTTTGGCACTAAGGCAACCACTGAATTTCACTGAGTATCACTCAAAAATTTGAAGTGTATTTGTCCTAATGTCGTCTAATTTTTGAATACGCTTCAAATGTTTTACATTTCATCCTGGTAATTATATTATATTCTCTAAACTGAAGAACATTTAAAGAAAACTAATTTTTCTAACGATGAAAATAAAATGGTTGATGTCAATTAGTTAGTGATAAGAGACGAAGCTCGGATGGAAGCTCGGAGTTCAAGATGATTCTTTCTAGGTTCGCTCGCATTATTATCTATTGCAGTAAAAAGAAAAATTAATTTCTACCAAAAAAAAAATCTTGAATTTCGCTTTCGCAACTAAATTGAATATTAAAAACGAATAAAACAATTTTTTACTTTGTTATATATCGCTTTTATTTTTAAACACAATTTGTGTGACTATAGTTTCGGAAAACGATTTTACATCCTCAAACACTACTTTAAAACTAAGGTTTTACAGCTGTTTATCTATTCTATGTACCTAATTTTATACTTTTATTGGGGTTAATTTTTTATAATATGTTTTGTTTAAAAATAAAAGTGATAGATATCAAAGTAAAAAATTGTTTTATTCTTTTTTAAAAAATGAACTGTCACAAAGTAACGGACAAATCAATCAATAATTTAAATTGAACATTATTAAATTTGAAATGAACAGAACCTTAATGAAATATTAATACTGCAAATGCAATAAATTTTCAATTTTTTTTTTTACTTAGCGCCAGAAAGTGAACATAACATCCTTATAAAAATCACATTATTTGGTCGTAAAAACTTTATTGCTTAGCTGCAGAGTACGAGGTGAGAAAATGTATGTCGTGAAGCAGGTTTAGTACGTAATTCTGCTTTATCTACTCTTAAGATGCTGTGCAAGGTGTTCCGCCCTGTGTGGCAGTAATAATCCTCTCTTGTAGATGGGATTACTACTGCTGGAATTAGTATTGTATCGTATCTGTTGTGTTACATGCGATTTACTAGCATGTTCTGGTACTTTTCCAGGCATTTTTTTTTCTCGTGTGATATATGTAATCGTAAAAGCTACATCAGGCAGAATTTTCCGTTTATGTTTTTATGGTTACGTTGGGTTCACACATTCTCTTTCTATTATTTTTTTTCTATCGTATAGGTTGCACACAACGCAGAATTGTATTACAATGTAATACCTGTTGTATAAATATATTTTTCGCTATTTAATTTCAATTCATTTATTTTGTGCTTTGATCGAAGATTTTTATCATACAGATTTGCTATTCATTATTATTATTTTCGTTCTCAGTTCAAGCATGTCAGCCTAGGCTGGTCGATATTATAATGCCGTCTTTTATTATTATTCTCATCAACTTGGTATCACTCTCTCAGCTCAAAAAGCTGGAAACCATTAACCGATTCTTCCCTCGCGATGTTGGAGTTCGGCTTGGAGCCTGGAGATAAATTTCATTATAACCCAGTATTCCTCTGGTATTAAGACAAAAATTTTCGTGGCAGGTTTGCAACAATATAGCCCGTTGTCCCACTTTTATGGTATTTCTATTTAGTCCGCAATTTGTTAAACTTTTGGAGAACCTGTAGCTCACCAATCCCTCTGCGGAAATTACAAAAGGTTCGATATTACGCCTTGTCCCTTTGATGGTGTAAGTTTTTTGTCCTGAAACCTCGACTACAGTTACTGCTGGACTATACAACGCAAGATGTATGTCGCTAAGATTCATTATCCCCAGTAAATGCGGGCCTAATTTTTGGCCTATTTAGTGGAGTTGAGGCAGTAAAATGGGCCAATATACTGTAAAATCTTTCTCGTATGTTAGAAATGTTTCCATTCATGACTGTTTCTTCATTTTGAGTTGATGATACTTCTGTTGTTAGGATTGGAGTTTGTACAACCAGTTGGTTCTCTGTGTTCAAGTTAAGGATATCCATGTCATTTTCTTCAGGTGGGTCATATCTAATGATTTGGTGTAATTTATTACCGACTTCTCTTTTGATGTTCATTAATTCCGTTTCGGTAAGTTAAGTTGCCATGCCAAGTAAGTTTTGTTGCCATAACTGTGTTTCAGCAAACCTCTTCTTATATTTTTGGTGAAGTGCACTTCTCCATCAAGGTAGCGGTTTATTTGCACACTGGTTCACGTAATAATAGGCACTCATTACTTCAATATACATTTCACGTGTCTATCTAATACGTGGAGTGCGCTTGGTCATTATTATCATCCCCGCGCTTGCTTGATTTAGCCTAAAAGCGTCCGCACTACCTCTAAGGGGAACATTGACTTATCCCAGATATCCCAGATATCAGAAGGATTAAGCTCTGTGGGGGCCCTTTCCCTGATATCGGGCCGCAAGGTGACGCTAGAATTCTTTGACGTTCCTGAGTTGTTCAAGAACTTCCGAACGGTTCTCGCTGTTCCCAATAGTGCTGTTTTCTGCATGGGCTTGAAAAGTTGCTCGTTGAGACCCAATACTTTTATGTTCTTCAGCAGGCTCTTTGGAATAACATCCGTTGTTGATATTATTATGGGAACTATGTCTACCCTTTTCATGCCCCATTGTTTTTTAACTTGCTCTTGAAGTTCCTGGTATTTCTGAATTGTTTCCCTTTGCTTCTTTAATATATTATTGTTATTAGGGATGGCCACATCGATTAATAGAGCGCGTTTAGATAATTTATCCACAGTAATAATATCGGGCCTGTTGTGATCCAGTCTTCGCTCAGTGAGTACAGTACGGTCCCAATAGATCTTATTATTATTGCTTTCGAGAATAGGTTCGGGATTGTAATTGTAATGTGGAACTCTCTCTTTTAACAGCTGCAGCTTTATTGCAAGTTCCTGGTGGAGAATCTTTGCGACTGCATCGTGCCTATCTTTATAATCGATAGCCGCAAACATCGCACATCCCCCAGTAATATGTTGAATGGTTTCGGAGGTCGGACATCCATATCGACACTGATCGTCCAAAATACCAGCATCTCGAACAATATATTTAAGGTAATTTCTAGTGGCAATAACCTGATCTAGGATTGCCACTATAAATCCCTCTGTCTCGGGGAACATCTGTCCTGCAGTCAGCCAGTAGTTCGACGCTAATATGTTGACTTGTTCTTGATTGACCTCATTCTAATGTCTCCCATGCAGGGATTTTTCCCTCCATGATTGCAACTTTTCTTGATCCGTTTTCGCATAACTTTGAACCAGATTTTCTTTCAATTGCAATGGCGCTAATACATCGATCTGATATATCGTTCTATGTAATTCCGACGTTTCTGCTTGTTTGAAAAAGTATGATCGCATGCTTTCAATTTGTTGATCAAATTGCTTGCTTATATCGACCAGGCCTCTACGGCCTTGATGTCGTTGCAAGGTGGTGCGTTCTACACTACTTCTTGGGAGATGCTCTTGTGCTTTTGTGAACAATGTTCTAAGCTTGAGTTGTAGATTTTGTACATCTGTCTTACTCCAGTTGACTACTCCAAAAGAATATGTTAATTCATTATTATTATTATTATTATGATACATATTTGCTATATAAGGTTTCAATAGAAGAATTGATTATTATTAGTCGTCGCCGGTCACCAGAAAAGAATTTTAGGAACGACGACGTCGTACCGATCTACTTTTTTCTATATATGGATTATTGATATATTTTTCGAGGAGTGCGGACGTGTGGAGAGATTCTATTCTGGGTGCGTTTACAACGTGCTAATCGTATTTAGTTTTTTTAATTTTAAAGTATTTTCTTATTTCTAACATCAGAAGTGAGATTGAATTCCGGAACTGCCTATTTGTGGGCCCGAGAAGCAGTTAGTCGCAGAATACCGATACATTTATTTCTGTTTTTATTTCTGACTGAAAGTTTTTTCGAGATTCGGTCGAAAATCTAATAAGTAAATTAGTGGAAGCCTTGTAGTCTCAGCGTTCTTGTGACCAGACTGATTTTTTTCACTTCTGTCCGCAGTCCCTATGGCTACCTATCTTTTTTTTTCTTATCGCATATTTAAAATCCAAGGCTTACTTGACTTTTTTATGCCAACAGTACTTGAATTTGTCACTGTTGGAAAGAATATCTTTTTATAATTTTTTTCACTGAATAAAAACGGAAAAACGGAACTCTGAATAGAACATTTTGAAGGTAACCTTTGGTTAGGATATTCGGTCTTCTGTAGATAATAATACTAAACAGAACAAGATAATATCTCAATAATACGAGGTTTGTACATATGAAACCGCGATTTACCGATAGATGGCCCTAACTGTCAACGTAGTCACCGTCAAATCGCGTCATTGATAATAAAATGGTTTGTAATAGCGTTGAACATATCCAATTTTATGCTTGGAAACTACGATTTACGGACAACATTGATTTTCTGTTACCATTTGAATAAAACTGCTGCAGAATCGCCGTGAATGCATGTCGAAGCCTGCTGTTGGCATACTCTTGGTAAATCACAATCAAATTCAACGTGACATGAGAAACAAGGCACTGTTGGTTGAATATGACACTCAAATGCAACAACAACTCGCAGGTCAATTAAATGTGACACGAGTAGCCGTCTCTATACGTTTGAAAGCCATGGGAAACATCCAGAAGAAGGGAAAATGGGATCCACATGAACAGAATGAAAGTGAACAGGAAAATCACTTGCGAAATGCTGCTGAACAGGTACAAAAGAAAGACATTTCTCCATCGAATTGTGACTGGCGATGAAAAGTTGATATATTTTGAGATTCCTAATCGTAAAAGATCATGGATAATTCCAGACGAACCATCGACATCGACTGCAAGGCCAAATCGCTTTGGACGGAAGGCAATGCTATGTGTTTGGTGCGATCAGAAGGGTGTCCTCTATTATGAGCTGCTAAAACCTGGCGAAAACATTAACACTGAACGCTATCGACAACAAATGATCGATTTGAATCAAGCTTTGCGCGAAAAATGGCCAAAATATCAAAAAAGACGACCCAAAGTGATTTTGCTCCATGATAATGCACCATCACGCACAACTAAACTGGTTAAGGAAACGATTGAGACGTTTATTTGTGAAATAGTTTCGCATGCCGCTTATTCACCAAAGTTGGTTTCGCCCGATTACTACTTATTTGCATGGATGGGACACGAACTTGCTGAGGAACGCTTTACTTCTTACGAAAAGACACAAAAATTGAGGCTGGTTTGCCTCAAAAGAGCGACAGGTTTTTTGGCGTGGCATCCACATATTGTCAGATGGGTTGGGGAAATGTATAGCTAACAATAGGCACTACTTCGAATAAAATATCTTTTATCATTTTCATACAATAAACGTATCAGTGGTGGGTCGGGGATTTTTAAAGTGGGAGAGCGTAGAAGAAAATAATACTGCTGATGATTTTTTTTGCTCTCCCCTTCCTTCTTTTTAGTTTTCGTGCTATTGAAACCCTATACAAGAGATGAACCAGGAAAATAAGTTAAAGGAAATAAAATATTGTGTTTTGCTCTGAAAAAAATGTTTGCTATGATAAATGCCGAAGGGGCGACACCTCAACGCCCTCCCTCACGAGCCACCACTGAAAAGTGTATTTTCTATACGAAAATATCGGTTTCATATTTACATACCGGATAGCCTACTCATCTTGTTAATTTTGATAGTTTGTTAAAGTGTTTTGGGTTAGAGGCGCATCAGCAACTAGGCTATTTAGCGACTGGACCTACAGCTTAACGTGGGTTCCGAACCACGGTCATCAGCTTCCGACAAACCCAGGCCAGCACCCCCCTCGGGCTATAAACCCTTGGTTATGTGCCTACCCATAAGTCTATCAGGAAACCTACCGACTGGCGAGTGACCAACGTAGAACACTTCTCAGAAGGCATCCGGCCTTACCCAGCCTTTAACTGGCGTGACTGAGGGGTAATTCGTAGTCGGATTTTACACTCTTGCCTAGAAACAATCACAAACATTTAGGAAAGATAAACGGACAGAAGAAAGAAAAATAACCATCCGAGCGCTGGAATCGAACCAGCTATCGCTCCAGCGCGGATTCGGCAAAGCAGGCGCTCTTACCGCCGCACCAACGCGACCGGCTTATAGTTTGTTAATTATGAACCCCCAAAAATTAAATTGCAGAACAAATAAATGCCCTTTTGACATGGCATATTCCACCAGGTTCAAATTTGAAATACACGGTGTATTTTGGCACCCAAAGTTTGCAACACTCTTCGAAATTTCATAATTTTATTGCTCGGAAATATTTGGGAAAATCAATCTTCACGATACCCTATTTGGGGGGTGTGGGGCTTCCTTAGGCCACATTATTTGTCACAAGATCTGTATGACAAAATACCCTTATTTTTAGACGTAGAAGATACTGTGAGTAGAAACCATGGGTTGACGAGCGAGTTTGACTAACATTTTTACCAACAATTAAGTGAAGCTTCAAAAATCCTTCTTAAAATAAATTGCTGGACACACAAAGGAAGAGGCGTTATAGCGGAACAATATTAGGAGTAAAAGCAAAAACGAACGATTTCAATTCAACTCGAAAATGTATGATGGTCATTATGAGTACAATACGAATTCCGGATGGCACGAGATTTATCACCATCAATCAGTCGGAATGGAGATAATACCGGGCTTTATTTATTAAATTAAAGCTTTGGCGGGACTAATTAAAAGGGCACACTCGGGCTGGAACCCGATGAAGGATAATTAGCTATGTACACATTTTGGACTGTTATTTTATGTTTTGTTCAGATTCAGATATTTATCGTAATAATCAGATCTAGATTTTTTTCTGATTAGACCTCCATGTTTGTAATTGAATACACGATATTGGGTCCTAAATGTTATTTTCTTTTTCTTTTGAGTAAAAAATGCAATTTCTTTTTTTTTATCTTTTTAAAGACAAAAACAATGGAGGATCAGAGGATATCTCAGATATTTCAAGTTTCTTCAAAGGCGCCAGGGTAGGAGTGGTCTAATTTCTGACTAATATTGAAAAAATAAAATATTGTTAAACTGTTATTATTATTATTATTATTATGTTATAATAAAGTGCGGACCGTAGCCGAAACAACTTCATTCTTCCAAAAATTTTTGGCCGATGCGAGTGGTATTAAACATTACCGCCCTCTGCATTATTTTAAACAGATTTTCTTCTAGTCCCAGAAATAATATGTTATTTTTCAGATTCTTTGGTATAATGGCAGTTGTTGAAATTATCAGTGGCACAATATGGACCTGGTTCAAGTTCCATATCCGTTTTATTTCTAACTTGAGGTCTGTATATTTTTGTACTTTTTCTTCAGCCGTCTTTTGAATGTTGTGTGTGTTTGGAACGGCTATGCCGATTAGAAATGCTGTTTTCTTCTTTTTGTCCAGCAATATAATATGTAGCCTATTACAGTGAACGGTTTTGTCGGTTATTATTGTTCGGTCGTAATATAACCTGAAATCGGCTGAATCTAGTACCGCCTCCGGGTTGTATTTATAATAAGGAACTCGCTCTGTTATAAGGTTATTACGATTTGCAAGCTCCTGATGGACTATACTGGCCACCTGATTATGACGGTGAAGATAGTCCGTCTGGGAGAGTCTACCACATGCTCCTACAATATGTTGGCCAGTCTCAGGCTTTTTGTGGCACGTGTCATTTGATACACGTGCATCCTTAATGATATATTTTTGGTAGTTCTTATTGTGCACGACCTGATCCTGAATTGCACACATAAAATCTTCAGCCTCCGGAAAAAGACCTCCCATGTCAACCAGGCGTTCGACGCACTCTCGTCGACTTCATGACGGTCAAGATCATGGGGGTGTCTACCATGTAGAGATATATTTTTCCACTCTTGTATAATTGTTCCAGTTGTCTGAATGCTCTCAGCTAAACACACGATGGCATATAGCGGACATTCGATCATTCTTTGATGGAAATATGTTCTTGAACTGGTTATTTGTTTTTCGTGTAAATTACATATATTTCTAATTCCTCTCCCTCCTTCAATTCTTGGTAAAGTAAATCGTTTTTTACTACTGTGCGGGTGGTGTTTCCTATATATCGTTAGTGTAGTTCTAATTATTCGTTGTAGCCTTTCGATATCTGTGTTTGACCATTATTATTATTATTCTGCTCATCCTTAGTGTAGAATCTCAGCTCATGCTGGCCGATATTCCAATGCCAAGATGAAAAAGCAATTCAGCTCCTCTCTCCCTAGCATAATATCTTACGAACAACGTGACACATCTGCAAGAGCACGGCACGCTGTCCCACTATGGCAATCGATCTCGAGATACCGAGGCTCTCGAGGTTCTTTGAAAATCTCTTACTTATCAGGCCTTCGGCGGATATAACGAAGGGCACTACATCTACCTTACTCAGTTTCCACTGGTTTTTCAAGTCGTATGCCAGATTTTCATACTTTGTGGATTTTTCTATCTCAGTTTTTCTAATGTTGTGAGATAGCGGGCACTGCGATGTCAATTATAAAAGCCCTCTTGTCCTTCTTGTTGATTAGAACAATATCCGGCCTATTATAATCAACCGTTCGATCAGTAGTGATTGGTCTGTCCCAGTAAAGAATGGTATCGGATGATTCAAGTACAGGAGAAGGCGAGTACTTATAATATGGAGGAGGTGCGCATTCTAATAGCGAGTATTTTTTGCAATTTGTTGATGTATAATTTTTGCCAGCTGATTATACCGTCCTAAATAAGCATTCGGAGCAAGGGCCGGGCAACCGCCAATAAGGTGCTCAATTGTTTCCCCCAAAGTACCGCATTTCCTGTACTTATCGACTACGTCCAAATGCAGTATGTGCTTTTCATAGTTTTTTGTTCTTGTTACCCTATCTTGAATAGATATCGCGAAACCCTCTGTTTCTGGGTACAAGAGTCCATCGGTCAGCCACTTCAGAGACAATTGTTCGTCAATGGTGTCATCTTCGAGTGACTTAGGAAACCTTCCATGTAATGTTTGTCCTTTCCATTCTCGAACGCAATCCGTGAGTGTTGTTCTGCTATTAATACGATTTTGTTTATTTAGGTTCAGTGAGGTGAAACCCCGGTCCTCATTTGCAACCAATTTCATTAACGTACTGTTTGAATCAATGAAGTGTTTTCTCATTCTATTTTCTTGATTGAGACAGAGATTTTTTACGTTTACAAGGCCTCTACCCCCCATCTTTCTTGGGATGTATAGTCTTTTTTATTATTATCACAAACGTGATTCATCGATCATCTCAGCCTAGACTGGTCGGGTTTACAATGCCAAAATGAGAAAGTAGTTCAGCTCCTCCCATTCAGCTTAGTACCCTACGAACAATGTGGCAAGTTTGTAAGAGAACTGTTCGTTGTCCTACTATGGAAATCGATTCTGAAACACCAAGAATTTCCAGATTTTTGGAAAAGGTTTTGCTTACTAGGCCTTCGGCGGATATAACAAAAAGTAACACCTCCACTTTCTGGAGTTTCCATTGATTTTTCAGATCAATTGCAAGAATTTTCGTACTTCGTGATCTTTTCCATTTCAGTTTTTCTGATGTTATGAGAGAGTGGTATCGCAATGTCAATTATGAAAGCTCTCCTCTGCTTTTTGTTAATTAGAAGAATATCCGGCCTATTATATCCCAGTAAAGAATTGTATCGGCTGACTCAAGTACGGGGGAAGGCGTGTACTTGTAATATGGTGGAGGCATCTTATCAAATAGCGAGTGCTTTAAAGCGATTTGCTGGTGTATAATTTTTGCCAGCTGATTATGCCTGCCTATGTAAGCATTAGGGGCAAGGACTGGACACCTTCCAACAAGGTGTTCAATTGTTTCTCCCACACCACCACACTTCCTGCACTTGTCGACAACATCCATGTGCAGAATATGTCTTTCATAATTTTTTGTCCTTACTACCTTATCTTGAATAGCTGTCGCGAAGCCTTCTGTTTCTGGATATAATAGTCCATCGGTAAGCCAGTTTAGAGATAAATATTTGTCAATAGAGTCATCCTGAAGTGATTTAGGAAATCTCCCATGTAATGTCTGTTGTTTCCATTCTTGAACGATATAGTTCAGTGCTGTTCTACTATCAACACGATTTTGTTTATTTAGATTGAGTGGGGTGAAACCCTGGTCCTTCTTAACAACCAGTTTCATTATTGTGCTATGTGAACTAATGAAGCGCTCTCTCATCCTATTCTCCTGATTGAGACAAAGATACTTGACATTCACAAGCCCTCTGCCTCCCAACTTTCTTGGAATATATATATATATATATATATATATATATATATATATATATATATATATATATATATATATATATATATATATATATGTGAAATCGGCTACGTACGGACTATGATTACAAATATCACAAAAAAAAATAGACCGATAAGTTTGCGTGTATTCGTTGTGACAAGGTCAAACAAAGTCGTTTCGAGAAAAACGCGTTTGAAGTTCTCGTAGCGTTTTTCTTGATATAAAGTTATGGATTTTGTAAAATATTAATATTCACATTAAACTATCGAGTCCCGGGCCATATGGTGGTTCTTCGTCAGCATATCGAGTGTATTTTTATTTTTTTTTCTCTTTGCATATGGTGCTTATTAGTTTTCTCGCGCTTCATGTCTTTTTCGACGCAGAACAAGTGGAGTGTCGATCCAACTTTTATACCCATTAACTCGTACGGCATTTTTTTTCAATTTCGTGAACCTTTTGTTCTAATGCTTTTACTCCTTTTGCTATCGCAAATCACAAGTTTACTTTCGGTATTAATAAGTAACGATATAAAAGCATGTGTACAGCAAGCAACTTGAAGAACGACTATACAACAACGAAATTTCTAGGTATAGAATTCATTACAAATAGTAAATATACAATCTACATTGAGCGTCTGGGAGGGACAGTCGTGCTAACTACTCTAAATGAAGTGAAGTGAAGTATATTTGAAAATATATACTTTCAATAAAGTCAGAATTTTTTTTCAAATTTTTAGTTGCTTTCCCCCTTAAACCGAATTTGGTATACGTATACCTAATGCTAATTGAAATGTTTTAATACTTACTTACGCGATATCAATAAGACAAAAAATTTAGATAGCTATATAAACAGTAGATCAAAGTATTATATTAATATCCTTAATAGGTAGACACGCAACGGTCGCCTCCTTAACTGTCTTAATGCCCTCCATTTGCTTCTGGACCCGTTGCCCCCCCATGAAAGGCCTCACCGTTCACTGGTACGTACGGGTACGGGCGGGACCAGCGGCGGTACCGCCCCCATTCTGAACCTATGGGCTAGACCAATTACATATAAATATCTCCTTCTATCTGGAAATAATATCATTTAATCCAAAATGATTTATTAAAACTGTAAAGACAGCAAACTGCAATAACACACTGAGTTTCGGGATTAATATAATAACGACGGATACTGCTCCGATCGACGTGATACTTCACTAAAATATTTACGATTCTCGGTGTATTCACTAAACAGAAACCCGCATTAATTCTCGAAACACGTCGACCAGTTCTGTTCTTCTGCAACTTAGTCGCATTAACCTGCCGGGTCTTGCGACCTAGCTAACCACCGATCGTTAATGTATCACTTTTCAACTCCGGTTTTTAAAATTTGCTCGTCGCCCTAAAAAACCGCACCATAAGCGCGGCTTTCAAATAATGGCAAAAAAATAGATTCTGTAATAGTGCATCCAGAGAAATGTTTTCATGTCTGAAAATAAATCAGCTGCAATTTTTGTGGCCTGACAGGTTTACGGGTTTGACTTTTAACAACGACGTTTTTCGATTTTTTTCGCACTTTTTGTTTAGTGGGGAAACAAGACAAAACAGACAAATAATTAAAATCCTCATGGATAATAAATATGGATATTTATATCTAGTCTTAAGTTTTGTAGCTCTCTGTTTAGTACGTTTAGTCAAAAGTGTTCCGAAAATCCCAATGTACTTACAAAATTGAATTCTGATATTAAAGATATTCAAAAAACAAAGAATTTTTTTCCGTGCACCAAATAAAAATTCTCAATCCTTCAGCCGCCATCAACAAGCATCTCCCGAGACCCGTTTCTGCTCTTAAGCCGTCATCAGTCGGGTTCGAGTTGAACTTTGAAAAAACAACTGTAGGATTGCTGTATCTGTTACTGATGCATTTAAGGGGCTATGCACATTATATCCGTGCGCCAGGTAGAGAAGGAGGTCCGGTACCCGGCGGAAGTCGGACACGGTGAATTGGGAGCGGTGGAGCAGAAGCCTAGCCTTCTGGCTAGCCCCTTAGCCCTCAGGCTCTTACGTATTTCTATTAAAATTGTTGTTTTCCTGGAGGTACTGATTAAGCAGCTGAAAAAGAAATCAGAGATTTCGAGAGGTTATTTTAGAAGATGTTTCCAGAGTCAGGCTGCAAGGCCCAACATCTGGCGATCTGGCACAATGAAAACCCGTTTCTTCTGCTGGCTTCTATCTTCTTTTTTCTTAGGCGGAAAAGGTGTATTGGGTTTGATGTGCGTTACCATCGATGTCGGATTCTGATTCCAGTAGTTTACTGGTTTTCGTGAAGAAAGAGTGGGCCTAATTGCGATTGAATTAGGCCCAGAACCCCCTGGAGTGGGTTGGCAAGTTCAGACATGGTCTTGGCTTACGTTAGAATTTGATCCGTCAGGCCGACAGATTATTTCTGGTCACTCTTACATTTCTGCTTGGGTGTTGATTAGGGCTGGTGGTCTTTTTTCACTTTATTCTTAGGACGCTTTTGATTTTGCATCTTCTTTGCATAATTAATTGCTAATTTTCTCTTCTGAACTTCCACCCTAACAGGCTGGTGGCAGAGTTCAATAATATTTAGGATATTCTTTCCATCGCGTTGTACGTTGTACGGTGACTTGTACAATTGCGATAGACTTCTTTTATTTTGTATACCGTTCACTGATGCTTGTTGGATGAAACTTCTGGTCCTGGAGTTTCGTCCTGACATCTTCGGGATTAATTCCAAAACGCCCTTTATCAACACGTTGTTGAGCTAAGACTAACAACTAAGATTGTTGTCGAGTAAAACTCTCGGCAAACAGCTTTCTGATGGCTTTTCTGTCTGGTTCCATTTTGGGATCAATTTGTTTTTCTTTAGGAACCTTATCACTTCCTGGAAAGCCGCTTTATCCCGCAAGATAAACGGCGTTGATTTGGTTTCAGCGTAAGAGGGCGGTTCTGGTGCTTCACTTGAGGTTTCTTCCGTCTCGGACAGCGCTGCGTCTTGCTTGGTGGTCTTCGGCTCCAGGAAGGGGGCTGGCTTACCTTAGGAGCCCGTGCTGCTTTACGATCTCTCCTTCTTCTAAATTTGACGGATACCTGCTGGAATCCGTAATTGGTGGAGATTTTTTGCTGATCTCCGTCAGGATCGGACTGGATGTCGATGATTTGAGGTGTGGTTTCTGAAGTTTTGTGTTGAATTTCTTCATGTTGATTTTACGGAGCGATTCCAGGATATTTTAAACATGAATGTGCTGATCTTTTAGCCAATGTAGGTACAGCAAAATAATCAAATTTAGAAAATGAACTCATAGATCTCAGAAAAACCAAAAACTAGTAAGTTTCGGAAATGGATACCAAGAATTCAGGCTTTAAAAACCAATTCCAGCTCTGTACCTTGAATTGTGGGCAATAATATATACATTGTTCAGTGTACTCAATGCAATAGCTGATTTACTGTCTAAGACAACTTGATATTAACAAATTCTTACAACTCCTCCAGCCTCAACCATCTCATCTCAATCTCAACCAAAACGATGCTAAATCTTATCGAATTTAATGTTTCACGGCGAAAGTTCCAATAGAACAATTGATATATTATGATTTACAAATACAATAAATGCGAAACAACGAAATAGAAAGTAAAGTTTCTAGAATTAATCAAGCAACATACACGCAAAAATGCGTGTAAAAAAATTGCAAATACACAATATTTTTTTCGAAAGCGGAAATATTTCGAAACAGTGAAATGTTTACGATATTCGGAGTATTCGTAAAATGGAAAGCCGCATTAAGCCCTGAAATACGTCGACTACTTCCGTTTTTCCGCAATTAAACCGCATTAACCATCCAGTGCTTTTGACCCGGTCCACCGACCTTTAATGTATCACATTTCGGCTTTATTTTTTCAAATTTACCGGACAAAAAACAGCGTGAGCCCTCATCGCGCCACTGCAAAATAAAAAAGAGCTTCGATATATGGGCTTTAAGAAATTCACTCGTGTCTGAAAATAAATCAGCTTGAATTTTTCTGCAGAGACAGGTTTGCGAGCGTGGCTTTTTAACAAGATTTTCCTTTATTTTTGTGACCAATTTTGTTGACCAAGAGAGAGGGTTGGAATAGAGAAATTAATTAAAATTGTTCGTAGATTCAAATTTGGTCTTTGCTTTATTTTTGAAGTGAAAACTTTTTTAGCCGCATTGGGTGATTTTCGGTAGGGGCAAAACTTATGAGTTCGTGTCACCGACATGCTAGTGACTTATTGCGTCAGACTCGCGACGCCAATTGTTTTTTAAATGTGTTTTAATGTGTTTTAAATTGTATAATTGTAGAATCACTGTGCAGAACAAGAGTGGGTACTTAATATGGTAATATTTTTATGTAGAAAAATGAATAACAAAAAAAACCAGTCATTTTCGAATATTTACAATATTGGTATCAATATTTCCGTTGAAAAATTTGATATTATTTAATTTTCTAATATTAAATCTCTTCAATACATCGTGCAATGAATATTTCATAGTCGCTTAGGAGTAATCTTACTAGCGTAATAAAACGTATTTCTAGTTGTTCCATAGTATTTTTGTCGCGGATTTTAATATTAAAATTTCTATCAAATTTTAAAATAAATTTAATTTCTCAAAATTATTGTTTATTTGTTTTAAATTGTCAGAAATAAAATAGGTGTTTTGTTATTTTTTTGCAAAATGATTATTTATAAACTCATATCATTCAATTTCACCATTAAAAATGTACAAAAAAGTATTGTAATAAAATTAGTTTTTCTAAATGTCCAGTTTCTATATTTGTTTAGATCCTCGATCCTACTTGAAAAAAATATACATTTTTAAATTATATATTTAAAGAATAATTAATTTAAAAATTAAAAAAAACACAGTTATTCCAAAGTTTCAAGTTTGCACTTCTATCGGCAGTCCCCATGACTGCCGGCCGCAATGGTCTGATGGGTTAGTCGCCTTCCTGGCAATCCAAAGGTAGCTGGATCGATTTATGCGCTCGAATGTGTGTTTTTCTTTAATTCTTCTGTCCGTCTTACTTCTTACACTACACACACACTTATATACACTCACACACACGCCCACACATATCCACACCTAAATGCCTGTGATTGTTTCTAGGCAAGAGTGTAAAATCCGACAACGAATTATCCCTCAGTCACGCCAGTTAAAGGCTGGGTAAGGTCGAATGCCTTCTGAGAAGTGTTCTATGTTGGTCACTCGCCAGTCGGTAGGCTTTCTGATAGATTTATGGGTAGGCACATAACCAAGGGTTGATACCCTGGGGGGTGCTGGCCTGGATTTGTCGGTAGCTGATGACCGTGGTTCGGAACCGACGTTAAGCTGTAGGTCCAGTCGTTAAATAGCCTTAGATACTGATGCACCTCTAACCGTAAATCCTTTCCTTTCCTTTTCCCCATGACTGCCTATTTTTTGTTTCTTTTACTCCACATCTTTGCATGTTGTATTCCTTTCTTTCTATTTCTACTTCTCGTTTTTTGTTATTCCATATTGCGATGCTCTATGTTGTTATTCTTGGTATATTGTTTTTTTTTTCTTTCTCTTGTCCATTATTTTTTTCCGCAGTCATTAGTCGATGAACCTCTCCTTTATCCGAATCTTGGTGTTGCTTTCTGTAAAACTTTTTTGAGGATTGTATAAAAGATATTTATCGAACTTCTATGGTCTAGCTCTAATAGCATCTCGTGTAGAGTTTGACCATTCACATCGATCTTGATATAGATGGCGCTCTGGTCCGTTCAGCTGTATGTTTCGCAATACTAAACCCTAGAGTTGAAATCCACCTAAGCCACCGTATAATCGACGCCTTGAAGAATAATAAAATATGTTCATTAAGGTTTTTTCGACTTCCTTTAGAAATGTAAAGCGGTTACCGACGTTGCAGGGTTCGCAATATTGACAGCAACGTGACGTTGCTGGGATCGTAAAGATTGAAAGCGATAAAAATCCTAAAGAATCAAGTTTAGAGAACACGCCAGATGAGATAAAATCGCCCGGCCCCCTCGGTGATCGGTTCCAGAGTTATTTTTGTTTTATGTGGCCGTGCGTTGTTCTGAAACAAAATAACTTATCTTCTTCCCTTATGACGCCAGTATTATGTTTTTTTTATTATAGTGTCACTAATACAACTGAGTTGCTGCTGATAATGATCAGCAGTGACAGTTGATCCCACAATTTACATAGCAACACATCTTTGAAGTGGATATTTAGTTTTACGCTACTGATTGATTACTCACCAGTATTTAAACCATGATTTTCGAATCATTCGAATATCGTAGAAAATTAATATTTTGTCACACGTCACAATCTCAAGCAGAAAGTTCTTTTTCTCCAACCTAGAGAGAATCTGGACAGTATCATAACGCGCGGTTTGCTTCCTAGGAACTATCGATTCACATGCGCCTCTCGCCCCTCACAGTTTGTCAATAAAATAGAAACTTTCTTATGCGACACCTTGCATAAAAACTACATAGTTTAGTATTGATGCTGATGCTGATGCTGATGATGCTGACATGAAAGTGATTTGGTGTTTAGTGTTTTACGTGGAAAGTTCCATTATTCACAAAAGTTCACATTATTATTAAGATTCAAATATATCTTGATTTTTGACAATAATTTTTTAGTATGAGATTTTCTATACAAATATTCATATAATATAATAAAGATAAGGTTTGGTATTAGGACCAAATTTAGTACACAATAAAAATTTTCTGTTGATTTATTTTCAGAGTGCAATCGCGATGAGTCGTCACGCAGTTTTTTCCCTGGAAATTTTTTGGATATAAGCCGAATTGTGATACATTTACAGTCGGTAGACCGGGTTGCAGGTTCGGGTCAGCTAATGTCACCAAATTGTGGAAAAAACGGAACTGGTCGACGTGTTTATGTCTGAAATTAATGCGGGTTTATATTTCGCGAATACGCCGAGAATCGTAAATATTTTACTGCTCTAAAATATCTTTTCGTTTCGAGAATTATTCCCATTTGTAAAGTTATGGATTTTTTACTGAAATTTTTCATATTTGTAGCTTCATTAATCCTGGAAACTCTGCTTTTTTTATATTCTTTATGTATTTTACTTTATATAAATGACTAAATCGTATATTTTTGTATCGAACTGTCATGAATATATTAAAGATAGTGATAGATATTTTTTTATTTATGTGCTCTTTAGTTACATAATATAGAATAGGACTTGTTCTGGGAAATAAGGTATGTGCTTTCTCAATTACACGACTAATTCTGTCTAACACGTCGCCTTCTGTTTCACGAAGAGTAGAGTATCATATTGGTGGACTTTCTTTCAAAGGCATAATTAAGTATACGAGGTTGTCAGAAATATAAACCTATCATTTATAATATTTATCCAGTTTATATTCAAATACTTGTGCATTTCTTCAAGCACATATATAATAATCTCTTTTTTTATTTTGCAATCGCGATGAGTTGTCAAGCATTTTTTCTTGCCAAAGTTGAAAAGTGACACATTTATAGTCGGTAGAACGTTAGAGTTAATGCGGGAAAATGGAACTCATCGATGTGTTTCCAAGATTAATGCGGGTTTCCATTTTGCGAATACGCCAAAAGTTGTAAATATTTTATTGTTTCGAAATATCTCTTCGTTCGGAAAAATATTCCCATTTTTAAATTTAGGGTATTTTTATTGATTTTTTGTTATATTTGTAGCTTTATTAATCTCGATAACCTTGATCTTTATGTTGTTTTCCTATATTTAGTATTTTATATCCTATTTATTTCCTATTTTTATTATACTCTAGTTTGGGGTTGGTGAATTAATCCTCAAGAGAAACACTTCAGAACTTCCCGATTCAGGAGCACATGGGTATGCCGTATGTCTTTGATTATTAATATCTTGATTAAATTATCCAATTTAATATATATATTTTTTTTAATTTAAACCTCAATCAGTATAGAAAAAGACTATATCTATAGAATGTTCCAAAAAATAATAGTATTTCTAATATATCTGGTATTAGGAATACTATTATATTAATACTATATATTAAAACTATTTTATTTTTGCTGAAAAAAAAACAGCCAAAAATAAAATAATGTTAAAATAAGGTGTTCTATTCAAACTATCATATCTAGGCAAAATTAATAGATACGTACTTTCTTCCAGCGACATTTAAAAGGGGACTTAATGTACTTTCAGATACTTATTCCATAATTTAGCTTTGTTTAAAAAAGATTGTTTATTTAGTTAGGTAAAGTTCACTGGTTTTTAAGTATTAATGCTTAATTAACCATTTGAAGTCATTAAGTTTTTATTAATTTAAACACTTAATTTACTTAACTACACTTTCTTACACTTAAATTATATTACGAAACTTACATTATAAAAATATTAATGCTACAATTATGATTTATTTACCACAAACTGTGTCAAGATGGAAAAAAGTTAAAGTTGACAACACATTGACATAAAAACAGCATTGGGTAGCGTATACCCATAGACTGACTTATATTTTCTTAGTATTCACATCTTAAGATGCCTATGGTGGAGGATTTGTAGTGGGGATAGTAAAATTTTCCCCTACTCGAAATCGAAAAAACCATATCAAAGTCGATCAAAAGTTAAGGTGATTATCTTTGATTATTCGGTGTTGTGCATTCGGAATTTTTGCCAGAAGGTTAGACGGAAAATGAAGAATATTATCTAAGCGTTATGCGGCGTTTGAGAGGGCAAAATCGTCGAAAAAGACCAGATTTATGGAAAGAAAAATCTTGGATTCACGATAACGCATCATCTCACAAGGCTATCATTATGAACGAATGTCTGACTAAAAACTCAACAAACACCGTCGTATTTACCTGATATTGGTCCGGCCGACTTCTTTCTCTGTCCAAAACTCAAATTACCACTTCGAGTTACCCGTTTTTATTTGATAGAAGAGAAAAGAGAATTCGGGGTGAGAACTGAAGTAGACAGTACTTTTTTAACACAATGTATAGTAGTAGTTTCGACAAACACTACCTTTTTCAAATACGAACTACATTAAAATAATTTGACTCCCACAACCGTTTATCTGATGTTGGCCAATAAATTGGTCATCATCAATCAAACCTGTCTGTGGCCAAAAAAAGCCAGAATGAGCAAATCAAAAGCATGCTGATTTGCTTTTTTGATGGCCGGGGAATCTCCCATAAGGAATTTGTATCTCAATGGCAGCTGAACCAATAAGCTGAAAGGGATTTCAGTATCTGGAATAAGAGTCAACAAACCGACAAAAATTTAACGCGACAAAAAAACGACCTCCATTAATAGCACTTTGAAACTTTAGTTTAGTTTCTAATGTCTCTCTTTGTGAATGGTCGCGAGGCCCATACATATTGTGAAACAAATACCAAGTGTTTTAATTATTATCATTATGACTTTTAATGTAAATAAAAATTATAAAAAAATCAGTCCCATTAGTCTACAGCTCATTCAGGGAAACAATGCTTGCACGTCATGAAAATCTATGTCGCATTCACGTTACAATGTTGCCACATCAACACCAAAATACCCATGCTTTGACATTTGTATGATCGATAAAACTGTAAATGAAAAAGTTAATTCAAAAATCTGTTTCGAAATTTCTACTTGTCAACATAGGGGCTTTTCATTTAGTTCACACAAAGTGAAATTATTCAGTGTCACTAAAATAACTTTAAGCATCTGAATAGCTGCATTCGACCATCTTTGAATATCTTCTTCTGTATGTCTGATGCTGTTCATCCAGATCTGTGGTGTAACTATTGATAAAGCTTCTTTCCACATATCCAAACATTTATCAATCGATTGTAATAATTTTTGTCTACTGCCTATATCAATTCTATAGGATTAAATATGCAATGATAAGGGGGAAGATGTAATACTTTGTGGCCGTACTCTTCAGCCACATATTCTTTTTTTAGGCTTGTTCCTATAAAGAACATTATGAAACACAAACATGTCCCTTTAATTATTACTTACCGAATAACGATTTGCAGCAGTTCACTTTTCAATATAATGTTTTCAAACGGAAGATTATGTTCCGTCAGCCATTCTGCAATTTTTGAGCACCATATCACAAGTACTGTGATATGGTGCATTATCCATGACAATAACTGATGGCTCCTTCAGAATTATCAACATTCATTTCTATTTTATTCATTTTATTCATTTCTCCACGATAATGGCCTTTTGTTTTAGAAGAGAAGACTAATTTGGCCTATGGAATAAAGACATTCTTGTTTCCAGCATGAAGAACAATATATCTATAATAACACGTTATTATTGACATGTCTTAAAACAATTATTTATGACATGACTTTAATGGCTCCTAAATATTAGATATAGCACTCACCTTTTCCCATCAGTCTTTACACTGCTCTTGCCATGAATGACTCAAGGTACCATTTTGAAAAATCCATGTTTCATCCACATAAACAAAATCAAACAGAGATTCGTCTTTGATATTTTGATACATCTTCAAATGGATTCGTTTAAAAGCAATATCTGGAAGTTCCATCAGGCCCTTACGTAGATTATCTTTACTCTATTTGAAACCAATTTCTTTTAGAAGTATATGCAGTAAAGTTTTACATCCATCAAAGAGCTGCATGTTCTTTAGTTTTTCATGAATACTTTCAAGATTAACCGTTTGTTCTGAAATAGTTCAATTAAATTTGATAAAAATACAATAGTATCATGTAAATCTATTCACTGTTTTCATACATTTCATAGATTTGATTGCGTATTGAGCCCACATCAAGATGATCTGGATTAGTTACTCGTTTTGGATGTTGACGCTTTTTCTTCGGTGATTTTAACATTTCATTATTCTTCAACTTTTTCGAAATTGCACTGACTGTACCAATACTAATATTTAATACTGCTGAAGCCCCAATTAACCATGAGATCTACTAAGTTATTAATACATACCTATCTCATAGTGTTTAATGGCAAAAGAGGAGCTCCATTATCTCGTTCCTGTTCAAAATAACTGATAAGTGACGAGACAAGCTGCTTACATTGCAATTATAAATATAATTGCAATTCGAATCGCAGATTTTTTAGTACAGAACTACAAAAACTAAAACAGAAACTAAAACAGCAAAGAATACTGTAAAAATAATTCAAAAACGTTTGAAGGCACAACTCAAAAATGATCAGAACATGAAAATAACAGATTCTACGAAAAAGTTATGTTAGGTCAGCAATGCTAAATGTTATCTTGACAGTGTATTCACAGAATGTAATCCGCCGGGTCACCATATTTTTATCCTATTCTAATAGGATTAGAGAAAGAAGGAAAGAGAGTGCTTTGAACTTTAAATGATGACGATGACGTGCAAGCATTGTTTCCTTGAATGAGCTATATGTACGATATGCTTGACAAAACTTGACATCAGTATTTGCAACAGGAAGTATTTTACAGGTTTGGGACTCTTATGCCCACGCCTAAATATAACTCTGCTAAAAGTAATACTTGTACGCATTGCAATTTAATATCTATTACGAATTTTGGGATCATTTCAAAAATAGAAAAGCAACATATTAAAAAGCCAGTCTCACAAACATGTTACAATAAAAAAAGTTCAGTTGATTTCATTTCACACGCGAGTGCGTTTCTTCAAATTCATATCTGAAATACATTTGTTATTTTGCAATCGCGATGAGTTGTCTGACGGCTTTTTTGCCTGAAAAATTTTAGAATACGAGCTAAAAAGCGATACATTTACAGTCAGTGGATCAGGTTACTGTTTCGGGTCAGTAAGTGCGACTGAATTGTGGAAAAATGGAACTCGACGATGAATTTCGGAGAACAATGCGGGTTTTCATTTCGTGAATACACCGAAAATCAATAAAGGAAATATTGTTCTGTTCTAAAATACCCCCGTTTCGAGAAATATACTTGTTTTTGATGCTCTGGAATTTTGACATTAATTTTGGACTTATTTTCAGGTGGACTAATTAAATATGAGTATATATGTACAGTAAAACTTTTATTGTACTTTTTTACTTTACTTTTGTACTTTAGTATTTTACTAAACTTTTGTTGATCGGATACTTACGTTGTTTAATGGACTTGTCTGTCCAAAACAGATAAGGTATAAGAGTGAATTTAATAATAAATATAAAATATATTATTTATTAGAAACTACAAATACTACAGTATGTGTTGACTAATGGATAAAATTTTATAGCAGGGTTGTTTGCCGGGTTTTCTTGGCAATTAAACTATCTTAGAAGTGGAGATCCAACTTACATATCAAATCCAAAACCGGCAGATCGCGACGTGCTGCAACATAGCGTTTAATTGCTACGCCACATCAATTGCCTGTTGATATATATATCAATAACTTCTTCCTGTTTGTGTTTATCATCTATTCTAACAGGCACTGTTTATTGAATAGGAATCTCCTGACATACCGAGTCATTCTTTCTTCCAATATTAAATCATTGTTTACAGTAAAACAGGTTTCGATAATACCATCTGATACGGTGCAGAAATCATTATTAGTTTTCCATTCATGTTCTGCATCTGAATTTTCTGCGTTTTGTGTTGGATTTTCGGAGTTACTATGTGTAATTCCAGATTTGGAAAATTAATTTTAAATTGTGTTCTTAGATACCTGGTCCCGTGCATTCAATTACTAATCCACTTAATGTTAGAAAAGCATACTTTCAATGATAATTTTATAGTGTTACATAATGAGAATAAATCCAAAAAATTAAATCTTCTAGAGAGCCTAGAAATCAACAAAAGAAAAAATTTGTTTATTTTGTTAAATGACCAGCTGGACTTGAATGATTCACCGTTATTAAACTTATATTGTCCTAGACGTTGACAAAAAAAATAAATTTTCCCACTATCATGTTTTACGGTATTATTAGATCGATGGACACTTTAGATTGTAGTTACTTTTCTCACTGTTAGTTTAGTATAGTACCTATTTGAAAAAGGCACTGTGTGTCGAAACAATTCAAAATATATATATATATATATATATATATATATATATATATATATATATATATATATATATATATATATATATATATATATATATAATTTTAAATATAGTGGAAATTTTTAGATATTAATCATTGTTTATTTATTTAAATAATGTCCTGATATAGACGTTGCACCTACGTGTAATTGGGAAATAAAAAAATCTATTCAGTATTTTCAAATTTTATGTCTCTTATGTATGAACACACTTTCTCTAGAAATAATAAAAATGTTCGTTTCTCACGTTTCAACTTCCGATCAAATTTCACGAACCATTCTGTCAATAGTTCCCCAGTCATCAATAATTTTCTATTCTATCTAAAAGTAAAAGCTAAATTCTTCAGATTGATATGTTTCCAAGTCCTTTTCTTTACGGTTCTTCCTATCTCTAACGGCTTTTCGTTTTCTCCATTCATGTTTACACAAAACAGTGTAGTTAGCCTTTTAGCCTTTCTTTCCAAAGTTTACCTCCCATGTATTTCTCGCATCTCAAATATAATGCTTTATTAGAAAGTGCACGAAAAAACCACCCAGTTTTGTCTGCATTGATAATTTTAGGTGAATAGTTGATTATATTCAAGAGAATCTCGGTCAAAAAATTGACTACATCGTCGGGATTTACACTCGCAGTCTCTCCAGATAAGACTTTGAACCCGTTTGAACCGTTGAGCGGCCTGGCCGTTCGCGTGTCCGTGTCCGGCCACGGGAGGTATGAACAAAGATGTCTGATTATGATTGATTTGATTTGATTTGATTTGATTGATTGATTTGGACGCATTCTAGAGAAATCAAAGAACTGTATATATATATATATATATATATATATATATATATATATATATATATATATATATATATATATATATATATATATATATATATATATATACAGCAAAACTTCAATCGGGCTTAAACTATTTTGACAAAACCAAAACAAGGACGAGTTGTTATTCAGATTCGTAAGAAAAATATTTAGGAGAATTGTTGGGCCAGTTTATGAAAAACATTGATGGAGAAGAAGATATAGAGATATTGACATAAAATAACACATTAAATTCCTAAGATTAAGGTGGGCAAGGCATGTCGTGCACATGAGCGAGGAATCAGGAGCAAATTCTCAAAGAATAGATAGGAGGGAAGCGAAAAAGGGCAAAAAGAAATGAATATAGACTGACAAAGTACAAAAGGATTGAATAGACTTTGTAAGAAGAAAGATTCAATGGGCTTTGTCGAAATTGGAGGAGGTTTGCAGAAAATATCAGATATAACTACAGAAGAAAATGTTTGTAGAAAAATAATAGCTCTAATATCAGAGGAAATCCTTGACATTAAAACATATGAGATAAAACGAGCTAGAAGAAAATAACGCATCTGGTCGAGACGAAATTGTAGCATAAATTCTAAAAAAAGTGAAGAAATCTTACTGTTGACCCTTAAAATGATTTTTAATTACGGTCTCCACAAGACTAAGACTTATAGAGATGAAACGAAAGCGTAGTTTTTTTCATTCCCATTTAAAAAAGGAGACAAGAATATAACACATACATTTTGAACTATGTCATTTGCGCATTATCTGAACAAAGAATCCAGTGGATGGTAGTGGTTAATGGATAACTGATGAAGTTAAAACTGATGAACAAAAAACTATATCCAAAAGGTGTTAATACGGTTACATTTTAATTTATTTTATCTGACTATTGATTGATTTGTCCGTTACCTTGTGATAGTTTCTTATTTTTTAAATCGAATGAAACAATTTTATACTTTGTTATCTATTACTTTTATTTTTAAATTTGTGTAACAAAATAAATTTGTTTAAGTTTGTGTTGATAAGGCAAAAAATATATTGTTTTGGTTTAGATATGTAGACGACATTTTGGTTTATTATACTGGAAATGACAGACAAATAGAAGAAACAGTATCCATCCAAAAATAAAATTTACACTTGAAAAAGAACAAAATCAAATCATAAATTTTCTGGACCTTTCAATATCCAAACAAAATAATAAGCTAGAATTTAATATCTATAGAAAACCCACATACTCAGATATAACAATTACAAAACAATCAATCCACCCCATTATACATAAATATGCTCCACCCCATTATACATAAATATGATCCACCGAGCTTTCACAATTCCACTATCTGAAAATAATAGAAAAATAGAACTGCAAAAAATAAAACTAATAGCACAAAATAACGGTTTCAAAGAAAAAAAAAATAGTTAATAAATAAAAAACGGAAACAATTACCAATTCATCAAGTATATCCAAACGTAAAACAAACAAATGATAAAAAGTACTGTAAAATTTCATATTGCGGTCCAATTTGAGAACAAATAGCTCGCTCTTTGAGGAAACATAATTTCCAAATAGCGTTTAAAAGATGAAGATAAAACATCACCAAATACAAAATTTGAAAATTTTACATACAGCGCCAAAAAGCAAAAAATTAAATATTTTAGAAGCAATTGAAATTTATAAATTAAATATAATAAAGACCCGTCTATACAGCTATTAAACGATCAGACGGATCTCCGAAATTCCCCACTATTTAAAATATTGTAAAAAATTAACCCCTATAAAAGAATAAAATTAGGTACACAGGATAGATAAACAGCTGTAAAACCTTAGTTTTAAAGTAGTGTTTGAGAATGTAAAATCATTTTACGAAACTATAGTTACAAAAATTTCAAAATAAGTAAAAAAAATAGTGATAGATAAAGTATAAAATTGTTTTATTCGATTTATTTGATCTGATTTCCTAATAATAAAAACCCAAGCAATATGATTGGTATTAAACTATCTACCCTCTGAAGATATAATATGAAATAACCAGAAGGGTATTAAGAATAAGAATTCGAGGTGAAAAATTATAGGTAGGCGTAAGAGTGCGAAATACTGACTTATATAGGCAGCTGATAATGGAGTAAACTAATATAACGTGATTGGTTTCAGAGGGATCTGGCGTCCGTTTAAAATATTTTCGGAGAACTTGTGCATGGTAGTTTGAAAATATTATCCGAAGGGATGCACGTTTTATTTCTTCATGCTGTAATTCACTTTTCTATTGTTATAAGAACTGTAGTCCTTTATGTACATGAATAATGCCCCAGGGTTTATTTATATGTGTTATTATTCTTTGTATCATGAGGAAGACATCATCTGGTGACCGTCTCATCCTTTCTGTCTTTCTTTTGAATTTTACTACTTCTTTATTTGCGAAATTGTTATCTATAAGATTATCGATTTGTTAGCGAGGTGATACAAAGAAATCTATTGTACTAAATTTGGAAAAGCCTAAAATATCTACCTAAAAATGGAGGCTGGTTGACTGTCATTTGTCTAAACATTGTAGTGGTATGAGGACGGAATAACATTTGTTAAATTGTTATTTGCATACAATTATAATTTATGTAATGAATGAGCAAATACAGACTATTTTGTTAACCAATTAATTAATAAGAATTAAAAAAAAGAATTAGATTATAATTAATTATATTATTTAAAATTAAAATAAAGAATTAGACATTCAAATTAAGATAATTAATATAGTAGGTAAAACAAATGCGTTTTATATTTGAAAAACCAACCATTCTCCGTAGATATTACTAGTTATTGCACATGCTAATTGTTCAAATAAAACACGAAAGGCTGCAAACCACGTACTTTATACAAGAACATGCAAATGACAGTTTTTAATATATGTCGCAAAATCCGTAACAAATTAAAACACTTTTACTTCAACGCGCATCTCGCATGTCATTCCGCCATTTTTTTCTCTCGGGTCAATTAATTCGTCGGGCACTGACAAATTGAACATATCACAATGAACGAGATTGGGTCAGTTTTTTCGGTCGTTTTTTTACCACTAAAACAACATGCTATCGGTTCTCTAATGTAACAGAAAGTTTTTTATGTGTTGTTTTTACAATAAACGTACGGTAAGCGAACACGAACTTTTTTTCTTGTACTCGGCAAATATTTTTCATAAATAACAGACTTGTAATGAAAAGCAACAGACGAAAAGGTGGAAATACAGAAATTTGATTAATATTCCGGGTGATTTTCAAGTTCACATTTTCCGCGTGTCGTTCGGGCCCGGGCAAATTGACTGAATTTGTAGGATCCTAACATTAGTAGCCATGAAACAGTGGAATGACGTGTGCGCGCCATTAAGGCAAATTACAAAAATACAGATTATAAAGTGACGGCTCAACGGTTATTTCGTTGTTGTGTGTTTTTCGTTTTAAACGGAAATTAGATAGTTGCACAGACACACTGAAATAATTGTTGTAGCTATTTTGAATTAAGACAACGTGGTCAAGTTGACACTGACTGATGCATGGCTTGTTTCTAATTCCAAAAAAAATCTTAACTTTCCAGTTGCGGCTCGAGGGTTTTTAACATGATAGAGCGTAGAAGAAAATAGAGCTTTTCTTCTATCTCTTTCCTCCTTTTTTACTTTTTGTACTATTGAAACCCTATTGAGTATTTTTCTGATCGCTTGACCGGGAATGAACCCCACCCGTCCCTGCGATTGGAGGGCATATGTTTCGCCGACATATGCTCTCTCGTCAGGTACAAACTCGTCAGGTCAACAAAATAATCTGCCTTTAAAGTGGATAGGAATAAAAGAGGATTTGTGTAAGAGTAAGATCTACAGAGTATTTTTTAAAACCTGACGTGGGTTAACTTTTTTGTTTGAAGTGATAAACTAGTACTTCCAAATGCAAAATTGTAGGAAATAACTTGATATATAAATATAACAACTTTTCTTTATCGAAGTAGCCTTTTTGGAACAATTAGCAAAAACAACTAAAATAATCTGTAATCAGTAGGAACTAAAATAAGCTAATATTGGAATAGTAGGTTTTTGGAAATCAAACAAACATTGTGTTGTTTGAATGAAGCCATTATTTAATCAAAAAGAGAAAGTTAAATGAATTATTCTTCATGTTGGTGGCTTAAGTCTTGCGTGCTCTGAATTCCAAGCAAGACATCCCCATAACTAAAAATGTTACTGAAGAAAATATTGATCTTTGTAATGTGAAACCTGGAATGGAAACCTGAAAAAGAGTCAGGTTATGTTCAATAAATTCGCTGAGGACAGGAAAATTTCAGTTTTAGGAATGGATTTGGAAATTAAGAGCTGACTCCCACTTTGTCTGAAAAGAAACGTCTCGGATCAGTTCATCCTGCCCGTTATGACATACGGAAGTGAAACCTGGACAGTCGCATCGCAATCAATTCAAAAACTTCGGGTAGCACAGAGGGGAATGGAAAGATGTATGCTTAGCATTACAAGACGAGACAGAAAGCTCTGCGTATGGATCAGGGAACAAACGAAGGTGTGTGACATCATTAGTAGAGTGAAGCAACTGAAAGGGAGATGGTTAGGCCATGTAGCGAGGCGATGGGACAACAGATGGGTCAGGGCAATCCTGGAGTGGATACCGCTTGATCATGAACGTCCGCGAAGAAGCCGGAAGCTTGGCAGATGAAAGTCCAGGACCGTGAAAGTTGGAAGCATGTTGAAGAGGCCTTCATCTAGCAGTGGTTCGATACGGGCTGATGATGATGATGATGATGATTTATATATATTATTTATTATTCACGTATGGGCCCTGGTGGACTACGCGAAGTTCAATTAGAGGCGTTTGTTGTTGTTAGCCTTCCTTTGTGCCCATACTAATTTCATTCTTTCGCTATGAGCTTTTTTTCTTTCGTCAGACCAAGTTGTTCCAGTCTTCCTACATTTTTCTCTCTGGCCAACCTTCCAAACGTTAACCTTGTGTCTGAAACAGCCTCTATCCTGAATTTCACTTTGTGTAATATTTGCTGATCTTAGGTCCTCTTTAATTGCAGCAATCCATTTAATTATTTCTACTTTAGCTTTACTCCTATTTTCATAAAATTCGACTATTTGTCTAGTTAACCTACTCAGATTCATCCGTTTTATGTGTCCGTAAAACTTAAGTCTTCTTTTTCTCATATCGCTATGTATATCTGTGTATTGTTTGATTTCTTGGTTTTCTCGAAGTCGGTATGTTGTGCTATTTATTTGTTTGGGCCCTAGGATTTTTCTTATGATTTTTCTTTCCTTCTTTTCAATGTCCTCGATGTCTTTCTTTCTATTCAAAATGAGCGTTTCTGCCCCATATAGACATTCTGGCTTAATAACTGTGTTGTAATGTCTCAGTTTTGTGTTTTTAGATAGGCATTTTTTGTTGTAAATATTTTGTGTAAGTCTCAATGCCGTTTCCATTTTTTGACATCTACCTTTATTGGCCGCTTTTTCCAACCCATTTTCCATGATTATTTCACCCAAATATTTGAATTGAGAGACTCGTCTGATGTTACCATATTTTGTTTTTAGAAATGGCGTTCTTGGTCTGTTGCAGGTCATGTATTGTGTCTTTTCAAAGGAAATTTGGAGTCCTACATTTTCTGCTGTTTCTTTTAGGATATCAATCTGTTTCTGTGCTGTTAATACATCTTGAGCTAAAATTGCTAGATCATCAGCAAATGCCAGACAATCAATTTGGATGTTGGTTCTCCCCAGTTTAATGGGCTGGTCAATATTCAGGGCCGACTTTTTTTCACGCCACCCCTGTATTACTTTTTCTAGAACACAGTTAAATAAAAGTGGCGAGAGTCCATCCCCTTGTCTCACTCCAGTTTTAATTTCGAACGGCTCTGAGATCTCACCCATGAAATTAACTTTTGACCTTGTGTTAGTTAACGTTGCTTTAATAATTGCCAGCGTTTTCAGATCTAGTCCTTGTTCTTTCAAGATTCGGAATAAAGATTCGCGGTCAATAGAATCATATGCTTTTTTGAAATCCACAAATGTACAGACGAGATTTTTATTGTACAGTTTTTGATGTCTTAGAATCAACTTCAGATTCAGGATCAGGATTGATCTGCCCGGTCGAAAACCTGCTTGATATTCACCAATGTTAGGTTCTAACTGTCCCTGTGCTCTGTCTAGTAGACATTGAGATAGAATCTTATAACAAACTGGGAGAAGAGATATCCCTCTATAGTTGTTTACATCCGTTCTATCTCCTTTCTTATGTAGTGGATGGATTAGAGCATCTTTCCAATCTTCCGGAATCCGTTCGGTTCGCCAAACTTCTTGTAGAATTTTGGTTATTTCCCTGATTGTACCTGGACCAGCGGATTTCAAAAGTTCCGCAGTGATTCCATCTTCACCAGAAGCTTTGTTATTTTTAAGCCGCTTGATTTGCCTAATTATTTTATCTTCATTCGGTGGTAATGAATCTGGGTTTGTTTGTTTAGGTTTTAGAGTTGCTAATTTGTTTAAGGGCTCAGGACAGTTTAGTATTTGTTCAAAATATTTCGCAAGTTCTTTGCAATTGTCTTGGTTATTTAGAGCTAATTGTCCGTTTTCCTTTTGGAAGCAAAGACTTTGCGGTTGATAACCTGTTAATTTAGTTTTAAATGTTTTGTAAAAGTTTCGAGTGTTATTTTTTTGGAAATCTTTTTCTAATTCATTAAGTTGATTGTTTTCATATTTTCTTTTAGTTTGTCTAATTAGCTTCGATGTTTCTTTTCTTACTTCCAAAAATATGTTATAGTTTATTGCTGTTTTTTGACTGTTCCAATCTTTGAATGCTTTACTTCGGCTTAATACTGCTTGCTCGCAAACTTCATCCCACCACGGATGTTTTCTACGTTTTTGTAAAGGGGCCAACTTTAAGGCTATTTTAATATTTTTTTGTTTTAATTCTTGCCAGTTCTGTGCTGCTTGTTTATCAAGTTCTTCTATTAGGGCTGGTTTTATTTTCGTTGGGTCAAACTTTGGTATTAGCAGCCGCTTTTGAATAAGTTTTCGAGGTTTTAAGCTAAGCTTGATTCTAGTCAAGTAGTGATCCGTGTCTATATTTGCTCCTTTCCTGACTTGAACATTCAAAATCTCTTTATAATTGGGGTACGAAATGGCAACATGGTCAATTTGAAATTCACCCATGTACGTGTTTGGGCACCTCCAGGTCTTTTGTTTTGATATTTTCTTCATAAAATGGGTTGACATTATTTTTAGATTAAACTGCGAACATAGTTCAACCAATCTTCTACCATTATGGTTAGTCCATTTATGAGCGGGAAAACTGCCGACTGTTTTCCTGTACTTTTTTTTCCCTAGCTGGGCGTTGAAATCACCCAATAGGATTTTTACATGGTTAAAGGGAATTTTAGAGATAGTCTTTTCTAGAATTTCCCAGGACTTATATACTTTTTCAGGATTAGATTTATTTTCTTCGTTAACTGGGAGGTGTGCATTGATTAATGTATAGTTTTTGTTAGCACACTTGAGGGATAGTGTCATAAGTCGATTATTTACTGGCTGGACATTTGTTATAGAACCAAGGATGTTTCTTGAGACAGCGAAAGCAACACCGAGATGTGGTGTATTTTTGAGTATTTTTTTGTCCGTTTTACTTTTAAAAAGTCTGTTGTTGCCGAATTCCAAGGTGTTATCATCTGTCAATCTAGTTTCTTGCAAAGCTAAAATTTGGATTTGGATATATATATATATATATATATATATATATATATATATATATATATATATATATATATATATATATATATATATATATTCAAATTGATCTCTCAAATTAAAAAGGCTATATACGACGGTAAAAACCTAACAAACACCCACCTATATTTCGAAGATACCCCAATTATTGAAACTGGTACGAAACTCAAACGGTGACTGGTACATTGAATGATTAGGAGAACTACTAAAACAAAAGATCTTGCTACGATACAAATATGTAACAATTTCGAGTGCCCGCCATTTTTTACCCCAGACAATTAATTTCAAGCACTGACATATTGAACATATCAAAAATAACGAGATTGTGTGGGTTTTTTGGGTGGAAGCTTTTTCTCTGATACAACATGCTATCAGATCTCTAATACGAAACAACGTTCTCTTCGTATTGTTTTTACAACAAACGGTTGTTAAGGGAACGAGAAGATTTCTTTTTTGCGCTTGGAAAATATATTTTCATAAATAAACGACTTATGGATAGCTGTAAGGGAAGACACAATTACTGAAATTTGATATATCTTTTAGAAATAATACCAGTTTATAAATGTATATAGCTATGTTTTGTGATATTCGAAAAAATAAATGATTAATGAGTATTTTAAAAAGTAATCTCTGGTGATATTATCTTGAATTTACTGTAGATTTTGGTAACTAGAAATCCTACAATGAATCAGATAGATTGATATTAATGTACCATTTTAATATTCTTTGTTCTGTTTCTGTACTTATCAATGTAAATTTTCAAGATTGATTAGTTTGACAGGAAATCGAAAAATAACATTGTTCGCATTAAAAGAAAATCATCTTCGATTGCTAAGCTGAAGGGAGACATGGACACCCTGAATAAGTGACTTCCAGGACAGTTAATTTTCATCTTTCATAGTAGAATCCATTATCTTCAACAACGTGAATACACCACAAGCAACGAGATTTTCAAAGTTTATTTTTTATCACGAAAACAACACGCTTTCGAATCTCTAATGCGAAACAACCATTTCCCAGTGTTGTTTTTACAATAAACGTTCCGCAAGGGACCGAGAAAATGTCTTTCATGCGGTCGGAAAATATTTTTTTCGTAAATGAAGGGCGTGTTATGAAAAGCTATAAGCAAAGAGGAAAATAATGGAGAAAATGTTAAGAAGCGAAATAATATTTAAAGAAATTATTTTGCTCGATAACGCAGGTCCGATTTTTGTAACATTGATGAGAATGATCTTTTGGGGTTTCATTTATAGATAGTTATTAAAACACCTTTTCAGAAATGACCTAGCAAGTCCCGTTTTCAAGTATCTGATCCTCCTTTATATCATGGGCTGATTGAAATTATTTGTATCTGATATTGGACAGGACCATATGGGAATGTACTGTACACACAGTATACTACGAATCTTTAAGGGCAGTTTTATTGTTTTTTTTATGGTTTAGGTTCTTTCTGTAACGTTTACAGTGCAGCCATGTACTTAAGTTAAAATTTTATATAAAATGGCAAGCTCTGGACGTCGGTTTTGCAAAAATCCAGTGGATAAGTTTTGATATATATCCGGCCGATTTATTTTAAAGTCACAAGCTAGATCTATATCTGAAAAAGTCGAAAAAAGCTTATATTTTATATTTTAAATTCCAAATTGGAGATCAATATAAAAACCATATTCGTCATGTTTGCCACCGACCCCCTATAACTGTTGCAGTAATTAGCTTATCTAAACTTGAAGAGATTTACCACTAAACACCAAAACGCTTTTTTTTTAACTGCTCGACGCACGTTTCGCTAACCATGTTAGCATCATCAGGAGATGATTTAATCTAGATCAATTAGCAGTAAATCTCTTCAAGTTTAATGTTTCACACCAAAGGTTCCAATAGAAGAATTAATTAGCTTATCATTTTCGGATTTAGATCTATAAAATACTTCTCTGTAATTTAACCAAATATATCAATAAATATTGCCTTAATTGAATATTTATTGTATTAGAAAGGTTGTCACAACTGAACAACTGGAAAGTCCTTTTCTAGTTGTGGACTCTGGGGAGTATGCAGATTGAGGGCTCGGAGTAAATCAATTAGATTCTCTTGATAATGGCCGAAACGTTGAGATTTTACAAATCTGAAACGCGTTCCTACCCGAGAACCTAGTAAATCTAATATTACCGACCGCGGAAGCCTTTTCGAACATATATATATATATATATATATATATATATATATATATATATATATATATATATATATATATATATATATATATATATATATATATATATATATATATATATATATTTTCGTGACCGTTAAATATTGTTATTATTATTTTTTTATTTATTGGAATTTTCGGTCAGTGTAAATAAGTTTTAATTTTTTATTGTTTTATTTACGTTTCGATTCTACAACGAACCATAATCAGAATACTTCGAAAATAAAAATTACTTTTATATAAAAAAAATACAAACTTACATTTAAAAACCTACCAATATCTATTAAACAATTTTTTGAATTTTTGAAGTAATATGTGTCAATTTTTCATAAAATTTTTAAATGACATATTTGACTTTTGACATATTTAACAATTCTTCCACCTTTTTTATTTTTTATTATAACCTAATTGTTTTGAATTTTTTATATGGAATAATATTAGATACAAAAATTTAAAAAAATTATGAAAATTTATTATTTAATAATGTTATTATATATACAAGTTAAATTATCTGTATCATTTCTGAAATTAATGGTATTATTTGTTTTTTTATATTGTTATTCAAAATCTAGGATTTTTATGTTGTTAAAATTAAAGTTATGTTCATTGTTAAAATTAAATTCATGTATAATATCATTGGAAGAATTGTTAAATATGTCAAAAGTCAAATATGTCATTTAAAAATTTTATAAAAAATTGACACATATTACTTCAAAAATTCAAAAAATTGTTTAATAGATATTGGTAGGTTTTTAAATGTAAGTTTGTATTTTTTTTATATAAAAGTAATTTTTATTTTAGAAGTATTCTGATGATGGTTCGTTGTAGAATCGAAATGTAAATAAAACAATAAAAATTAAAACTTATTTACACTGACCGAAAATCCCAATAAATAAATTAATATATATATATATATATATATATATATATATATATATAGACAGACCTTTATCGGCTGACACGTTATTTGAATATCTTCATGATTGTGTGTAAGTATTAGTGTTGTATTGTACCTTAAAAATATATAGTAGCTTTTAAATTGAAAGTTTATTTTTGATTAGTGTCCGGGCCCAAGGATATTGTCACGGGGCAATGAATAAGTAGAAGAATTATAAAGAAACAATCCGTGACAAAATTATTATGATATCGCCTACAAATTTCAGATTGTTTAAACGTTTGTCATTTATATTCATTCCTAAAGTTTTCCAGTATAGTTCTTTAAAAAATTGTTCTAAGGTTGAAAAGTTTTGGAGGCAGTGTGTTATCTGTCTTAACTCTCCACCCCCCTTATAGATCTTTTCTCTTTATATTTTGTAACAGAATTCTGTAGCGGTGATCTATTCGCTTTAATTTCGCGACGAATTCACTCACTTTAAGGTTTTTGAAAAAAATCTTCGGCATATTTCGAAAAAAAGAAATAAATAAAAGAATCACCTTAATATTGAAGAAGAAATGTTTATTAATCTCTGAGTATAAAGTACAATGTATAATTTTTTATTTATAACCAAACGGAAAAAACGCCTAGTAATTTCCCCACTTTATCATTTTTTTATTAGAAACTTTCAGTAAAAACAAGAGTTCTAGCTTTATGTTTCAGTAAACAAAGGAATTGCTGCTTAATACATTTATATATAAACGAACAACCCTATTAAGGAATAAACAAAATTACCAAACAAAACAAAACAATTGAAAATCAAGTGCCTGCTAAACATGCAATACAAATAGTACGAACGATTAATAAAAAAGAAAAGCTCCATTAAACCGCATTACCATTGGATTACTTTCCATTTACGTTTGCTTTTGTTGTTTTTTTTTTCCTAAAGCATTATTCGAAAGCTCGTTGATTCGATGGCGTGTTAGAGTTGAGCTCCTGATCATTTTAACCAAAAAAAACCTTTTAAAAAACTTTGCATGCAACAAAAAATACCATAATAATATACCGTTAGTTTACACCTTGTAATTTTCCTAATGGATATATATTTTCTGACGTTGGAAACTACTGTGTCCGTTTTTTTAAAATTGCTGGTTTTCAAGGGGAAAATTATAGTTAGGAAATACTAAAATAAACTATAAGTACAACTTGAAAAATCGTAAAAAATTAGGTTATTTGTTACGTTTATTGTTTAGGGTGCTTAAATTGCTGCAGTCTCATTATGGTTTAATTTGTTAATATCGATTTGTTGGTTTTTCAAGACGAGTGATTTACGATCGAAAAATTCTAATGGTTTATTTTGTAAAGTCGGGTGTTTTGTTTCCAGATTCCGGACTAATTTTGAAGGCTTCATGCTTTCGGTGGACAGAAGTTGATATCAAACACATTGGGGCTTGTCGTCCAAGACAATGAATCTATATTTTATTATTATTATTCACGTATGGGCCCTGGTGGACCACGCGAAGTACAATTAGAGGCGTTTGTTGTTGTTAGCCTTTCTTTGTGCCCATACTAATTTCATTCTTTCGGTATGAGCTTTTTTCCTTTCGTCAGACCAAGTTGTCCCAGTCTTCCTACATTTTTCTCTCTTCTCCCTTCCAAACGTTAACCTTGTGTCTGAAACAGCCCCTATCCTGAATTTCACTTTGTGTAATATTTGCTGATCTTAGGTCCTCTTTAATTGTAGCAATCCATTTAATTATTTCTAGTATATATATATAATAGGAGTAGTCCTATTTTCATAAAATTCGACTATTTGTCTAGTTAACCTACTCGGATTCATCCATTTTATGTGTCCGTAAAACTTAAGTCTTCTTTTTCTCATATCGCTATGTATATCTGTATATTGTTTGATTTCTTGGTTTTCTCGAAGTCGGTATGTTGTGCTATTTATTTGTTTGGGGCCTAGGATTTTTCTTATGATTTTCCTTTCCTTTTTTTCAATGTCCTCGATATCCCGCTTTCTATTCAAAATGAGCATTTCTGCAGCATATATACATTCTGGCTTAATAACTGTGTTGTAATGTCTCAGTTTTGTGTTTTTAGATAGGCATTTTTTGTTGTAAACATTTTGTGTAAGTCTCAATGCCGTCTCCATTTTTTGACATCTACCCTTATTGGCCACTTTTTCCAACCCATTTTCCATGATTATTTCACCCAAATATTTAAATTGAGAGACTCGTCTGATATTACCATATTTTGTTTTTAGAAATGACGTTCTTAGTCTGTTGCAGGTCATGTATTGTGTCTTTTCAAAGGAAATTTGGAGTCCTACATTTTCTGCTGTTTCTTTTAGGATTTCAATCTGTTGCTGTGCTGTTAATACATCTTGAGCTAAAATTGCTAGATCATCAGCAAATGTCAGACAATCAATTTGGATGTTGGTTCTCCCCAGTTTAATGGGCTGGTCAATATTCAGGGCCGACTTTTTTTCACGCCACTCCTGTATTCCTTTTTCTAGAACACAGTTAAATAAAAGTGGCGAGAGTCCATCCCCTTGTCTCACTCCAGTTTTAATTTCGAACGGCTCTGAGATCTCACCCATGAATTTAACTTTTGACCTTGTGTTAGTTAACGTTGCTTTAATAATTGCCAGCGTTTTCAGATCTAGTCCTTGTTCTTTCAAGATTCGGAATAAAGATTCGCGGTCAATAGAATCATATGCTTTTTTGAAATTCACAAATGTACAGACGAGATTTTTATTGTACAGTTTTTGATGTCTTAGAATCAACTTCAGATTCAGGATCTGTTCAGGGCAGGATCTGCCCGGTCGAAAACCTGCTTGATATTCACCAATGTTAGGTTCTAACTGTCCCTGTGCTCTGTCTAGTAGACATTGAGATAGAATCTTGTAACAAACTGGGAGAAGAGATATCCCTCTATAGCTGTTTACATCCGTTCTATCTCCTTTCTTATGTAGTGGATGGATTAGAGCATCTTTCCAATCTTCCGGAATCCGTTCGGTTCGCCAAACTATATATATAAATATATATATAAATATATATATATATATATATATATATATATATATATATATATATATATATATATATATATGTATATATATGTATATATATATATATATATATATATATATATATATATATATATATATATATATATATATATATATATATATATATATATGTATATATATGTATATATATATATATATATATATATATATATATATATATATATATATATATATATATATGTATATATATATATATATATATATATATATATATATATATATATATATATATATATATATATATATATATTTATGTACATTGATAATAATGTTCAATTAATTATACATTCTTATATATTCTCAGGTATTAATTAATATTTATATATCAATTACTTATATAGATTATGTTCATATAATATATATAATATACATTAGGAAACAGTTAGGAAACCGTATACCGCGAAAAACAATAAATAAATACATATACATTAATGTTCATACATGTTTATTAATGTTTAAATGTAAATAAATAATAGTAATATTTAAATAAAGAATATAAAACTTCATCGGAAAAAATTTGCATGAAATTTGCTTGAAAAAAATAATGAAATACTTATAAATAATAAACTATTGTACGTATTATTTATTTCTGAGGGAAATTCATTAATATCATTATTAACTTAAACTAATTGATATCTAAGTTCTTCATATTATTGAATAAATGCAAGAACTTACCTTGATGCAAAATAAATGTTTCGCTGTTAGTGAACTGCAGCACAAATTGTAAGCAATTTAAATATTACACAGATCATGTACAATAAGACACGCATTACATGCTAAACGTGGCTGATAACGAGTGGAGCCGAGTACACATGATTCAGTGCGTCACTGATCCGAGCGCGCTTGATGTTGAATGGAACGGAGTAAGCCCGATTCAGCGTTACCGACCCGAGCGTGACAGTTCACTTACTTTCACTCCTAAACAAAAACGCATCTAAAAAAGTTTTCACTTCAAAAAAATCATCAAAAATCAAAACGGCCTTCATCCTAAAAAAATTGGCCTTGGCTTTGGCCTGGTGGGATTAGAAGGACTCCATGTATTTTGCGCTTCTTTCACGCAATACCATCAACACCGACCTCTACTGTGTACAATTAGATCGGCTGAAGATAGCAATTGAAGAAACTCGGCCAGAATTGACAAACAGGCAACCAACCAAACTTCACGTTTCAGTTCGGACCCAGAAAAAATTGTTGAGCTTCAATAAAGTTGTTTTGTCCCATCGACCTTACTCACTGAACGTCGTACCCCAGGATTACATTATTTTGAACACAACTTCTGGTTTATCTTTGAGTTCACCGATTCTCATTTCTCCAATACTATTGTCCGATTGTTACTTAAATTAACAATACAGTAGTTAAACTTTTCAAATCGAAACGGTAACCTGAAAAATATATCCCTTTGATCCGTCCAAGTTGGAGCCATACAATAAATGACAAAGAGGGATTTTCAAAGGCAACGGCGTGAAAATCGAAAGACATAGCCTCGGAAGAATAACTTTGATTGTCATTTTTCTCGGAAAAAATCAGCACGGAAATTTTCCGTACCGTCGGACAAAGCTTTTTTTGGGAAATGAAGAAGAAACAGATAAAAACCAACGAACGAGAAAAAAATTATGGGTCTGTATAAACCATAAACAAGCGTATTTTTTTAATCCGTAAGAGGGTGACGATTTAATGCCTAAAGAGGATAAAATCTCGATGTTTATTCCACTTTATGTGGAAAAGGGGATGTTTTTTAATTTCCACAATAACATATTATGTAAAAAGTTTATATATTTTTTAAATAATTTTTAATGAAATCCTCGTGCCGGTTTTTTTTCTTGTAAATAAAATAACAGCTGTATTATTTTAACAAAATAAATTAAATTCTTAATTTTAGTATTGTTAATTTTATTTTTCGAAATGGAAAATGCGTGAATACGAATAAAATGTATACGCCACATTTAAAAATATACAAACAAATATTTACTTTGGATTAAAATTTGGTTTTGTCTACATTTCACGTAACTGTAAACGGGTAAACGGATTGTTTATATTTATCTTCAATATTACTTACTATTTTTCAGGTTATATTTAGTTTCACTGTTTCAATTGAATTTTAATTGGTTGAAAAATGAAAAATACGCTAAAAAAGAACCAATAACAGTATCATTATTAAATAAGATTCAGTTAAATTATTCAATATTTAATTTTAGATATCTCAACATCTAAAGCTGTCGTAACTCTATACACTGTTGGTCGGTTGTCGATAAACCTCAGTCAGTACCACTCTCCAAAGGGATATAAATTTTTGATGGATCTTTAACTTTAGTGTTTCGAGAAACATAGTGAGAGTGAATGCTCCGCAAATTTGTTGGTTTTCAAAAAAATTTCGCAGTGGCGGCTCGTAAGGGAGCGCGTTGAGGCGCCGCCCCACCGTAATTTATCACAATAAACAATTTTTCAGAGCAAAACGTAGAAGAACGTCTGTCGACCCATCACACCAAATCATGGGGATAAAAATTCCTCACGGCAGAATTTTTACATCGTTGGTCAGCGACCGTACGCCACGTCATATTATCTCATCGTTGGCGTTACATGTTTCGTTGGTTGCCAGAATTCGGGGGTTTAACTGCTTTCTAAAACATGCGATTTGGACATAGATTCCCTGCTATCGAGAGGATCGGTAATTAGTTTTAAACGCTGATTCGACGGATATGGAGCGTTTAATATGTCTGGCCTCGACAATACTTGTTTTGATTTGGGATTTGCTACGTCTGTACACACTGAGTGGTACCTTTTAAATAAAAATAATCAACTTTTTATTGCAAACATGAACGTGTCTGATTTAAAACAGTTAATAATGACTAATTTAAGTTTGGAGGAGAAAGTTGAATTAAAAACTCGATCGTCCCATGCCCGTGTTGAATTTGAGCCAAGTTTAAAAAAGAATGTAAAAATAAGACAGATTTTACGCGAAAATTTGGCTGTAAACAATATGTGAAAGTTTTTTGACGATAGAAAAAGAAAATATGAAGACCGAATTGGAAATTTTATATTCAAGGCTCGAGATTTATCAAAATGAAGACATTAAAGGCTCTTTAAAGACATTAGATTTTATTTTGCTTCACTTTATTTCACTTTAAAAGCCAGGCAACGTTGAAAACGTTGATATTTTTTCGAACTTCTCATGAACTTTTTCGAATTTTTTCTTTTGTTTGCAGTTTGATAAACTGTTTGAATGGTTTACTGTTCGGCAAATGCTAAGTACCTTATTCATTTTTATCTGCGCAAACAAGCAACAACCCATCCTATAATGTCCTTGTAAGTAGTAACAATATAAAATTTTAATGTTTTCCTGCTTCACCTCCTGTATTGGGTTTCAATAAGATAGAAAGTAAAAAGGATGAAGGGGAAAGCAAATAAAATCTTCAGCAGCACTATTTTCTTCTACGCCCTCCCACTTTAAAACCCACGAGCCGCCACTAAGGAACTATTCACTGAATCCTAATGAAACCTTAAGTAATGTATATTTTTGTGCTCAGCTTGACAGACTAAACATTACTTTGATTCAAAAACATGTAAGACTGATTAATTAAAAAAATGTAAGCATGGAAATACAAAATCTTATAATCCCAAAATCACCCAAGAAAAAAAATAAAGGTTTAGTCTGGGAAGTTTTTCATGATCCACCGTATTCTCCTGATGTTGCACCATTAGATTATATTTACTCATATATTTGTAACATATTCTTCGTTAGAATATTAATCCTATTCTGAAAGCTATCAAAACTGCACTGCAAATAATATTTTTCTTCAAAATCACCCTCGTTTTATAAAATGAGAATAAAAAGTTAAAAGGGATGGTTTTTGAAGATTAAAACTAAAACTCTTAAATAAAAGAGTATCAAAAATGCCATTTCTTTGGGTATACCTAATATTTAGGAAGTCTGTCTGTTGTAATCTTGTAATCGGTTTTCTGTAAATATCAAATTATAATTTATTAGATATTTTCTTCTTCTACACAATATACACAGTTATGCACTTTAGTTCTAAACAATCTTGGCAATTCAAACTATCTCCTTTTCATAGTCTATAACATAGGTTAGTTAGTTTTCTACTACACAGAGATAATTTTAATAAAAAGCTCTATATCATTAAACAGATAATAAAAAACAACAATTCTATAACATTAAAAAGTAAAAAGGCAAATCGTTTAAATTTATTTATTCAATCAGAAAAGAAAAGTAAACAATTACATACTAGATATATTGGAAATAAAAAATCTTTAAGAAACAGTTATATAATAAGCACGAATGACCAGCTAAATTTCCAAAACACCCCGTTAATAGATAAGATCATATTGTAATTGAATAGCCCGGTTTTTACCACCTGATATTTAGGATAATTAGACTGGACGTTAAAAAAAACAAGAAATAATTTGACCTGTATACTGGGAAACACTGACCATTAGTGTTAGTTCAATCAATTTAATATGTAAAGCAAACTGTATAATAAACGTTTGAAACATTAAAAATCTACCAGTGTCTAATTTAAAATTCTAATATATAAATTAAATCTAATTGAGTTAATTCAACAATTCGCTGTAACGAAACTTTTTTAATCATTTCCAGAAAATACATTTTTTCATTCAATCGGACTGTTGAACTTTTGAAACGGTCTCGGTTCGCACATCGTCTGCCAGACGTCGCCATCAGCGTCTTAACCATCAGCGATGGTGGTTTAATAGGGCAAAATAGAATAGCGAAATTCTTAGCGAGCTTCTCCTCGTTAACTTCTTATCTCACGCCAGTGTCTTTTGCACATTTTCTAGCTTCTGGCGACGAGAATAACAATAAGGTCGACGACGAACTTTAATATGCGTTTCGCGAAAGACATCGTTCGAATCCGTGAAGCGGATGCGTAAAAAATATGTTGAAAAAATGTTTCAAATTCTGTCCTTGTTGCGGATGGAGAACTGGTGGAATAATATTTTCTACGTATTCATCCATTAAAAAGCAAAAAGACAAATAGTTTAAATTTATTAATTACACTTCTAAACTTAGTAATATATTATATAAAACATTAAATAAACCAAGTTGTAAGATTATTTGTGTAAATAAAATTAATGCAAGTAGAATGTTCAAAGTCAAAGTGGTAGTAGTATAGTTTGTTGAATAAAAGAACACAAAAAGATATCTTAAATAATATAAAAATCACTGGAATGTCTACACATTCTATTGAAAATAATCATATTATAAATATAAACAATGTTAAATTATTACACTCACAAAAAGAAAAGTAACAAGTTAGACCTAGTAGATATATTGGAAATAATAAATCCTTAAGAAACAGTTATATAATAACCACGAATGACCAGCTAACTTTCCAAAACATCCCGTTAATAGATAAGATCATATTGTAATTGAATAACCCGGTTCCCCCCATCATGATCATCATCAGCCCGTGTCAATCCACTGCAGGATGAAGGCCTCTTCAGCATGCTTCCAACTTTCACGTTTCTGGACTCTCCTCTGCCACGTACTTGGGTCCAATATATTTTACGATGTCATCAGTCCATCGTGCTTTCGGTCTTCTGCGCGAAGTTTGCGTCCTCTCGAGTAATCTCTCGTCCCATCGCCTCACTATATGGCCTGCCCATCTCTATTTCGATTGCTTTACTCTTCCACTGATGTCACACATTTTCGTTTGCTCTCTGATCCATGTGCAGAGCTTTCTCTCTAGTTTTGTAATATCAAGTATACATCTTTTCATTCCATACTCATATATTCCCTTATTATATATATATATATATATATATATATATATATATATATATATATATATATATATATATATATATATATATATATATATATATATCATCATCATATATATATATATCATCATCATCAGTCTGTATCGATCCACTGTAGGATGAAGGCCTCTTCAGCATGCTTCCAACTTTCACGGTCCAGGGCTTTCCTCTGCCACTCAGGTTCAATATACTTAACAATGTCATCAATCCATCGTGCTTTTGGTCTTCTTCGCGAGTAATAACCCCAAACCGACGGTTATCGCTTGCCTAGCGCTGACTAAGGCATTGTTATAGTATATAAGTAAAGAATTGTAATGTTAATGTTACTCAATATTATAGTGTCAAAGCTGTATTGCTGTTCATAATATTGTTTCATTAGTTAAGTGCCCTTATTGTAAAATAAAGTTTTTTAAAAGCAAAGTTGTCAGTCTTCACATTTAACTCGCGGACGTTTGCGATCAAACGGTATCCACTCCGGGATTGCCTTGGTCCATCTGTCGTCCCATCGCCTCTCTATATGGCCTACCCATCTCCATTTCAATTCCTTTACTCTTCCAATGATGTCACAGACTTTTGCTTGTTCCCTGATCCATGCGCAGGACTTTCTGTCTCGTCTTGTAATGCCAAGCATACATCTTTCCATTCCCTTGTGTGCCACCCGAAGTTTTTGAATTGATTGCGATGTGAGTGTCCAGATTTCACTTCCGTATGTCATATCGGGTAGAACGCACTGATCGAAGACTTTTCTTTTCAGGCAAAGTGGGAGTTTGCTCTTAAACACTATGTTGAGCCTACCAAATGCCTTCCAGCCACATTTAACACGCCGTTCCACCTCCCGGACGGTATTCCCCTCCATTGAAATTCTCTACCCAAGATATATAAAGCTGTCCACAATTTCTAAATCCCTAAAACTGAAATTCTTCTATCCTGAGCGAAGTTATTGAACATAACCTGACTCTTTTTCAGGTTTATTTTCAAGCCAAATGGTTCGCCAGCCCTTTGCAGTTCTTGTATGCGTCTTTGCAGCTCCTCTGGGTCTTGTGAAATGAGAATAATATCATCTGCAAATCTAAGATGGTTTAAGTTTGTACCATTGATCTTTACACTATCCTGTTCCCAATACAGTTTACGGAATACTTCTTCAAGGCCAGCCGAGAAAAGAATAGGCGATATTGCGTCACCCTGCCGTACACCTCGTTCTATATTAATTCCCACTTCAAGATCGTCAAGGTGAATTGTGGCTGTAGCTCCATCATATATCGATTCTAATAGGTTTACATAGGCTCTCTCTATACCTTGGCTAATCAGTATATCCATTATCGCATGCTTTGAGATGGAATCAAATGCTTTTTCGTAGTCGATAAAGCCAAGCACAGTGGCATGGTGTATTCGTTGTGCCTTTCTATGACCTGCTGTACAACCTGGATGTGATCCATTGTACTGAATCTACTTCTGAATCCTGCTTGTTCTCTTGGTTGTGCGTCATTCAGTTTTTTTAATATTCTTTTAGAAATTATCTTAGTGAAAACTTTGTACATTACTGATAGGAGGCTTATGGGACGGTAGTTCTTTAAATCTTCCTCTGCTCCTTTTTTATGTAAAATGTTCAGTTCTGCATTTTTCCATAAGTCAGGTACTTTTTGTTCTTTGAGGCATTTTGAGTATAATTTTGCCAGTGTTTTATGTAACGTCCAACCACCAGCTTTTAGCATTTCGTCAGTTCCACTGTTCTTTATATATATATATATATATATATATATATATATATATATATATATATATATATATATATAGATTGACTAAATAGATATAAGGATATTATAAACAATATATTATATTTTGTTTATTAATTCGTGCTCCTCTTAAATCAAATAAACTCCTCATCTGAAAATATTTGTCGTAAAAATAGCTTCGTCATATTCGAACGAGAAATTTCCGAAAACAGAAAAAAAGTAAACCAAACACTCACCACCATCCACCATTACTTTCACCTAAGCATGTTTCAGACTATAACTCCATTACGTAACGCCCCACGAAACTTCAACAAAAGCAAATTGATGTACAAAAAGCTTTTATAAAGCCATTTTTTGAGGCAATACTAAAATAATATTATCCCACTTCAGTGGAAGGATGGTGGAAACTTTAATTTTATCGGCATTATGAACGTTAGCTGAGCCACAAACGTAAAAACGACCGAGTTAGAAAGTGATGCATCATGGGAGCTGTTTATTAGCTTCTCCTGACGAGTTTGACGGGTTTTTTGTCGATGCTCATAAATCCCACCGGAAGTCTCGGCGGTCCTGTTATCGATTTCCAGTCGCAAAACAGCAATAAGTTTATCCAATTTTCGAGTAGCCATACTTCTATACCACAATTTGTAATCTGATTATTATGATAAGGGATATATTTACAATCGTTTATTTTGATAGATCGACTTGAAACTTCACATATGTTCATACGAAGGATGAAACTTCAAAATGTAGTTGCTTATATAGTTCTTTTACTGCTCTATAAGTGTAGCTCCGCGAACTATTTAATTAGCCTAGTAGATAACAAAAATTGAAGTGAGTTTTATTTAATTATAATATTTCTGAGACAATATAAATTAGTTGTAACTATAGCAATGGAAATTCTGTTGATGAGAAGCTTCTTCCTATTGTCTCCGATTGGAGAATCTTTGATTTTGGTTTATGAGGTTGTTTCAGATCTGTTGTGGGATCTCTGTTAAGGATATTGATAGTAAATTCTTCTCTATTCGTGTGAGTTTATGTTCTATGTCAGCAAGTAGCTTAGTTATTTCCTTTGCCTTATTTATGTTTCTGATGGCTTGAAATTTTCCATGGGTTAGGTTGACTAAGAGTGTTTTAGAATTCTTGAAACGTCTTGCCTAATCAGTTTCCCCGTATATTTATTAACATATGATGGGCTTGTTTCGGCATTTACAATTACTGCTTCAGTCGAAATTGTTCTTGGTGAATTGCTTAGTTGAAGCCTTAACTTAGAATGATTATCTCGACGAGTGAGAGATGATACTTCGATATATTGTGCAGTTGCTTTGTTAATGTTGATTTTGATTACATATTACTGGATATTGTCCTGATGTTATTAAATTTCCTTAGTCCGTTGGTGTAATTTTCTAGTTCATTATATATGCCATTATGTCAGAAGTTCTACATGACTGGAAACGTTTCTTATTACCCTCGTACGTAATTGAAAAAAATGTATCTTGTGTTTTAGTCAATTATCATTTTATTATACCTAAAAAAAACGAATTAAATTATTCGACTGCTATAAAGAAAAATATTTATTATTATTATTATTCACGTATGGGCCCTGGTGGACCACGCAAAGTACAATTAGAGGCGTTTGTTGTTGTTAGCCTTTCTTTGCGCCCATACTAATTTCATTCTTTCGCTATGAGCTTTTTTCCTTTCGTCAGACCAAGTTGTCCCAGTCTTCCTACATTTTTCTCTCTGGCCAACCTTCCAAACGTTAACCTTGTGTCTGAAACAGCCTCTATCCTGAATTTCACTTTGTGTAATATTTGCTGATCTTAGGTTCTCTTTAATTGTAGCAATCCATTTAATTATTTCTAGTATATATATTTAATAGGAATAGTCCTATTTTCATAAAATTCGACTATTTGTCTAGTTAACCTACTCGGATTCATCCATTTTATGTGTCCGTAAAACTTAAGTCTTCTTTTTCTTATATCGCTATGTATATCTGTGTATTGTTTGATTTCTTGGTTTTCTCGAAGTCGGTATGTTGTGCTATTTATTTGTTTGGGGTCTAGGATTTTTCTTATGATTTTCCTTTCCTTTTTTTCAATGTCCTCGATATCCCGCTTTCTATTCAAAATGAGCATTTCTGCAGCATATATACATTCTGGCTTAATAACTGTGTTGTAATGTCTCAGTTCTGTGTTTTTAGATAGGCATTTTTTGTTGTAAACATTTTGTGTAAGTCTCAATGCCGTTTCCATTTTTTGACATCTACCCTTATTGGCCGCTTTTTCCAACCCATTTTCCATGATTATTTCACCCAAATATTTAAATTGAGAGACTCGTCTGATGTTACCATATTTTGTTTTTAGAAATGTGTTCTTAGTCTGTTGCAGGTCATGTATTGTGTCTTTTCAAAGGAAATTTGGATTCCTAAATTTTCTGCTGTTAATTCTGCCGTTAATACATCTTGAGCTAAAATTGCTAGATCATCAGCAAATGCCAGACAATCAATTTTCATGTTGGTTTTCCCCAGTTTAATGGGCTGGTCAATATTCAGGGCCGACTTTTTTTCACGCCACTCCTGTATTACTTTTTCTAGAACACAGTTAAATAAGAGTGGCGAGAGTCCATCCCCTTGTCTCACTCCAGTTTTAATTTCGAAGGGCTCTGAGATATCGCCCATGAATTTAACTTTTGACCTTGTGTTAGTTAACGTTGATTTAATAATTGCCAGCGTTTTCAGATCTAGTCCTTGTTCTTTCAAGATTCGGAATAAAGATTCGCGGTCAATAGAATCATATGCTTTTTTGAAATCCACAAATATACAGACAAGATTTAATATTTCAGACAAGAAAAATATTTATTATTTAATATTGTTAAAATATGGAATTATCCGTACTCTTTTCTTCTAATTTTATTTTTTCATTTAAATTTTATATACGGTTTGCATAAATTTCTTGCAATCGACAATGTTTTTCTTAGTTTTCATTTAAATATAAATAAATGTATTCGCGAAACGTTATTCCATAAGATGAAAATCCTCCAAGACTGAATGCATACAAGAAACCGAATCTTCCAATACTATACTAGTTCGGAATATAAATGTAAAACTGCAATGGATCAATGATGAAAGGTTGCATATTTTCAAAGATTTTCTTATATTTCCGAAATGTTTAGATATTATTGGAATATCTTGAATATTTCTATACCAAAAATGTTATTCTATAAGTACACTCTGTTATATTATACGATTTATAATAAATTATATCTTAATTAGTCATACCGGATGAGGCAAATTTCACGCTAACATTTTGTTTTGGTCATTCAACGTGAATATATATGAAAATATCCTAATCGACAATTTTAAGAATTCGAAACAACTGAATATGGACCCGCATCAACGGTTCAAAAGCAGTGATCTGCGCTGAAAGTAATGCAGATGTAGAATATTGTACTGTGGAGAAGTCTCCACAAAAGTCGATTCGACGACGTGGGGAACAATTGGGAATTTCTCCAAGCAGTTTGCAATCAATTTGTGAATGTTTCCCTATAACATCGCTTCTCAACCTGGGGGTCGCAAAGTCTATGGGAGTAGCAATATATTCAAAAAAAAATCCTTATGGAAAACATCCTTTTATTAAAGTATTTTTAATTGAAAAACAAGTGTTAGTAAATTAAATATTACCAGGTAATATCAACATAATAAAATATAAATTGTATTAATAAATTAACGTGAAATTAACATGTTATAATGAGGGGTCACCACGTTTTTTACTTAACTTTTTGGCTATTAAGGGGGTCGCAACTCTAAAAAGGTTGAAAAACGATGTTGCGTCTTAATGTGTTTGTAAACAAATGTAACTGCAAGATTTATGTCGATGAAAATCCTCAAGTGATTCAGGAGAGGTAACTTCTGAATTATTATCCTCAGAAAGTCACTGTTTGGTGAGGTTTTTGGGCAGAAGGAGTGAAAGGATTTATTTTTTGAAGACAATGAAGGAAATTCTGTTACTGTTAATGATAAATACCGTAGGAATTTACTAATAGAATATATTTGGCCAGAACTGGTTGCAATATTTCCTTCCAACAAGACTTGTATCGATTTATTGCAGAAAAAGTTTCCTCGGTGCAAAATGGTAATCTCAACTAGCTACCAAGATTATGCGATCTGGCTCCTTTGGATTATTTTTTGTGGAGTAATGTTAATTCTTTAATTTACAGAAATAAGTCCTAAACAATTATTGACGTTAAGAAAAAAAATATTTAGTTCAAGATTGAAAATTATAACTCGCTTTATTTGTGAAAGAGCAATCGAAAAATGATTTTCCAGAATGCATTCCACCAGAGGAATCTGAAGAAGATATTATTTTGAAAATATAATACCATTAGTCGTTTTTCAAGATAAAATATGTTATTTTTTTAACTTTTACATTACATATTGTATAAATGTTGATCCTGTTTAACATAATATTAAACAAAGTCATCAGAATCAAAACAGTGATACAGAAAGAAACACAGACAGATTAGGTTTAACTTGAACAATGATGATATAATAATATTGATAATATAATATAATAAATATAATAAAAATACTAACCTACGACCCACAAAGCATTGCTTGTGTGTAGGTCAAAGCTAAGAAATGAAAATAGAAATTGTACGAAAAAATAAATAAAAAGCCGTCTCAACATTCAGCACAGGCATTCACATTACATTAAATAGGTCAAAAGGGTGAAAAAGGACACAACCCCACCCCATATATTTAGACTCAAGAACAAAGGAAATCAATTCAGCCATGCTGACAAACACCGACCTGAATGAGGCCCGCACAATTTCTTTATATTTTGTTTAAATTTCAGATAATTGATGTTCTTCTTCACAATGTTATCTCTTATGTTTTCCGGCAAAAGGTTATATAACTGAGGGGTCAAGACGTAAGAGGACTTTCTCACTCCAGTTTTATTCGTGAATAGAATGTTTAGAACAGTCGCACCAGCAGCCATTGTGCCATAATGAACTTGTTGCTTATATGTTTATATAGGAGAACAACTATCGCCACATAATTTCAAAGGAAGAATACCCGTTATAATAAAAAGTTCCCTACTCGGGTGGTCCTTCGTTTTCCTGCACATTATCCTTAGAAATCTTTTTTGCATTCTCTCAATCGACTCAAGATGGCTGTTGTATGTGCCACCCCAGGCAACAATTGTTATATTAATATAAAATGTTAAAATAAAATTAGCGAAAGCGTAGTAGCTATGTCATAATAAATCAAATGACATACACTCTGATGCTTTCCTAAATTGGGCCATCACATCAAAGAGCTTTTTCTTTAAATTAAGTACATGATGTATCTAAGAAATTAGCTCATCCAAAGTAACACCAAGATACTTGACTACAGCACACTGTTGTAGACTGTTGTAGTTATCCTTCTGCCTCATTTTAAAGTTATTATACTCTTATTCGGCAAATTTTTATTATAAATCATTCAGAACATATTGATATTCCTCTATTCAGGACGTATGATGAGGATATTTCGGGATAAAATATATCAACATAACCCTTGTATTAAGAATGATAAATTGAAATTAGAATACAAAATGAATAAGGCTTCGCTAATAATTTCTAATGATAATTTCATCACATTGAATACACATCAGCGATGATTTTATTAGAACTGGCTTCATTTACGTAGGCATTCAATATTTTAGTAGCTATTGATACGACATATAATCAGAAATCGTCCCATAAACATCAAACCCCGTATTAAATTACCATCAACAGCGTAAACTGCAAACTACATACGATCAAACTCGTCTTTGTCGCGCAAGTTTAACAGTTTCTCCGTCGATAAGTAAATATCCGGTGATGTAATTTCAGCAGATTCCTGCACATCGAACTTCTATCTATCCAAAGAGCCAATCTATGAACTTTAATGTCATAGATTGGCATCCGTCGATGATGACGAAATGCTTCTGTCAGATACAGATCGACTGACTGTTTGGTAAAAGCACGAATTAATCGATAAGGTTCGGGAAATGAGTTGTGGCTTTGATAGTTTTGTGTAACAAAAATGAGTTTCAGAGGCTTGATTGATATAAACCATATCGCAAATATTTCTACTATTAGAAAAAAGTATAAGTGAAAAATAATTGGCTTAAAGTTGTTTATATTAAATCTGATAATACTTTCATTTCTTTTTATCCTGAATAGAAATTCAAACATTAAAAGGGCTAAATAATAATAAATGTATCCAAAAATATTGATTTGGTGCAATAGTTTTGAAGATTTGAATCATTTCTGTATATTTTAAGTTTACATTTATTCAGCTTTTAGGAATCTACTGGTTTATAACAAAAATATTTGTGGTTTTTCCTTTGTTTATAAATAAAGGACTATATTTCACTCCTCGGACATTTAATCCGATTGCAACTTTTTGTTTCGGCAAATAAACGTTTCTTCTTCAGTATTAGGTACCAATGTGAAAAATTAATTTGCCCATATTTTACAAAAACTTTAAAAGGGAGTGAAAAAAGTCGGTTTAAACAATTGACGCGCTTCTGAGTAGTTCTCGTTCAAACTAACTAACTTAGCTCTCATTTATTCATTCCAAAAGCTTCGGAAGGGAGACATGGGTCTTGGAGGCGGGAGAAAATCGCAAGTCAAGTCGTCCACGGTCTCTGGATGTCAACGTTTTAAGTGCAGCTGTAGATGCAGATCCTAGAACAAGCCCTAGGAATATTTCAGTGGAATTAGGAGTATACATCGTTAATCAGCATTTCCGAGGCATAAGAATGGTTCAGCAAGATCGCAGCATAGAACCTCGATATTGCCCCGTCGGATGACCATTTGTTCGATCCATCACTCGCTTTTTGCGAGGGATGATTGAAATCATTCACTGGCTATGTTGAGTTTTGCACCTCCAAAGATTCATGGTTGTACCGGTAGTACTGGCTCGAAGATAGCTTGAGATCATCATACCCAGCGGCTTATATTTCGAGGAATATCCTCAAGAATTACTAAAAGTAGAAAAAAGCACGCATATTTCGTCAGTGGTTTACATAAAAAGTGGACTAAGTATACAGGTATACATTTTTAAATAGTATATAATGAAGTAAAGGGTCTACCATTAGGGATGATGGAACTTTGATAGCTCCTGGCGGCTATATTTGTTTACCGATTTTTGACATCTCTTATCAGATGTTTTCTGAAAAGTCTGCAATTAAATCGTGGTTCGTTTCACATTTGAAGAACGTTTGGAAATTGTCCAGTTTTATTACGCAAATTCGCAGTCCCCTCATGCTACTCAACGACCAATTTAGTCCCATCGTGGTGGTCCTTCTCAACAGACTATTGATCGTGTTATTAGAAAGTTTGAAAGTGAATTTACTCTCTGTGATAGGTGTTGTGCCTGTACAATAAAAAAAAGCCGGAAGTGTTTGCCGTCGTTCAAGCAAGATTAGCTGAAAATGACAACATCTCGGTTGCTCCCCGCTCGCAAGAATTAGACCTTTCACTAATGACAACCTCGCGAACTTTAAGGTTGGACTTAGGCTTGCATTCGTATAAGATGGTACTGGCACAAGAATTGAAGCCATCTTACCATCGTATTCGTCTTGAATTTGCCGATTGTGGTCTGAAAATGATGGAAGTTGACAACGAATTTCATCGCAAAATCATCTTCTCCAATGAGGCTCATTTCTGGCTTAATGGATTCGTTAATAAACAAAATTGTCGGTAATGATGCGAATCTAATCCACACCTGATACATGAGAGTCCTTTGCATCCGCAAAATATCACAGTTTGGTGTGGATTTTAGCATGGAGGAGTCATCGGTCCTTATTTCTTTAAAAATGAGAAAGGACTCACCGCTACCGTCAATACCGAGCTCTACAAGGCAATACTGGAAGATTTTTTTCCCGGAATTTAATGGAGTCGATGCGGATGACCTTTATTTTCAAAGGATTTCGCACCACCTCATATTTCCCACGTAATCATGGGCTTATTGCGAGCCTAGTTCGGTAACTAGTTAATTTTACGAAATGGCCCCATCGTTTGGTCGCCGAGATCATGCGATATACGTCCTTTTGGATTATAGCAATAAACTCGCGACTATTGATGATTTGGAAACTAACATTCATCTAGCCGTAGTCACCATACAACCTGAAATGTGCGCCAGCCATCTAAAATTGGCGCGAGCGGACCCGATCTGAGCCGTGGTGTTTCATCATTCTTATGGGTAGACCATTTACTTCAAAAAATCATATAGTTTCGTTACACCCTGGTATATTGAAGGTGATATTTTACAATATTATTTGTCTGAGCAAAAAGTTGAAGTCGGCCTAGACGTTTGAGAAGTAAAGATAATCCTTTATCCTTAATATAACACATCGTTCAAAATTTCATGAAAATCTGACGTTTAGTTCATAAGTTGCAGTGGTTTTAGTGACGCTGCCCTTGTAATTTTGAAAATAATGAAAATGTCGTATACGAGTTTCGTATGTCAATTGCTTGACAAGTGTTATTTGGGCTCTGCTTCATCGAGACCAATGGCAGAGAAGTGGTTTGCTAATGTTAAACGCAGCCGTACAAATATCGATGACGCTAAATGGTCTGGTTGACCAAATTTGGCGTTTATTCCAGAAAACATAAAAACAGTCTTGAAGAGATTTACCACTAAACACCAAATCAATTTTTCTTCTCGATGCACGTTTCGCTAACCATGTTAGCATCATCAGGAGTAGATTATATAATCTCCTGATGACGCTATCATGGTTAGTGAAACGTGCGTCGAGAATTTCAAAAAAGTGATTTGGTGGTAAATCTCTTCAAGTTTAGTGTTTCACACCAAAGGTTTCAATAGAAGGATTGATAAAAACAGTCCATAAAATAGTTTTGGACGATCGAAAATTCGAATTACGTGAGATAGCTATACTTTAAAGATATCAGAAGGCAGTGTATTCACCATTTTGCATAAACACTGGTCCATGAGAAAGCTCTGTTCAAAGTGGATACCGCGTTTGCTTACAATCGATCATAAACAACTCGTCGATGATTCAGCGCGCTGTTTGGAACTGTTTCAGGGCAACAAAAAGGATTTTTTCATGCGGTATGTGACAATAAATAAAACATGGATCCATGACTATACTCCATAGTCAAATCGGCGGTCAGCTAAGTGGGCAGCGAAAAAAGCGTCCCAAGAGACCAAAAAGGAAATGTCAGCTGTCAAGGTTTTGGCATCTGTATTTTGGGATGCAAAGTATTTTATTCATTGATTACCTTGGCAAATGAAGAGTCATCAATGATGAGTATTATATGGCCTTATTAGGGAAATATTGCGAAAAATGACCCCAAATGAAGGAGAAAAAAGTGCTCTCTCAGGATATACTGCAAAATTGTATGAATTGCTTTCCCTAGCCATAATATTCTCCGGATCTGACTCCCAGTCCAGGCATTTGTTTTAAACCTAAAAAGAAAGCTCCACGGAAAGAGATTTGGCTCCAATGAAGAAGTGATTCCTGAAACTGAAGTTTATTTTAAGGTCCAAGATAAATCGTTCTACAAAAAAGCATCGAAATGTTTGAGAAACATTGCAATCAATGTATCAGTGCTACATTCCAGATCAGTATCTAATGTATCATCCTACGAACTTATTGAGTGATGAGGATAATCCTTTATACTTTATATTTCTTCTAATGAACAAACACATTTTCAATACTGTAGTATTATAAAAATATTTTAATACACTTTTACATGCAACATTAGTTACTCACGCGAAACTAACCTTTATATATAATATAAACAGACAACCATAATCGAGAAAAACCGATGAATCCATTACTGAATGAGGTAATTGATAATTTAGAATATGTATTTCATCAGATTCGCTAAAGAGTACTATACCATATATTTAAAAATTGAAATTTAATTACTGTGAAAGTTATGCATTATTTTACGACCTACCGATAAAATGAGGTGTATAATTTTGGAACCATCGACCCTAGACATACAGGGTATAAGGGAAACAATTTTCGTAAATTTATCTAACGACTTTTCACTCCATTTGAAAAATAAGGTGAATAAAGGTGTTTATTTCGTACCATTACTTTTTTACCAATTAACATAAAAAACCATTGCATAAAAGGATTTATTCACTTATCTTATATAGTCCTGTCCTAAGTAATAATACAAATCGACAAATTTCAACTTTTTTGAGGTAACATTGATAAAAATAGGGTTATATGAAATATTTTGTAGTTGTAAATCCGAAATTAATAAGCTAATTAATCTAACAGGTACTGTTCTTTAAAGTGAAAACTTTTTGAGCTACGTTGGGCGATTTTCGGTAGATGCAAAACTTATGGGTTCGCATCACTGACATGCTAGTGACGTGTTGCGCCAGAATTGTGTTTTAAATTAAATTGTGTTTTAGATAATCATTATTTTAATTGTTTAATTGTAAAATCACTATGCAATACAAGAGTAAGTACTTAATATGCAAATATTTTTATGTAGAAAAATGAATAACAAAAACATAGCATTTATTTTCGAATATTTCCAATATTGGTATCAATATTTACATTGATAAATTTGATATTATTTCTAATATTTAATCTCGGCGATACATTTTGCAATGAATATTTCATAATGTATTAGGAATTATCTTACAAGCGTGGTAAAACAAATTTCTAGTTGTTCGATGGTATTTTTGTCGCGGATTTTAAAATTAAAAATGCTATAAAATTTTAAAATAAATTAAAGTTAAAAAAGTTATTATTTGTTGGTTTAAAATACGTGTTTTGTTCTTTTTTTGCAAAATGATTATTTATAAACTTATATCATTCAATTTCACCATTAGAACTTTACAAAAAAGTGTTTAGTTTAGTGTTTAAATAAGTTTTAAATAAGTTAAATAGTGTTTAAATATAGTGTTTAGTTTAGTGTTTAAATAATTAGTTTTTCTAAATGTCCATTTTCTATACTTGTTTAGTAGATCCTCGATCCAACGTGAAGAATATTATACGTTTTTAAATAATACATTTAAAGAATAATTAATTTAAAAATTAAAAAACAAACAGTTATTCCAAAGTTTTATGTTTTCACTTCTGTCGGCAATCCCCATGACTGCCTACCTTTTTTTTTTGTTACAAGGAATCGCTACTGGGGAAAAAAACTAGGTCAATTAGTCAAAGATTTAAAATATCTAGCCTTGATATTGAAATGTTGATTGTTATTTTGTTTATGAACGATTGTTTCAAAAGTGCGTCATTTTACACCAACCTACCCTATAATACGTTAACAAGCAATAGCAAAATTTAAAAAAAAACTAAACTACGCCAACCTCGCCTAGGAAAAACTCAACTATGGCAACCTTGTTTCTATAAACATGTATGTTTCAGATCCCTTTTGGTAATATTGCGATTGAAAAACTAAAAATGAAAACTGCGAAAAACAGCAGCCATAAACTAAATAAACGACGCCGTCAGAAAGAAATAAAATCCCCATTACAAAGACTATCAATCAAGAAGGAAACACTTTTAGGGGTATCTTCAACAATATACACTGCAGGATAACTTTTTTTTATATATCTTATGAAACTAAAAATAACATATGTGTAAGAATGGATCCATTTATCATTTGTAATGTTTTCCAGTTACCCATTTTGTATTATCTTTATTTATTCAAAAATTAATGGTTATTGTTATCAACCAGTCGAAAAACTATAGGTTAGAGTCTTACGTCTCATGTGGAACACCAATTGTAAAATGGTAAATTCACTGGTCCAGGACTTCGTAAAAAAGGTAAAAGGACATTATTGATTAAAGTTTTTAATATGTGGATAAAATATAGCGACAAAAACTTTCAATTTTTCCTCTTATGTTCTGTAGCATCATCTCTTTTTAAAAACCAGTACGAATCGCCCAACTTAAATGGGTTTCAGCGTCCCTTGTATCTTGATTTTATCGTCCTGATTTCCTCCTTGTTCGTCGCTTACTGCACCCAAATTTTCCGGAATAATTTCAAATGGGAATGTAAATATTTCAATTTTAAAGACATACGACACGCTTGTATTTCATAAGCTTTCAAGAGTTCACGTATGGGGGTCCTAAAGTTTTCATATTTCTTGTTACCCAGAAATCCTTTCTGGGTATCTTACAAAACTCTTCCAAACTGTGAATTCTTTTTCAATTATTTTTTCTTGAAAACGCAAATCACCTAGAAGCTGCCTTATTTGAGGTCCAATAAATATGCCCTCTTTTAGTTTTGCATCACTTAATTGAGGAAATATTTCTTTTAGGTACTTGAAACCATTACTTTCTTTACCCATGGCTTTGACAACGTTTTCCATTTGTCCAAGTTTAATATGGAGAGACGGAAGCAGCACGTTTTTTTGCGTTAACAAGGGAGCATATTTTATTAAACTTGAAGAGATTTACCACTACTTCTCGACGCACGTTTCGCTAACCATCTTAGCATCATCAGGAGATGATTTAATCTTATCAATCTCTTGTATGATTAAATCGTCTCCTGATGATGCGAAACATGCCTCGAGAACTTCAAAAATAGTGATTTGGTGTTTAGTAGTAAATCTCTTCAAGTTTACTGTTTCACACCAAAGGTTTCAATAGAAGAATTGAGCATATTTTATGTTTGAAGTACCAGGTTCAAAAGATCTTCTATGAAGCCGATCTTTCTTATTGTACTGTCTTTTGTTACCCTACTGTCCCATAGATACAAAAAACAGCAATACTTGAACTTGATAACCCGCTTGGGACTACACTTTTAAACCTCCACAAATATCACACTGAAACGGTTGATATTTAACGCGATTGTTGATCATTGTCAATGAATGGACGGAAGGATTAGATGGGTTTTTATTTCCATTATGAAGCAAGACTGCTTTTAGGCTATATTTCGATGTATCTATGAAAATACGCCACTTGGAAGGCACATGTGCTTTATTAAGCTCATTCATTAAACTATCAGCGATCCTTCCATTTTATAAAAACTTGAAAATGTTACATTTCGTTTTCGATTAGGTGAAACACTTGTATTTTTATCTAACAGGTTCTACTGTTGAAATCTGGAACCAAGAAGTTAAGATTTTTGTTTTGATAATTCCAGGTCACGTACCAATTCATTTAATTCATCCTGAGTTATTAAATGAGGTTCATTAACACACACAACTGGTTTTATAAGGAAGTTGTGGATCATATCCTGATCAAGAATTAAAATCATCGGAAACCATAATAATAATAATTTATTGAATCCTCAAGACAATACAAATATGCATGGATCAAGTCAAAACAAGAACATGCACATTGCCACACTTCTGTGCATACAAAGAATATATACCATTTAAACCTACATATAAATATTTTATTCTTGATAAAGTATATAATTTAATAATGTAATAATGTTTTTATTTAATCCCCACAACAATACAAATAGTTATGATTAAGTCGGATTGATAGAATTGACAGAATGTTCAGTGACACGGCCTCAGAAACAATACTTGATATGATAATCTTGCACAAATATCATTGTATACATAAATAAGCATTGAATCTAATTATCAATACGACATATTTCTTCTAAACTATAAAAACTTTGATTTATAAGAAATTCCCGGACTAATTTTTTAAATTCGTTGTCATTCTGGACATTTAATCGTTGTGGCAACTTATTATACAGCTTCACACCCCTATAGTAAACATTATGTTCAACTATCTTACATGAATGTATTGGTAAAACAAGTTCATCAGAGCCTGGTGTGTCATAGTGATGAAAATCACTATTTTTCACGAATCCTACAAAATTTCGCCTAACAAAGTTGAAAAGTCAAAATCCTGCATTGTTTAAAAATTGGTCGACATGTTGCCAGTAGTGACACTCCACCATCATTCGAATTATCTTTTTTTGTATTTTGAAAACACGCATCAGATGAGGCGACCCACCCCAAAATATCAAACCGTACCTACCGCGAATGTAAACCTTTGCATAGTAATATAAATGCACAATATCCGTGGTACCAACCCGTTTCAACCTATAAGCAGCATATGAGACAGCAGCTAATTTCTTGCATAGTTCAGCTATGTGTTCATCCCAGCAAAGTCTGTTATCGGGATGAACACCCAGAAATCTAGTACAGGATGTTTGTTGTATAGATTTACCGTTAATTTTTAGTAAATATGACTCCGAGTGTTCGAGGAGTAAAAGCAATAAAACTGGTTTTGTCCACGTTAAGGAATAACTTATTATTTGTAAAATTTATTGAGCATTTCCTATACCGTTTTAATGGCTCCCTGCATGTTTATATTTCCTGTTAAATAGCTGCTATCATCAGCAAACATTACCATATTTCCGCTACTGCAAACATCTGGCAGATCATTAACAAAAATTAAAAATAATAGTGACCCAAAACAGATCCTTGGGGCACTTCAGAAATAATCCTTAATCTTTCAGATGTTGCTTTATCAATCTGTACAACTTGGTGTCGGTCAAGCAAGTAAGATTGCAACCACTTTCTCACCCGACCCCTCAAGCCATAGTGATGAAGTTTGTCCAGCAGTATTGCGTGATCCACCAGATCGAAAGCCTTACTTAGATTCATAAACTGACCAACACATTTGCAATTATCGCTTATGTTTTCATATATCTTGTTTAAAAATTCACACATTGCTGAATGTGTAGATCAACCACTTCGAAACTCGTGCTGTGATGATTTTAATATATTAAAACGCTCAAGAAAGGACATGATCTGCTCATACACTATACGCTGCAACAGTTTAGATAACGTGGGTTGAATAGCTGTTGGTCTATAGTTGGAGGGAGAGCGCCGATCACCTCTCTTGAAGACAGGAATTACTTTTGATGTTTTTAATGCCCTCGGAAAAATATTAGTTTCCAGGGACTATTTCACTAGATATGTTAACGGTATTATTAATGAGTTGATAGACTTCTTCAGTACAACTGAAGGAATATTATCTAGCCGCACAGAATTTGTATTTTTTAGTTTCCTTACTGTTTTAATTATGTCATATTAGTTAACTGGCCGTAATATCATAGTTTTTTGAATTGGAGTCACTTGTCTAACCCTAGTAGCAGCCATTGAACTCCCCAACACGTTCTTAGGAAGATTAACAAAGTATTTATTGAAACAACTAGCAATTTCAAACTTGTCTTTCAAAATAATTCCATCTTCATCCCTTATGGCGCTTATGTTAGTTCTTGCATTGCCGTTTTTTTAATGTCATTTTTTATTATTTTCCAAGCAGTTTTTGACTTGTTTTCTGATTCAAAATATTGTTTCACATTGTAAAGCAGTTTAGCCCTTCTTATAACATTTCTATAAATTCTTTTGTACACCCTATAATGTCTTGTTCGGCTCCGGATAATAGTTTCGTTCGATACAATTCTTTTAAAGTAATAGATGACATTCTGTTATCTCTTGTCAACTAAGGTTTAAATTGACCCTCATTGGACATTCTTACTTTTCTAAGAGGACAGCATATATCAATGTAGTACTCCAAAATGCCTCAAATCCCCGATCCAGACTCTCAGCCTGAAATACGCCATACCAATCTTCCCCACTCAGATACAGCTGAAATAGTTTCATATTAGTTTCACTATAATGTCTTTTAAATTTTGTTATTTCATGCAGATTTGATGTAATTGGAATCTGTATCAACTGAGCCGAATGATCAGACAGACAATTACTCCAAACAATACAAGACGAACCATCTAATTCATAATTCGTCCATATGTAATCTATAAAAGTAGCCGATCTTTCTGTGGTACGAGTTGGTTCCTCTACTTATATTACATAACCCATAACTAAGTAGTAGATCCTTTAAGTTACTAACAATATTAGAACTTTCCTTGTAATCGATATTTAAATCCCCACATAAAACATATTTGCAGTTTATTGGAAGGCGTAACTCATAAAGAAAGTTATTCAAATTTTGAAAAAAAATATCAAATTTAGTATTTGTAGCCCGATACAAATTCAATACACAAATTAAGTCATTCTCAAACTCAATATAAATGCCACAAATTTCAAATATATTATCACTAATATATTTATTTCTTCTCTCTAGGTTTTTCATGCTTTGAACTCAGCTTATCACTAATAAGTATCATGACCCCACCACCATTTGAATTTTCTCTACAATAAGCAGTACCCATTTGATAATTATTCATTTGGTACAAGTTCATTTCACTCTCTGTTAACCAGTGTTCCGTTATGCAGACACCATCGATTTTCCTTGATTTTATTATATATTCAAAGTGATCGATTTTGTTTCTCAAACTTTATACATTCTGATGTAAGAGCACAATAACACATTGATCATGTTTACCCCGCTCTGCAGCTAATTGCTATTCATCAATAGAATAACTAATTATTTTCCTTTCTATTTTCATTCTACGCTTGTAAACAAGGCAATTCATATCAAAAGCAGTGTGCTCCACATCATATCTCACCCTTTGTGTAGTGTTTGCCTTCTTACTGTCATACATTTAAAGTTAGAATTTGTACATTATCTTGCCACGTGATTGTTTCCTCCGCACCTGAGGCATGCTTCTTCTTTATCACATTAACTTGAACTATGAGCATATTCCCCACATTTAAAACACCAAGTCACCGATATATACACAAAAACTCGACAGACTGAGCACAATTTTCGTCACGATTCCATAATGGACCAACATGATTTTTGGATCGTATTCTACGTTGGCCATATAATTCGTCTTGATTCGTTTCACAACCTCTACTTGTAGAGCAGTGTTCTCATGTAAAATGAATTTATTCTGCTTAAGTAAATGTGCCTTTATGTCTTCCTTACTGATATTTTCTTCTATGTCTAATATCTTTATATTTAGATATTTATTTTTCGGCGTTTTTATATTGTATTTGGTTTTCAGTTTTTTTTCTACCGTTTTTAATTTGCTAATCTTCTCTTTTGTATTACATTTCATCAGTACACCACCATCTTTTACATCTTTCATTTGAATGATACCAACTTCAAGATCTGTTGGATTGACGACATGTTTTATGGTTTCTTTGGTTTTTTGTTGTCTTACCTTGCCTTGGGCTTAATAACTAATACTTCACCTTTAGATTTTTTGCTTATTTCTGTATACGTACTGACTTTTAATTTCTCCCTTGGTAATTTTTTCTAGCTCCTTTTTTATAGTATGTTTGAATTGCTCCAATTCCTTTTTAAACCCATCAGCTCAATTAACAACTTTGATACAACCACGGCAAAACCATTTAAGACATGGTAAATTCCTTATTATTTCCAGATTAGACGTGCTGATGCAAACATACTCAGAATGAAAATTGTGTTTACCGATACCCTCACATTGAATTGTGTCAGATTCATTTCTTCTAATTCTTTTTCTACATTTACCGCATTCATCTGCCATTATAAATATTTATTTCCGGGCGACGGACGCGTTTATATCGTACGTTGTTTGTTCGATCAAAGGCCTTTCTCTTGTCACTGAAATATAATATTTCGACAAAACATTCTTGTAATTGTGTTTTTAGAAGATTTTTATTCTTATTTTCCTACTTCACTATAATCGCAAACACTATGCAATTGTACACACTCACACAACTGAGATTAAATTCCACTAAAACCTGCTTAAATCGGCTTATTCTTAAGAGCACATGTAAAATAATTCTTGATGCTATAGACTATATGACTATATGTGTATATGTTAATACTATGACATGTTGTCTAAGTTTAAATGCCCAATCGGTACTGGTAGTTCCTGGCTACCAGGATGTGCAGAAGTCGAATTTGGATACTGAATTTTGATTGATACAGTAAATGAATAGTAAAATTGATAAAAATTATATGTATATAATTTTACACTCTTAACCCGATAGATCGTCCACAAAAAAAAGTATTATTTCGATTTTTTTATTTTTAAATTTATAAATATACTGATATCTTTATGTGGGTCAGTATATTTACAATTTTTTGTGATTGATCAATATTAGTCAGCATTTTAAATCCTAATTTTTTTGCCTCCATTTATACTATATCATTGGTATTTATTACACTTAATTTTGAATCAGGCAAATTTACCAACTATTCAGTGACTAATATAATAGATATATATTCTACATCAACTGGTCATCGACACAACCCAAAGATTAATCTCTGGAATTTTGAAGTCCTGGACCAGTGAATTTACCATTTTACAATTGGTGTTCCACAAGAGACGTAAGACCTAACCTATAGTTTTTCGACTGGTTGATAACATTAACCATTAATTTTTGAATAAATAAAGATAATACAAAATGGGTAGCTGGAAAACATTACAAATGATAAATGGATCCATTCTTACACATGTTATTTTTAGTTTCATAAGATATATAAAAAAAGTCATCCTGCAGTGTGTATTGTTGAAGATACCCCTAAAAGTGTTTCCTTCTTGATTGATAGTCTTTGTAATGGGGATTTTATTTCTTTCTGACGGCGTCGTTTATTTAGTTTATGGCTGCTGTTTTTCGCAGTTTTCATTTTTAGTTTTTCAATCGCAATATTACCAAAAGGGATCTGAAACATACATGTTTATAAAAACAAGGTTGCCGTACTTTAGTTTTTTTTTTATTTTGCTATTGTTTGTTAACGTAGTATAGGGTAGGGTGGAGTAAAATGACGCACTTTTGAAATAATTGTTCATAAACAAAATCAAGAATCAACGTTTGAAAATCAATCAAGTATATATTTTAAATCTTTGACTAATTGGTAACTAAAAAAAACTGAACCAAAAATCACAACTTCTATCTTTGGGTTAATTTGTACCAAAACCTAAAAAAATAGCAATGCGCACTTACACAACCGGTTGGGTAAGTTGGTACAGCAAACCTGATAAGATGGCGTGGGTTATGCGATGTCATTTTTACATCAGTATTCCGTAATGGGTTCTTAAAATATTTCTTGACATGCAAGACACGTCCAAACCTTATTTGTTTTACTTTTTTTCGGTGCTTTCCAAGGCTTTTTAGGCCTTTTGAATTTTGATTCAGCTTTCCGATTACTTACTTCTTCTAATTTGGATTTATAAGGTGAACTACTAATTTTAGTGCATCTTGTTGTCTGAGATTTTGGGAAAGGTTTAATATTTTGTATTTTATAAAAGATTTACACATCGTGTGAGCATTCTACATTTGTTGAAGTAGAAGGCTTGATTATATCCGTATCTGTAGTTATAACATAATCAGAATTCGTGCGAGAACTGGATTGGGGAAATTGGACATCGACAGCAGTTGCTTAAGAATGGAACGTAGATACTTCAATGACACTAGGATTTTTGGCTTTGACTGTATTTGATGTTGAGATGTTTGCTTCAGGTAAACCGTTGTGAGTGGCGACTGTACGACTTTCAAACACCGTTTGTACAACAATATTATTTTTCCGAAAGAAGTCCACAGTTTTAATTGAGCGATGTGACGAGTAATTTTCTAGAAAATGGGGTCATTTTCAGTAGGTTAAGTATGATCAATGAAATGATTTACCCAGTCAATAAAGAGATCCGCGTTAATAAAGGCAATCCTATTGATCCAGCAGATCTCCATCCCGTAATTGAGATATCATACGTTTCCTGCCGAATATAAAAGCTGGTGGAACAAAGTGGCCAGTCGCAGACATAACATTTACAACAGTCACATTTAGATCTCCCTCAGCGCTTGCTATTTTGTTGACTGCTCGTTTTTCCGTCATTGTAAGAACTTTGGGTGGTCTGTTAGGTACCGTGGATATACCCGTTTTATCCATATTGTAAATACGATAGCACACAGCAATGATAATGTTTTGGTGTGGTGATGAATATGAAGTAATGTTTACGTTATAAAGCGTAACATGATAACCTAGTCCAAGCAGTGGCACCTCTCTCAAGCAGAGCAACCTTATAGTTGCATAACTAGAAGGTTGCTCACACCACCTCAGTTACCAGATCTTAATCCCATACAAAATTTAAGGCACATGATGGACAGAAAAAAATCTGTCACAATAAAGACCAAGGATCATCTAAAAGAAATAATTTTTTGACGAAAATTCGTCCCCTTTGATGAAACCTGGATTTTTCAATATGTTACTGTAGTCATTCATAGCAAGATTATAATCAGAGGAGTATAAAAACTACCAAAGTTGATGGTAAAAGGTAGCTTACATAAATATGCAAAAAATATGAAACGTTTTGATTGAAAATTTTTATTTTAAATACATCATACTTCATGCTGGCGGTGAAGATGAATTTATTGAGGGTGTAGAGACCATAATTTCGTCAAAAAATGAGTTTACTGATTACAATGTTGAAGTGAATCAGGAAAATTTCTTAAAATGGTTTGAATACCAATTATTAAAAAACGTAAGTGAGCTTTCTTTAATGTTTATGGATAATGCTCCGTATCATAAGATCTTGTTAAACAAGATACCAAACAGCTCATGGACTAAAGCTGCTATTCAAGATTGGTTAACTAATAATAATATAGCATTTTCAATAGAAACGCTTAAAACTGAACTATTAAGAATTGTAGCAGAGTACGTACCACAACCAAATTTATTATTTTGATATAATTTCTAAGCGGATACTTTTCATAAATATACCAGCACTGAAATATTTAGTAAACAACTAAGCAGAATAATATAGGCACAAAGTTTTACGTATTCCCCCATATCACTACATTTTTAATCCAGTTGAACTTGTTAGGGGAATTGTAAAATATCACTGTAATAAACACATGGTTGGAAATGGTAGTACACAACAAGACTGTATAAACGTTGCGTGAGGCACTTCACACTGTTACTCCAGATATATGGAAGAATACGATCAAACATACACAAAATTAACTAATGAAATGGTATCTCAGAGAGCATATACATGATCGAAAGGAATTTCTTCCGTTAATTATAAATACTGCAGATGATAGCAATGATTCCAGCCAGTACTTTTCCTATTCTGATTAATGACCATACGTGCATGCAGATGTTTCATTGGTTTTTCAGTTTAGTACTATAAATGTCATTGGTAATTATATAATCTTTTTATTTTAATAACAATTCAAATATTAAAAAATGCTGTCGATGGTTTTTGAAGGAAACATTTTACATGTGCTGAATTTATCTAGAGGTACTACATCAACGACACTTGCCAGACTTTCAACATTTATTATAATTTTGTAACTTACTTTGTGATTTGCATTTAATTTAAAGTTGATTTTTTTAATTGTTATTAAAGTTTAAATTGTAAAAATGATTTGCTATAGTAAGGTTATGATGTTTAATCGCAATCTGGCAACAGGGCAGTCAAAATGTTGATCACGTATTTAATGATGTGCAACTGTTTTTATTCTGTACGAACTATATAACAATTGACTCGACACACAGTGCCTTTTTCAAATACAATGCAAATTTCAAATTCAAATACAATATGTTAAAATGGCACAGTTTATAGTGAGCCGAGTGAGTTCATAGTCGAGTTAGTTCGATCCAGGCAGTCACACATGATCCTCCAGCAATAATCAGTTCTTTCATATTTTTTAGAACGAAAATACGACCTTTGTTAGACGACATAAAAAAAGACTATCGCGAAGCGCGTCGCTTGTAATTTTTTCGACGTACGGCGGCGCGCATAAACTATTCGACATTAGGTTTTTTTATTTTTCGTTTAATTTTCGTCTAATTAAAATCCACGATATTCGCAGGAGGTGTCAACGTGACTTTCCAGCAATTAATTTTCCGGCTTGAACTAATAGTAAGCGTAGAGCCAAGAAGTTTCACTGTTCAGAAGCAAGAATTAATTAGTTCTTTGTCTAGGATTTAGTAGAGTTTTGGGTTAGTTTTGAGTATAATAGGAACAAATTTACATAATCAAATTTAGGGGTCAACACCACAAAGCACCCTTCAAGGACACAACATTAAAAATCGCTTAAAAATTAACCTGAGAGAGGTACCGAAGATGTACACTTCGTAATAGATTAAGAATTAAAATAACGAAATATTTTATAAATCGGTTTGGAATTTGTATTTAATGCCTACACATTAGAAAAGCACAACAATATACTAAGGTACAAAACGTTTTGTGTTTTAATTCTTTTAACGCTTGTAAACAAAAATATGTATTGGATTACTAATGTTTATATATTATTATTATTATTCACGTATGGGCCCTGAAACAGCCTCTATCCTGAATTTTACTTTGTGTAATATTTGCTGATCTTAGGTCCTCTTTAATTGCAGCAATCCATTTAATTATTTCTCGAATTCTACTACTACTCGACTACTCGAATTCATCCGTTTTATGTGTCCGTAAAACTTAAGTCTTCTTTTTCTCATATCGCTATGTATATCTGTGTATTGTTTGATTTCTTGGTTTTCCCGAAGTCGGTATGTTGTACTATTTAGTTGTTTGAGGCCTAGGATTTTTCTTATGATTTTTCTTTCCTTCTTTTCAATGTCCTCGATATCTCTCTTTCTATTCCAAATGAGCGTTTCTGCCCCATATAGACATTCTTGTTCAATAACTGTGTTGTAATTTTGTTGTAAGTTTCCATTTATGTTGTAAGTTTCCAAGTAACTGTGTTGTAAGTTTCCATTTTGTGACATCTACCCTTATTTGCCGCTTTTTCCATCCCATTTTCCATGATTATTTCAACCAAATATTTGAATTGAGAGACTCGTCTGATGTTACCATATTTTGTTTTTAGAAATGGGGTTCTTAGTCTGTTGCAGGTCATGTATTGTGTCTTTTCAAAGGACATTTGGAGTTCTACATTTTCTGCTGTTTCTTTTAGGATGTCAATCTGTTTCTGTGCCGTTAATACATCTTGAGCCACAATTGTAGATCATCAGCAAACGCCAGACAATCAATTTTGATGTTGGTTCTCCCCAGTTTAATGGGCTGGTCAATATCCAGAGCCGACTTTTTTTCACGTCACTCCTGTATTACTTTTTCTACAACACAGTTAAATAAGAGTGGCAAGAGTCCATCCCCTTGTCTCACTCCAGTTTTAATTTCGAAGGGCTCTGAGATGTCACCCATGAATTTAACTTTCGACCTTGTGTTAGTTAATGTTGCTTTAATAATTGCTAGCGTTTTCAGATCTAGACCTTGTTCTTCCAAGATTCGGAATAAATATTCGCGATCAATAGAATCATATGGTTTTTTGAAATCCACAAATGTACAGACGAGGTTTTTGTTGTACAGTTTTTGATGTCTTAGGATCAACTTTAGATTCAGGATCTATTCAGGGCAGGATCTGCCCGGTCGAAAACCTGCTTGATATTCACCAATTTTAGGTTCTAACTGTTCCAATGCTCTGTCTAGTAGACATTGAGATAGAATCTTGTAACAAACTGGGAGAAGAGATATCCCTCCATAGTTGTTTACATCCATTCTATCTCCTTTCTTGTGTAGTGGATGGATTAGAGCATCTTTCCAATCTTCCGGAATCTGTTCGGTTCCCCAAACTTCTTATAGAATTTTGGTTATTTCCGTGATTGTACCTGGACCGGTGGACTTCAAAAGTTCAGCAGTGATTCCATCTTCACCAGAAGCTTTGTTATGCTTGGTTTGCCTAATTATTTCATTTTCATTCGGTGGTAAAGAATCTGAGTTTGTTTGTTTAGGGTTTAGTGTTGGTAATTTGTTTAAGGGCTCTGGACAGTTTAGTATTTGTTCAAAATATTTCGCAAGTTCATTGCAATTGTCTTGTTTATTTAGAGCTAATTGTCTGTTTTCCTTTTGGAAAAAAATACTTTGGGGTTGATAGCTTGTTAATTTAGTTTTAAATGTTTTGTAAAAGTTTCGGGTGTTATTTTTTTGGAAATCTTTTTCTATTTCATTAAGTTGATTGTTTTATACACCGAGATGTCGTGTATTTTTGAGTATTATTTTGTCCGTTTTACTTTTAAAAAGTCTGTATTTGCCGAATTCCAAGGTGTTATCATCTGTCAACCTGGTTTCTTGCAAAACTAAAATTTGGATTTTTTGCTGATTCAGTGTTCGCCCCAATTCGTGTAGTTTTCCTGGACGCAGCAGAGAATTGATATTTACCGTTCCAAAGAAAGTTTTTGTTTTCGGTTTCAGACGTTGGCCAGAGGTCTCCGACTCTCTCTGAAAGATTTTGCGTTTAAGCCCGGACGCCCCAGAATCCGAAAGTCCGGTTGTACCAGCAAAGCTGGCAGAGGATTGTCTACCTCCTGGGGTAATTTTTTAATTACTAGAACCCTTCATCTTGTACTTTAAATTAAAGGTTTGAACCATGACGGTTCAGAGGTTAAGACTGGAAGGGTTAGTTCCAGAATTTAAATATCAGCCGCACCACTGGTGAACAGACGCTGACCACTCAACCGGTTGAGTTTGTGGATTTAGTTTTTTTTTGCCTTGATTCGGGGCTGCTTATTTTGAGATATTCGCAGCTGTCCATTAATATCTAATGGAACTTTCACTATCCACCACCCGTGACCCTTCCATTACCTTAGGTGAGGTATACTGGAAATGTTTATATATGTATATATATATATATATATATATATATATATATATATATATATATATATATATATATATATATATTATTAGTCCCTGGTTTATCTGCAGTATTTGCTTTCAAATTCGCTTTTATTTGTTGTGAAATTGATTCAAGCTTAAAATGTCGATTGATAACTTGTATTTCCGCCACATTAGACCACACTGCAAGAATGCTGTCTAAACAAAAAGACAAGGTTGAGGTTCTTGCACAAAACTAAACCGTCAATAGCGACCTCTACTGTTCACAATTAGATCAGTTGACGGCAGCCATTGAAGAAAAATTACCAGAATTAACAATAAGAAGCCGGTTTTTGGCCTTAAGCCGTCATCAGTCGGAATAAAGAAACGATGAAGCTATGACCATATACAAAAAAAGTAGCAGGAATTGGAAAATAAAGCATAAAAGATGTATTATTTATCCAAATTAATTGTATCGCCTTCAAAGTAGACCCACTCCGATATAATACACCTATGCCAACGAATAATCCAGAAAGATTAGCGGATATCTTTCACTAACTTAACTGATGTTTTTCAGTCACCATTTCCTTCAGTTTAGCGATGTTAAGTTCGGTTGAAGACGTTGATGGGCGACCAGAGCGAGGGAAATCTTCCACCACATCTCGGTCGCTTTTTAATACACTCTACCACTCATATTCACGTGTTTTTGATAAAGTCGATTCACCGTAAGCCTTCTGCAATATTTTCAGCGACTTTGTATAAGAAATTCTCTTTGCAATGCAAAATTTAAAACAAATTCTTTGTTCGATGTATCCTTTTAAAAATCACTGTAAACAAACTTATTGACAGACAGTGTTCATACTGCGCGTCAGTATAGAGGACAGTGTGCCAACAATAAAACAATTGACAATCCCTTTAAGCGGGCTTTTCAAATGATCAATTTCCGGTCCTTTTTTTGACAGAATGTAAAGTTGGTTTCTATTATCTATGTCTATTTTAATACCCATAACCCTATCAAATATCGTCAAAGTAACGCAATGCGGATTTGCAATATCCTGCGAAACGTATCCAAAATACCTTTAAACATATATTTCCAAAGATGAGGTTGTGCACTTGCTCCATCCGACTAAAAGCCACACAGCCACAATTAAACTGTAAATTATACGATCGCAGCAGTCTAAGTAAAATGAATTCCGGTGTCATTGCATGGCAGCGAGTGGGGAAAAGTCAAAGCAAATATCTTGGAGTTCTACGACGTTTCGCTTTGATGTGAATCAGGTGGGAACATTAAAACAAATATTGCGTTATGTAAAGCCACTCTAAATCTGGGTAGTCCGCTTTAAAAGTAAAATTCGTGGTGCATTATTGATGTTATAATTTTTTAACAAACGGCCATATTGATATATCATTGAATTGGTTCAAAAGAATCCTTGTTTTAAAATAATAGCGGAGGGGTGCGTCAATTGTAACAAAAAAAATCAGTTTTTCATAACATTTTAATGAGCAATCACAGAAGAATATTATTTGGTCACAATTTAAGTAACTTATTCATTTATATAATAAAATATAAAATAGAACACAAAAGTTGGGGAAGTTCGGGCAAAGCGGACACCTTAAACAAAATAATAGATACAAAAATTTGTCTTTATTAAAGTTTTTAATATAACTAGCAAAAATTAAGTAAAGATCACATTTTACTTAAAATTGTTAATATTATTGCAATTGGTAGCGCTATCCACTTTGCCCAACCCACCTGGTAAAGTAGATAGGACCATAGGGCAAAGTGAACACATGGTTAATTAAAGAACAATTACCGAAATCAACATAATTGCGGAATTCGTCTATCCCAATCGCATTTTGAATTTCGAAATTCACATGATCAGTAGATGTGCTGCCTTTATGTCCACATCATTCTTGAATATCAGGATTAAAAGACCTTGGATTAGTAAGGATGATATTGAGAGGGTTTTCTTCATGTAGTTCTGAAATTATTGATGGTAATACACCTCTAGGATCGATTAATCCAGGGCAAGACACCGATTCTGTCAGCAAATCATTCTTTTCTCTCATTGCCGTGTGAACTTGAACTGTTACACTCGTTCGAAGAATCATCCGAAATATTATCCAAAGTTTTACTTGGTCCAGATAAACTTTGGAGCCCTGATGTCGAAAGTCTTACGTCATTGTTCGTTGTTGTAGTCGCAACATCTTGATAGGTTGTCTCCTGAAGAGCAGCTTCTGAATTTGCCGTATTACGATCAATCGTCATTGTTAAAGATGGCGCAGAATCTTTTTCTTCTCATACATCCATATTGGCTGATCAGATCCCAGTAGACTCAAACCCTTTGATGGCATTGTTGGAAGTGGCACATTTCAGATATGCTGGAGCAAATAATCTGGCCATATCGTACTGATTGACTATCCGCCATGGGTGAGCCTTCTGGAAACGATTGATTTCTTGTTCGAAGTGTTTTTTAGAGCACCATACAGAACAACATCCAATGCTTGCAGTTTGTTTGTGGTGTGAGGTGACGAAAACAATATGATGATATTGTTTTGGTTTGCGTAATCCAGAACTGGATAATGTTTGTGGCTTTCATGGTCGTCTGGCAGCAAAAGATTTTTTTTTCTGCAATCGGTCGAACATGGCCAACAAAAAATTTGAGCCACTCCAGAAATATTTTTCCAGTTATCCATCTTGAAGATGAGCAAGTTCCTCGAGTTTCTGGAGGAAAACCATCCAACAGACCATCATGTATCCTCTCACTCGCAAATATCATAAACGGTGGTAATAAGAACTATTCGGCAGCATTGCAGCAACAAACAATAGTTGTGATTTATCCACGTTCTCTGCTGGAAATTACTCCAACTTGCTTCTTACCCTTGACAGAAAGAACTTTGGGTGGTTTCTTTGTTGAAGTTTGGCTGCCAGTTTCGTCAACATTGTAGATCCTGGTACCATCAATACAATGTTTTTGCGTTTGGTTATTCAACAACCACAAATATTTCCACTTGCGGACGGTTGAAGCCTTTAAGTCTAGAAATCGACTCTTAGAGTGATTTGCAGATTTCTGCTCATAAATCCTACAAGCCAATCATCATCAGCCTCTTCATTTTTGTCCCAACTTTGTGGATATGTGAGACTGTTTTTTCTGCGCAACCGTAAACTAATGCTTTAAAATCTTCTCGGGTTAAGTCATAAAAAATGTTGTTCATCTCATGCAAATACGTTTCAAGATCGCCCTCATGTTGGTCATTGAATACTTTACTAAGACGTGCAAGCTGAGTGGTCGAACTACCTTTTTTCAATGCCTATACAAAGTAGCATAAGGTAGGTTATATTTTCATGCCGTCGTTTGCACAGGAATACCAGCATTGCAGTCTACTAATACAAGCATCATAATATCCTTACTCCGTTCAGCTTTATTTGTTTTTTTTATTAGTATGAATGAAAACCGTTAATCAAAATGCCTACTGGGTAACTGGGACATTACTGGGAAAAGTGGATACCGTATCCAGTTTGCCCAAAAGGTGCCTGTTAAACTTTACCTAACCTACAATGAAATCCGGAAACAACATCTCAGTATTTAACATTTTATTAGTTATTACATAACAGTATTTCAATAAGAAAGCATGCACTTTACGGATACAAACAAGCCAAAACAGTAACACCACATGTACATGAGTAATTATGAAAATACGTATCTCGAAATATTGTAACAAACTATCACTATATATTTTTATTATTTTTTTCTCAGACGACACGTGTCCTTGCGCTAGCTCTGTTTGTTTACGACTAAGGGATAGGGAACGATCCTCTTGGCATGCGATAGACGTGCTTGCACGTGCTATTTTGAAATAGTGAAGAATATTCGCTTTGTTTGGGCTATTCGCTATGGACTTCCCCTAAATAATATTCGAGGAAATGGTACTTATTGAGATCGAGGGGTAGTGTTAAAATTGTTACACAAAGCGTGTCAATTTTAATAGTAGTGAGGGTCAATTGTTATTAGTTTACACTAAAAACAAATTAAACGGCCAACGAAACGAAAACGAAACGGCTAATGAAATCATGCAAGTATGAAGATACACAGTAGCACACTGGAAGAATTTAAAGCAGCAATAACTTTCGAGAACTGCTCCAAACTTGTTCGTGCAAATATGCATTACCTGAATGACGTTATTTTCTGCACTTGAGTATTGAAAAATACATAGAAAAAGTCCAGAACTTCGTTCGTTTCCAGTTGATCATCTTATATTTGGTATTGTATTTTTTATTTAACTTTCTATCATATTTTGTGGACATATTCGATTACAACAAAACTGTATAAAACCTGGCTACATAAATCCAATTTCAGACCGAAAGGGAAAATATTGTTCCACCTTTATTCTATCCATTTCAAAACCCGTAATCGTCGTGGAAAACGATTCGAAATTCTCACCCGTCAGTATCCGTTTTCCAGACAGGAAGAGAGAAAAACCGGACCAGTACCAGACAAAGCACGTGACTAGGAAACCTGTGATTGGCGGGTCGTTGGAGTTAAGTCGAATTCGCAAAGCTCGGACCGGAAACGCCACGTTAGTGAACTTGCTCGACCGATGTTTAAGGAATCAAACCTGCGGGAGAACAAATTAGAGTCGGGTAGTAGTTAATTGAGCTTCTGTTTTGATATCCGGTTACTCATCGTTGTTTGATGAAGAAGGTTTATTCAGTAGTTTAACAGTGGAAATTTTGTTAACGACGTGAAAACGAATTTTAAGATTTTAATTAAAGAGCGAAACATTTGTATGGGGTTTACGAGGTCGGTACAAAAAGTGTTAGCAACAAACAACAAAGTGTCAAACAAAGTGTCAAACGTTTGAGAGAGGAGGATTGTTTTTATTTAAAAGCAAATAAAGGAAATAAGGTTGTAGTAATGGACAAATCTGATTACTTTGAACGCGTTGAAAAATTAATTCAAGACGGTTCATATAAACGATTACCGAAGAATCCATTGTCAAAAATGGTTAACGAAGTCACAGATACATTGAAATCTTTTACCAGCCTTATTTGTTTTTTATATTAAATTATGTTTTATTTAAGTAATGTCTGAATGATTGTGGCGTGTTCATATATTTTTCGTCTTTTTCATATATTTTTTGAGTTTTATATAGTGGCGAAAAATCCAAATAAAAACAAAAAATATATATTTTATCTGACCCAATATTTAACTTATCTGATATCTCATGGAGGGTGGTGCGTAGATTTTCGAGTAGTGTGGCTTTTATATTTTATGTAGTCAAAATCTCCACCCCTTAAATAACCAAAACCACTTTACACCCTGGTCGCCTCAACAGAACACTCTTCGTAAACATTTTCAGAACACTCTCCGTTCACACATTTTCAATATGTCTAATTGAAGGTAAATCAAAGTGAATCTGAATGTAAACATTGTAGATACACAAAAATAGTTTCTTAAAAGGCACCAGAGCCGGAATGGAATTAATTTTGGGAAATAAGTACATACATTTATCTATTAGTACAATAAAAATTATAATTTAAATGTAATTATACATTTAATTCGGTATCGCTCTCACTGTCACTTTGATCTACATTAATAATAAGTGTTTCTATATTATTTGTAACTGATACATAGGAATCTTCTAATTTAATAACATGGCTAATCGAATTCATCCAATTTTCTTTGGGAATACTATCTACAACCTTCCTAATTAATGTTGCAGCACTTGCACTTAGAGTCGGACAAATATTTTCTGCTCTAACCGATTTTACCTGATGCCGCATATGCTCAATTGCATTAAAAATATTGTAATGCGGATTTTCCATATCGGCAGTAATTCCTTTTTAATATTAAATGTCTTATAAAATGTCTTAAATATTATTAGATCACATTTTTTTGACCAATCAATAAGTTCTGCCGTTGTGTTCTGCCGTAAAGCCGTCATAGTAGTCCAAAGATGAATGTTTAATATTTTTGGAGGACAACAGTAAACCATTTGGAACCCATCTTGGAATCAGCATGTAAAATTGTAATTATTTTTCCTTGTTCGCTGGAGTTTTGGTTTGGCATTTCCTTGATGTATCTACTCATCCTTTTGCTGGCGTCTGATATCTATCGAGCCATGTTTCGTCAAGGTAGATAATGGGATGATTTTCTAATCTGTTTATTTTATAATGTTTAAGTAGTCAAACCGCCATCGTCGCAGTCGTTATGATTCCATTAATATTTGTCTTTTATTAGAGATAATATTATCCGGAGACTAATTCTGCTGCAAAAAAATGTTGGTTTCATCTTTCCTTAGTCGCTGTTGCAATAAATGCAATGTAAGCACAGTTTTGTCTTGTTTACATTTCTTTCAACTTTGCTGGGTTTCGTTTCGGCAGGAGTTGTTAAGAGTTTATTTCAGCTAATTAGTCAATGATATATCTTGAATCGCACTAAGGAATATAGTTAAAATAAAGTGTTCCACAAATGAATAGACACTTTACCAACGATGATTGATGATATGATATGATAACGTTTATACATGAAACCGGGGATATTACAACAATATTTTGATTTTTAATCTAATCATTGTTGTATCTTTACCAACAAATAGAGCAGGATCTACTTTTATCGTTTTTGAATGTTTTCCGCTTAAACTGACTCATTACTGTGCTCAATAAATAATTGTATCGAAATTTTAATGTAAATGTTTGATCGATAAATGATAATGCATGTTGTAACTAGCAAAATTGCAACTGAAACGATCAAATACCGCATTATGTTGGAACAGCCCATTATTATAATATAAACGGTTCGTAAACTGCGAAAAGGTCTTGTTGAAAATCAATCATTTGGAAATGGCCGTCGATCCGGTATAAATTTAATATCGTCCTTAGAGTGTCCCGTCCCTAAAGTAACAACGACAGTAATAGAGATGAAAAAAGGCCCAGGAAAATAGAATTAAATAAATTCCTCCAGGGAAAGAGCACGACGACCAAGACGAATGAGGCAATATTTTCAAACTGGAGTTTCAGGGGCGCAACTTCGTCGGAAATTACGAACTGTGATATGTTCCATTCGTCACGGTCACCGAGAAAAGCAAAATTCTAGTCACATCGTTTGAAACTATTTCATCTATAAAACCATAACTATATAGCTTAGATAATTTATTTACCACTATCTGTCTTTTAACTTGTTGACTCACTACTCGAATTTAAGTTTTTCAGCCAAAACCGCAGACTCGAGGTAGAGATTAGTTACTTATAAATACGTCAAGCACTACCCAAACTAGTAAAATTGGGTAGCCCTAATAATTTAGACATTACATATATACACGGCTCTACATTCCATTTGGAATTGTAGCCGCTCAATTATTTTCAACTCTAGAAACTCATTTCGGGTGATTAGTTAGTCCACGTTCCTCTATTCTTGACTTATTCTATCCTATTGTTTGTCTTTGCTTCTTCCGTTATTTTCTTCCACGTATCTCGGTCCTATATATCCCATCATGCTTGTCTAATCAATTTCCTTATGTCTTTCCGCACCTGATCCTCCCGCCTACTTTTGGGTCTTCCCCTTCTTCTGCTAATATCTGGTCCCCACATTGTAATTTTCTTTACTACTTTGTTATTTTCTATTCTTCTTATATGGCCAAATCGGCGAAGTCTTCTCCTTTCAAAATGGATTTTATTTCAAAATTCATTAACCTTCTGTATTCATCTTCTGCAACTTTCTTTAATCCATATATTTTTCTTACAATATTTCTTTCGAATATTCGTAACTTTCTTCTAATATCTGCTTTATATACCTTCATTTTTGTATTTATACTCTCTTTCTTGCTTTTCATAATGCTCTTCCCCCTGTTCCCCTCTACGTTTCTGTCGCTTTTGCTATTTATTATTATTTCCAAATATTTAAAGTTTTCCACTACTTCGAATTCGTAATTTTGGATTTCTACTGGTCTGGTTGTAACAGTTCTATTTTCTTTCCTCATTTCCATATATTTGCTTTTTCCTTGATTTATTGTGACGCCTCTAACCTTTGTGTCTTGTCCAATTTTTTGGATTGCTTCTTCCAGGCTTATTCTATCTCTAGCTAGCATAGTAAAATCGTGTTTGTATGCATGTGTAAAATTCTCATATACAAACACAATACACACTGATTTTTTGTCTGCAACATCCTAACCTGTCGCAAACATCCTAACAAACCCCAAGGGTTAAATTAAACTGGAAAATCATGGAGTATATAGGATATCTTGTTCCGACTGCAACAAAACATACGTAGGACAAACAAACATGAATCTCGGCCAGAATACAGGAACATGAAAACCACTTAATAATAAACAAATCACTTCTGCTCTGTTCCAGCACCATCTACAAGCAGGAAATAAAATCAATTTTGAAGGAGCGAAAGAAATAGCGAATATTGAATACAACAAGGTCTCAACAACCAGAGAAGCACTTGAAATAGAAGAAAGGGGTGAGGTAAATACGCGAAACGATGGAAACGATTACAACATTCCAAAAGTATGGAAATATATTCTGAAAAAAGAAGAAACACGGCAACGTAGCGACTAGGAAAAAAATCAATAAACGGACGCCCGACAGCGTTGCCGAGCGCCGTGAATAGTCCTGAACTACCCCGATACAATCTGCGCAGTCGTCGGCCGCCTACAAAAGCTGGCGCAATGACCCGTTTTCGTCGACTTCTTGTCGCATACCTTTTATATGAGGTTTTTGATTTCATTGGATGTCTAGTGAGACAACAGTAGTCGGGAGTTATGAACCTAGAGCATATGTCAGTACCCTGATGAGTCAACAAACAAACATATGCCCTGGAATGTAAGGTATTGGTAGGGCTAAGTGTCGGTCAATGCAGTTACTACAAGAATTAAATGAAGATGATTTTCGGAGAGCTGAGTTTTGCGAAGTTATGATGGAAAAAATATGCGCGAAACCCTTTTGATTCTCTATTACATCAAGCTGCCTGTATCATTGAATATTTTTACTGTTTTTTAAATTGTTGATTTAGTTATGTTTTTTAAGTGCATTTTATGTCACCATATCCAACAATTGTTAGTATTTCAATCAATTCTTCTGTTGGAACCTTTGGTGTGCAACACTAAACTTGAAGAGATTTACCACTAAACGCCAAAACGCTTTTTGAACTGCTCGACGCACGTTTCGCTAACCATGTTAGCATCATCAGGAGATGATTTAATCTAATTCTTAAACTAAACCATTTGTGTATAAAAACCATTTGTCAGTAGAAATAATAAAAATAGTTTAGATTTTGATATTTTCAGAAAAACCACCACCACTTCGAGATACATTTCTAATGATTCAAATCATATCTTCCAAAATAAGATGGCTAGTTTAAATTTCATGGTAAATAGATTAATTAATTTTCCTTTAAATAAATATAATTATAACAAAGAATTAATTAGGGAGGTATCTGAAGTGAATGGTTATAATAAGAACATTGTAGATAAACTAATTAGAAAACATAAGTTCAGAAAATTATTGAAAGAATCTTCGACTTTTCAAAAGGATCAGAACACAAAGAAATTCATGGTAATACAAGGTTGGACATCAAGGTTGTATACAAACCATATAATAAATTGAGGGAAGTTCTGGGTAATCCAAAGGATAAAGTAGAGCAACATGAAAAGTCGGTGATTTACGAAATTAGCTGTCAAGACTGCGATCGAAGGTATATTGGGCAAACAAAAAGATCCATATTGACAAGATATAAAGAACATATTGCCCACATTAGATATGGGAGAAATGAAAAATCTTGTGTTGCCCAACATGCAATCGAACATGACCACAGTATAGATATTAGTAATTTAAAACTAATTAAAAGTGTTAATAATAATAGGGCTTTGGATGCATATGAAAGCATTCAAATAGAAAAATGTAAGAAAATCATGAACCGAGATAAAGGACCGATTCCTTTCAGTCAACTTTTTCAGTTATTAATGTAAGGCTTAGTACAGTTCACGGTTCATGATTTTTACACGCTTCGTTAGGTATGGTTTTCATATAAATAGAACATAGTTTAGTTTTAGAATTAGATTAAATCATCTCCTGATGATGCTAACATGGTTAGCGAAAGTTCAAAAAAACGTTTTGGTCTTTAGTAGTAAATTTCTTCAAGTTTAAATTTAACTAAAAAGTGGCAAATATTTCTTGATGTTTGGGTACAAAATTTCATTAAAGAATCTGAAAGCGTTGAAGAACTTGAGAACCATGACCGTTTCTATACATAAACGAGCCTGTATGAAGTCAACCTAATATCAACAAATGAAGATATCTATATGGCCATAGGCGGCTCCAAGTTGACAAAGTTAGTTTATAGAAGACAAAATAGCATCGGGAATAACGGTTCATAGAAATTAAATCCTAAAATTATAGAAACAAAAATTAATAAATAATTAGGAAATATATTGTAAGGTTAGAGGTAAGTGAATCTAATTTCAAAGCAGTATTTTAACTAAAATGTTTGAGTAATTTTAGAGCAAACAATCTTTAGTTACACCACTGTGTTTGTCCCACTGCGTGCTTTTAGTCGCCCTTTTAGCCTCAAAGTCATTCTTTAAGCAAATACCAATAATGGGGTTCACTCATCCTCCTCCTTTCCCACGCGCCCCCCAACGCCCTTATTTTTACTTATCGATCGTGGCCATTATTGTCTCCGAAACGTGGTCCGACTTGGGTTATTCCCGAAAGATATTTGCTCGCGCTCTTCGACTGTTTACTCGCATCCGTCACTTTCGTAGCAGGAGTGACGGCTGTTATTTGCGGAACCTTTGTGCTAGGGCTGCTATTTGTCTTCGAAATATATATTTGTGACGGGTCTATATCGAATATCGAGGGGATATTTGCGACCTATTCGGTTTCCGTCATCAGGATCTAACAGGAAGGATAACTGTTGGTTATAGTGAAAATCCGAGGGTTGTATACATTCGTTTCGAGAGGAGCTTAAGTGTACGAAAAAGAAAAGAAATGATTGAACTCTGCTAAAGTTAAATTTATTTTGTTTCCCTGGATATTGCTGTGTATGTTAACAAACATTGTTTCTGTTCCTGTTCGTTATGTCTTTAGTGTCGTTAATTTATGGTTTGTTTCGCAACAAGCTCGAGCTGACGATGGAAATTTACGAGGGTCGCTATTTATGTATCTGGAATTGGCAACAATAATGTTTCTACGCGACATCTGAGATGTACATAGTAAAACTTGACATTATTGACTGTATATGTAGTCAGAACGTTTTGTTGTACGAATTCTATTTGTGTTGTTTAGTGACTTAATCAAAAATTCTAAAATTGCAAAAATGCAAATATTTACTACAACTTTCGACATGGATTATCTCAACAACAGTGCATCGATCAACTCACTTCTATTTTTGATGATGAAACACCCTCTAGAACTACCGTATATCTCCGATTTAGGGCTGGTCTTACAATGTAAGAATATACCAGGTATAAGCCATACTCGAAATTAACCCTGTTACGCCCGTCCTACAGAACGGGCGTTTCAAATTTTATTTTATTATAAGTATTGCTTATACCTGGTATATTCTTACATTGTAGAACCGGCCCTTAGTGAATTCAATCGTGGCCGTCGTTCGCTCACGAACGAATTTAAAGAAGAAATACATGTTTTGGAGATATCTCAATTGGAATGGAATGGAAGTGCTATGAAAATTGGTTCAAACGTATGCAAAAGTGTATCGATTATCGCGGAGAATATTTTCAAAAAAAATAAAATCATTTTCAGTGGTAAATATTTGTTTTTATTTGTTATTCCGGATACATAAATAGCAATCCTCGTACATGTTTATTCGCATCTTTATATTCCCTATTTTTACGCACGTTTAACGTTTTTTTAACGATCAAAATTCTTCTATGATGGAACAAAAAGTGTTGAATCGCTTTTTAGAACGATATTCTGTGTCGACGCACAATTAGATATTACTACAATATTACTAGTTAAAAATAATGTCTCTGAAAAAGCTGTCCAATCTCTAATATGAATGTTTTACTTGTCAAATATTATACGAATATCATTTAACACAGTAGATCATGAAATGTCCTACTACGAAACACAATTTACCGAATGATGAATCCTACTGCGAAAACGACGGTCAAATCTTTCTTAAACTGAAGGCTATAGTTGCAAGTTGTCGGACGATGAGGTAATAATTTGAAGATACAAAAATTGCATATTCATTCAGCACATCCACGCAAAAAGTATGCTAGAAAAATTGCTTCTAGATCCATAAGTTTGATCGAACACGTAAATTCCATGAATGTTGCAGCAACTAGGACACTGATATGACTCTGGCATTTTACATAATTTTATATAATTCAGATTATCGCATTCTCCTGTATAAGGTTCGAATAACCCTAACCCACTTTTACTGATATAACTATTGAATATACTAACTATCTTCGTTTTTGGTCTGTTCCGAGTTCCCAAACACTAGCAAGAAATTGGACTATTAGCTTTGGCTATTAATCAAATTCTACGACAATTAATTCCTGGTTTAACTTTTGCGAAGATCAGGCCTGCGTGACTGAAATTGCGTGTAAATATATAGGAAACCCCGCCATTAACTAAGTTTCGCACATATTTCTTTACACTACAACCTTTTGAGGCATTTAGGGATGTTTTCTTTACTAAAGAGACCATAGCCAGGTGGATATCATGATCGCGATAACAGTTTGGGTTAATCAGGCCTTCTGGCGAGGTTTGCCAATATTATATCAGAAAACTATTAAATATCTTTATAGTTAGTTCGTACAAACTTGTCTAAAGTATTTCAGATGACTCTAAAGAGAGATAATTATATTATTATATAATTATAATAATGTTATTATATAATTATAATAATATTATTATATAATTATAATAATATTATTATTATATAATTATAATAATATTATTATTGTATAATTATAATAATATTATTATATAATTATAATAATAACTGCCGACCGAGCGAGTACCAACGTACAAAATTTGCAACGAACTACTGGCTGACTGGTGGACAGATGTTTCTGGAGACAGAGGGCTTCCTACTGGCAATACAAGACTAAGTTATACCTGTCAGAAATTACCTCAAGTATATAGTTCGGGACGGCAGTGTGACGATGATCGATGTAGATATGAATGCTGAGTCTCCGAAACTATCCGGCATATAACAGGACGTTGTGAAACATTTGCAGCAACAGAATATAAAGAAAAGCATGACGCAGTGACAAAGGATCAGAGAAAGTCCCATACTATAATTACAATTCTCAACAAGTTCTAGAGAACAATAATTACAGAATGTATTGAGACCGAACAGTGCGTACCGAGCATAAATGAAATAATAACAGACCCGATATTGTTGTTATTAATAAAACTTTAAGAAAAATAACGTTTATAGATGGAGCTATTCCAAACAACAGTAGACCAGTTGTAAAATATGCTGAAAAAAATCTGAAATATCAAGAGTATTGTAACCAACTGGAATTATTTTAAAGAATATTAAATTTTAGAATCATGCAAAATGCTGATTTGCTTGAAACAACTCGAACCGTTCGAAAGTTTTTCAATAACAATAGGAATCCACTGCAACCGTGTGGCCCGAGAACAGGGAAATTGCCTCCATATAGCTTAATCCTTTTGATATCTAAGTTATCTAGTATAAGTCAATGTTCCCCTTAGGAGCCACGTCAGCTGTGGTGTCTAAGGCGTCAGCCTTACGTTACGGTAGTTAATGTGGACCGGGTTCGAATCCCGTACTAGGCAAAAGAGTTTTTCTAAAATTCTTGTGAATGTTTCTAGGTAAGACTGTAAAATCTGACAAGGAATCACCCCTCAGTTACGCCAGTTTTGAGGCTGGGTAAGGCCGGATGACTTCGGAACCCACGTTAAGCTGTAGGTTCAGTCGCTAAATAGCTTTCTCAGTTGCTGATGCGCCTCTAACCCCAAACTTTACTCAATGTTCCCGTTAGAGGCAGTGCTAAATCATATACTAATTGTATTATTATATAAATATTATAATTTATATTACAATATCAATAATTAATATTATTTTATTATCAATTGATAATGTTTGTTTTTTTTCTTTTAGGTGAGTGATTATCGAAGGATCTTAAAATACACTTTATCAGCCAATCAGCATGTGTAGGTATGTTAATTTTATGTTGGAATGAAGTGTGTTTTGATTTATTTTTTTGAATATATCTATTGTTACTTTATTCTCCCATTTGACACTTTAGAATATTTATAATAATCGCCTTTATTTGGAAATGCATCAATACATAGAATAAGTGCATTGCATAGATAGCATAAGGCGGAGAAGTTTAGCAAATGCTACTCTTACACTCAACCGCCGAACGCTTTACATTATAAAGGTCTTAGAGTAGGAAAACAAACAAAACAACGACCTAATCAAGTTGCAATTCTAACAGAAAAAAAAAACAATTTCTAAAGCGCAAGAAATGATCACAAAAAGTGTTCATTGCTGCAAAAATATTCCCTTCAATTGAAGTCCGAAGGAGGTGACACTCAAAGATTTCAAATTATTACTAACACTGTTGTATTATTTAGGATTACAATAAGAAAAACTACGCTGGAAAAGCGAAGTCTTATGCCGGGGAATTGATAAATCTGTAACTTATGCTTAGTAAAACAATCTAAACAAGGATAATACACCATACTACAATGATTGGTGACAAGTACAAGGTGAAGATTGGCAAAATTAACACTTCGCAAAGCTTTATTCTCAATTTAAAGTTAATTAGATACCGATTAGCACACAATGTTCTGATTTTAAGATAGACTTTCAATAACATATTCTTTACATGGCTGGTAAACCTCAACCTTTCATCAATTGTAAGTCCCAATATCTTTGCTTCTGAAGAGAACTACAAATCATGAGAACCGATGTTAATCTTTAGTACATTTCTGATACGATTTCTAACATTATTGGAACAAAATAATACAAGACTTGATTTACTTTCATTTATTGATAAGTTGTGATCGGCGGAATATGCACAAAGACTGCGAATATCGGCATTCAATGCCGCCAGATCAGGACTAGGTGGAGAGAAAGAATGAACAAGTTGCGTATCATCAGCAAAGGATTGAATAACTGAATTATTGATACAGGAAGGGAGATCAGCCGTGTATATTAGACATAACAATGGTCCCAAGACAGACCCCTGCGGTACGCCGCACTGAATCAACTGAAATTCAGAACGGTGCTCCTCCAACTCCGTACAGTGACTCCTACCATGCAAGTATGATTGAAAGAAATGCTGAAAATTAGTGGAAAAACCAAAATAATTCAATTTCGCACACAAAAGTGCATGATTTATCTTACCAAAAGCTTTTGAGCAATCTATAGAAACCAAAGCTACTGCCATTCCCTTGTCCAAACTGTTCATCAAAGTATCAGTCAAATATAACAAAGCTGTATTTGTACTATGCGAGGCTCGAAACCCTGACTGTCCAGCGGGGAGTATTCTAGCGTTATCCAGAAAACTGGTCATTTGACATTTTACAACTCGCTCTAGTATTTTTGACATTATGGGCAATAGGTTTATTGGTCTTAAGTCTGAGAGGGCAATTGGACGAGTAACTTTGGGAATCGGAACAACGACATCCTGGCGCTATTTATTGGAAAGTAATGGACACTTCTTAATATTCAGTGTTGCAATCTCGGACCAAAGTTTTTTGAATCTTTATTTTGTTCAAGATAAGCCAGATAATCTTTTTTTTCTCTTCGAATCGAAGAGAGAATCAAATTACGAATATCCTGATAGTACCTATATTTCTCCGGTGACGGACGCAATCTCATGTGGAACACACAACAACCCGTGTCTCCGCCTAGATGATCATTTTACTTATTGTTTGACCGGGCATATGCCCTCCAATTGCAGGGATGGGTGGGACCCGGTCCCGGTCAGGCAATCAGTAAAATGCTCATATATATATATATATATATATATATATATATATATATATATATATATATATATATATATATATATATATATATATACAGAGGATTTCAATGGAAGGGGATACCGTCCGGGAGGTGGAACGATGCGTTAAATGTGGCTGGCATGCAATTGGCAGGCTCAACATAGTGCTCAACAAAAAACTACCACTTGGCCTTTGAGACTTTGATCAGTGTTCTGTCAGTTATAACATATAGAAGTGAAACCTGGACATCCACATAACACTCAATTCAAAAACTTTGGGTAGGGCAGAGGGGAATGGAAAGATGTATACTTAGCACTACTAGATGGGATAGAAGGACCTCAACATGGATCAGGGAACAAGCGAAAGAAAATGACATCATTGGAAGAATAAAGGAATTGAAATGGAGGTGGGCAGGCCATGTAGCGAGGTGATGGGACGAAAGATGGACCAGGGCGATCCTTGACTGGATAACGCATGATCGCAAACGTCCGCGAAGAAGATCGGAAGCTGGATGGACTGATGACATCGTTAAGTATATAGGACCCGAGTGGCGGAGAAAAGTCCAGGACTGTGAAAGTTGAATGCATGTAGAAGAGGCCTTCCTGCAGTGGATTGACACAGGCTAATGATGATGACGTTCCTCATGCTTTGGAGATGTTCGATAAGAAGGAGGATTCATAAAAATCAAATCTTAAGGGTGGTTGCGGGGCGCGTAAAAGATAAATATACTCTCGTTTTTGAAATTTAAGTCTTACAATCTTAAGGTTCTTCATGCGTCGTAGATCTTCACTAAGGAGAAGGATTCATAAAAATCAACTCCTAAGGGGCGTTGCGGGACCGTAAAAGATAAAAATACTCGCAAGATTTGAAATTTGGAATTGTTTCTTTGTGAGTCCCTCGTATTTCTGTGTTCATGAAATATATAGAAAAACGCTATTGAATTCCAAAAGTAATTTTAATCATAAAAAGGAAGCGAGCGAGTAATAGCTGGTATTTTATAATTTCATTTTAGATTTATAATTTTAAATTTAGACAGTATAGGTCTAATGCCTTATTGAATACAAAACAGATACCACTAAAATATTTATTTGCATTTCATTAGACTGGCGTTCGCGACACATATAAACGCCTTGCCATTTAATCCTACTATAAATTTCTATAAAATTATAGGATTTCGAGAAATTTATATATGCGGTACGACCACGGTCTGAAATTATAACCAGATTACGGTCAGTTTTGGATATGCGTTAAACTATTACCGTTTGGGAGCAGAAAACTGATCAAACTTTACCGATTGGTCGTTTTAATGTTTGGGCTGCGGTGGGAATTGGTCCTGCTTAATCGACCTGTTGAGTTGCAAATTTGTTTTCGCTGGTGATTATTTCCAGGACTACGAATCGGTTTTTTCTTTACCATACTCCATATAGTTTTATTACAGTGGTTTTTATGCAGCAAAATCATTTTAATTTGTGCGATGGAGTTGATAACTAATCTAGGAAGAGAACAGAACTGGATAATCGGCTATGACATACTGAGAGGCTAATTAGACAAAAACAACTACATCTTTAGCAGTAGTGCTGAAAAAATGTGAATATCCAAAGAAAAAAGAAGACATCCATGCAGTATTTGAAAGAAAAGTATACAGACAAATGTTTGGTGCTGTGATAATGATCATGGACACTAAAGGATCAAATGTAGCTTCGAACTCAAGGAATAATACCAAAAGCTGGATATTGTAGGCTATCTAGAAAATCATGAAATGGGTAACCAAAAGACAGGTAGGTGCCACCAAAGATATAGTGGCAGGACAATAAGAAATACTGAAGATTTACTGGACCTTAAAACTTAATAAAGGTCAGCTGAAGATCGATCTGAATGGAGGCGAAAATGTCAAGGCTCACTGATGTCCTACAGCATCAGGAGAAGAAGAAGAAGAAGTAACGCATTGAAAATTGGGTTAAAACATATTTTGATAAGTATCAATCAGTTCCATGATCCCAGTTAAATGATTCTTGTTCTCCATTACTTAAAAATTGTCTGGTGTTTAAAAAAAAGGTTTCTTTATAGTAAATTTAGATTATATACTATTACATAGAGTGTAGATTAAATACTTATATTTACTTTCTCAGGCCGAGAACTTTTCGGACCACCTTTGTAATTATGAGGGGCGAAAAGATGTTTATATTAAAATATCAACAAAATACAATAAAGGTAAATTAAATAAACATTTAATAATACAAGAAAAATATGGACATTACATTCATATTTCATACGATAAAAAATTAGTTCTAACACAAAGAATAGTTAAAATAAAGAATATATGGGTTGCTATTTATTACTGAAATTGCTTTTATGGGTTTTCAAAATATTCTCCGCGACGATCAAAACACTTTTGCATACGTTTGAACCAATTTTCATAGCATTTCCAAAACATGAATTTTAAACGCATCAACCGCTCCTTCTGGAATAGAAAATCGTTGATCACGTAGCTTTATTCTTGGCGGACGAGAACAAAAAGAAATCATTGGGTGCCAAATCAGGACTGTACGACGGATGACCTTTCAATTCGATGCTGGACCAACTGGATGATTCCTCTTTAAATTACCTTTCTAGCCATGTAATAAAAGCTGTACCATTCCATTTGAAAAAACTGAACAAAACTTCAAAAAAACTATTGTTGAATGTAACGCCACCTCGCGGTTTCATTTATAAACTAAATAATTTATCTCCCAGATTATCTGTTTTTCCCAGCAATTGCCTTTTAAATGAATCCAAATTGAAGAAAATCGGTTAAGGCAAACGGACATTAGACGACTTTTTATCTAAATAGGTAAAACTCCCCCCCACCCATCTATTATAAAGTTGTAGGAGACAGATTGCTAATTATAACTGAGAATTTTTCTTACTCGGTTAACACTTGAAAATACACAAAAAAATGATTTTTAAAAATGTTTAGCTCGTCACGCCCTCTTGCGGTCATTTTAGAAGCTTAAAAATATTTTTGGTGAATTTCTCATGATCATTTTTAGTACAATTTTTTTCCCCCAAAGCTGTGGGATAAATAGTTTTCAAGATACGGCCGCGATCCTGGTCCGGTATATATATATATATATATATATATATATATATATATATATATATATATATATATATATATATATATATATATTACCTCACTAGCTAAATCTAGCTAAAAGATCGTGGATAACTAATCGATCCATGCAACCCTTAAAATGATGCAAAAAGAACCATCCTTCCATCAGCGTTCGTTCTGAAAGCCGATTGACAAAAGGATCCTGCTGATTGTCCAGCCCAAGGCCGTCAATTATCTGCGGTCGTCGCACACACGCGGAGTCCTGCAATTAACTGGTCTCCGTGATTAATTGCGATGACCGTTGGACCCCATCGACGATCAGAGCTGCCAGAGTAGCCGGTAATTATCGTGCAGGCAAGTCGGGTCTTAAACTTACGAGGCTTAAATTGAATGGATGTCGCTCGAGGTCAGGAATTGGCATAGAAAAACTGGGGCTATTCGGAGGCTTATTGTTATTTTAATGGGATTTAATTCAAAGCCAATGACCTGGTCGTTGAACAATTCTTTTATTTTGTTAATTATATTGACTATAGTAAATGTGATGTTTATAGTAATTGAATTTGTTATAAATTTAAGCTCTGAAATAAATGAGTTTAACAATATATACACGATTTTGTATTGGAAGTTCTGTTCATAATTGATGGATATTGGCATTAAAATCCACTAAGGATCAATTATGAAGTATTTAATTTGGATATAATTGTTTTATTGAAACATTTATGATCATATGCCAGCAACATTAAGAGTTTCCTATCAATTATTTTCATTCACTAATCGTTATTACTGAATGATAAGAAACCTAGTTAAGTTAATGATTTTAAAGACAGGAGAAATAATATTACATTCGAGTACACGTTGGAACAACGATTTTTTGTATCAAGGGTAGAAAAAAAACAGCTGATATCCATTTGTTCCAGATCATAAATAATTTAAATAAAGAAAGTATTATTATATCTGTGATATTATGATAACAACAAAGGAGTTGATTCGATTTTCAAAAAAATTTAACATGTTTTCCAAAATGAAGATATTCAAGTTGGCTATAGTAATCGGAAGAAACTAAGCATTCATAAATATACCGTGTGTCCCAGCCAAATGGAATAAATTCGTTAATAAATAAATGGGGGCGTGTTCGAAAAAAACGCTCGAACACGTCGATTGGTATTTTTAGATGCGCATTTTTTTCAACAAAATTTTTTTATACAGGGTGTGTCATGTAACAGTGGCCAATACCAACTTTCTTATTTTAAATACAACACCCTATATATTATTTAATTTTTGGATTCTTTAGGAAATTCTAGACATATTTCATGTAAAATATCCTAGACTTATCTTCAACTGTTTCGGAAATATTAAGTAATTCTTCGAACATTATCAGCAAATAGGCAAAGATAAAAAATCAGGTTTTCAAAGGTAGGTATTTGTTGTATTGGTAAACAAACAATAATTTAAAGTAAATTTTAAAGTAATTAAAGGTAAAAGTAATATTTTTAAAGGGTTCTCCATAATCAAACCATAATTAGAAACATAAAATGAGTTATCAAATTCAAATTAATTCTGATCCAACGTAATTTACAGTAGCTCTAAAATTTCTTGTTTTATTATTGAGTTAGTTTTATTTTTGAGAAGTAATTCGTCAACTAATTCTGTTGTAATTCGTCAACTAAATTTTGTACATCGAGAAAAATTAGTTTGCAAAATGAGTTTAATGAGCTTAAACTCGAAGAGATTTACCACCAAACACCAAATCACTTTTTGAAAACTCCTCGACGCACGTAATTTAATCAGATTAAGAAATCTCTTCGAGTTTAGTGATTCACACTGAAGGTTCCAATAGAAGAATTGATTTTATGTGCTTATTTGATAATTTCATTGAACGAGCTGTAACACATGAACCTACTGGTCTAATTGGTAAAGTAAAGTAAAGTGAAGTGTTTGGGTTAGAGGCGCATCAGCAACTAGGCTATTTAGCGACTGGACCTACAGCTTAACGTGGGTTCCGAACCACGGTCATCAGCTTCCGACAAACCCAGGCCAGCACCCCCCTCGGGCTATAAACCCTTGGTTATGTGCCTACCCATAAGTCTATCAGGAAACCTACCGACTGGCGAGTGACCAACGTAGAACACTTCTCAGAAGGCATCCGGCCTTACCCAGCCTTTAACTGGCGTGACTGAGGGGTAATTCGTAGTCGGATTTTATACTCTTGCCTAGAAACAATCACAAATATTTAGGAAAGATAAACGGACAGAAGAAAGAAAAATAACCATCCGAGCGCTGGAATCGAACCAGCTACCGCTCCAGCGCGGATTCGGCAAAGCAGACGCTCTTACCGCCGCACCAGCGCGACCGGCGGTCTAATTGGGTAATTATCTTTATGTAATTTTATAAACGAGTATAATTTTGGTGCCTCAGAATTCAGCATTAATAACTGTTGTTTCTCGTAATTATAAAAAATAGAATCTTTTATTATTTGTTTTATTCTTTTTTGAAAGGTATTCGTAGGATCAGAATTAATTTTATTAAATTTCCCCGATTTTAAAAAAGTATTACAAACTAGTCAAAATCAACTTACTAGTTAGTATTTTACTGGGTAACCTGTATTTTCCAAAATTACGGCACATCTATAAGATTGCGGGAATACTAGAAGTTCTTAGTTCTTGAACAGTCTCCTACAATTTTTTGGTATCTGATGTTTGTTGTGTTTTGTATATATTGTGATGATTTCCTTAAAGTTACACACGTCTTAAAAATTTTCATTAGTTATTATTCATAATCACCAACTATAGCTTCCCTAACATGGCCGCTGTACGCTGTCAAAGTTCGAGCGCCGTTCGCGAAAACTTTTATGAAAGTACTATTTAAGTTTTGCGTGCAATTGCAACATGAACATGAATTGAATAACAGCGAATTCGCTATAGTAACAATGAGAACTTTATGAACTTGTCCAACGGGTAGTATTTTTCATGAATTATAAATAGTGGAATAAATTTGTATGGAGAATGAACGCACTTTCCCACTAAAAAGAATTCACATCAAGTTGGAGGTGAGTAAAATTGTTCAAAACATAATTAAAAATAACATTTCAAAATTCCCCATCGTTCCGGTACGTGGAAAAAAATTCACTCGAGGTCAAAGGTCAAAAAAATGGGTTTTTCGCGTCTATAAGAAAGGCATCAACAATTTTTTTCCTAAGAGCCACCGTTCCTGAGATATAACGATTTAAAAAGTTGTAAGCCTCATAATATGCATAAGTACGTCACGTATATACATCTCTGTAGCTGTAATATAAGTAAAAATATGTTTCTATCGGTGATTGTATAAACACGTGTTTTCACTACGGAGTGGCGCTCAAGACTAACGGTATTTCATTTATTGGGTATTCTGACATAAAGCAGGTATACAACCCTAGCCACGCACACAATTGAACAGAGAGACAGGTGTTAAGACAGATGAGACAGATGACAGATGAACAGAGAGACAGATGGACTAACTAAAAATATGGGGAAGAACTGACTATAAAATATATAATCCAAATTTGATTTTCTGATTTTGAAATGACTGGAAAGTCCACTAGAATTCCCTTCGAGATGGGACCGAAACGCATTATAAAATTATAGAGAGCGAGATGGTGTCAGCAGTCGATTTCGATTTAGAAGGCGCAATTAAAAGTTACTCCAAGTGAACTGTACAGATTCACAAACTTTTAATTGGTAAAAACGGTCTCGTTAAGAGATTGAGCGGGTTCGGAATTGAACCAATTAGGATATCCGGAAAAGGGCAGGTGTTGTAAGAATTTGCTTCATGCAGAGCACCGCAGAATGTCGTATACGTAGAAATACGACATGGCTTGATTTGTAGCGCTGACACGAGCTTGAAATAATGGACTTGATAAAGCGGGCATGGCAGTATTGGTATACTAGGTAAATACAATTTTAAAAAGAAGCAAGATATCTTTTTTACTTTTACTTTTTTAAGTGAAATACATATTATATGTATTTCATCTTAAAATGTTTTGTTATTTATTTTTTTAAATTATCTCAACAATAAATACAAATAATCTATAAGCTCATTAATAACTCAACTATTTTGGGTTTATTTTAGGTAGTTATTAAAACACGTTTTCACAGAAATGGCTTAGCACGTCCCATGTTAAACTACCTGCTTCTCCTTTATGTCATGGTGTAATTGAAATTATTTGTCTCCAATTTTAGACTGGACAATGTAGGAATTACCACAAGAGGATGTAATTCTTCAGTATTCTACGTACATTTACGGGGGTAATCTGGTCTACAATTTTGAAAAAATCGGTTATTTTTTTGAAAAAAATAAAAACTATGTTCTTAAGAGGATTTTTCGAAATTGAAATTATTTTCGGAGATGTAGTTATTTTAGTGACACGGCTTCTAAATCGGTCCGGCGCTGGAGCGGATCGAACAATGAACTGTAGAGGAAAATTAATTCAAGGAAAATTAATAAATAGAAAGGAATGGCCAACTTGGAAGTGTTTCGTAAGTGTAGTGAAAGGTTTTCTGTGCAACAAGAAAGATGAAAACTATAAAATCCTCATAGATGAACTCTTGTAAGTCTGTGAAACATTATGGTATCGCATGCCATTAAAAATGCGATGTTCGATGTTCATGTTTCAAGTGATGGTATAAGTGCTCGACACTTTAAGCGCGATAACTTAGCTTCTAATGACCCGAATGTCATGAAACTTTATCAGAACGTTAGTAAAGGATGCATCTTTCCAACGCTTCTGAAGCTTATCTCTTCAAAAGATCGCACCACTAGAATACATCAACTCATCATCATTATTATTCAGCCATTTTCGAACCACTTCAGGATGAATGCCTCGTCAGTATGCTTCCAACTCTTGGGGTCCTGAGCTCTCCTCTGCCATTGGGATCCATTATGCTTGAGGATGTCCCCCGCCCGTAGTGTTTTCGGTCTCCTTCATGGACGTTAAGATCAAGCCGTATCCATTCAATGATTCCTTTGGTCCATCTGTCGTCGCATCGTCTCGCTGTGTGGCCTGCCCAATTTTAAATTTTTCCACCCTTCCAATGACGTCACACACTTTCGTTTGTTCCCTGATTCATATGCAGGTCTTTCTGTCCCGCTTTGTAAAAGTATACACCTTTTCATTCCCCTCTGTGATACCCGCACAAGCTTTCAAATTGACTGTAATGTGAGTGTCCAGGTTTCACTTGTGTATGTCATAACGGGCAGGACGCACTGATATCAGACATAGTAGTGGTTTTCTCTTAAACACTATACTGAGTCTGCCAAATGCCTGCCAGCCACACTTGACACATACACAATTCCACTTCCCAGGTATTATCACCCTCCATTAAAATCCCGAGATATATGTACTGATCCACAACCACTAAATCGCCACAACGAACTAAATCGCTTCCTAAAATTGAAAATGTTCTGTTGAAAGCAAATTTGTTGAACATAACCTGACTCTTTTTTAAGTTTATTTGCACCTCTTGTATGTGTTTTTGTACCTCATCTGGGTCTTGTAAGATGGGAACGATATCATCTGCGAATCTAAGATGGCTTAAGTATGAACCATTGGTTTTTATTCCCTCCTGTTTTCAATGTGGATTACAGAATACCTTTTCAAGGCAGGCTGAGAAAAGAACAGGTGTTAATAAGTTGCCCTGCCTTACAACTGGCTCTACGTTGAGTTTAACTTCAATGTCATACATGTGAACTGTAGCTGTAGCTTCATTATACATGGATTCCAGTAGGTTCACATAAGCTCTGTATATCCCTTGGTTAAGCAATGCATCCATTATGTCTTGCTTTGATATTGAGTCAAATGTCGTTTCATAGTCAATAAACGCCAAGCACATTGGCATGGTGTATTCATTGTGCATTTTTATAGTCTCTTGGATAACCTGGATATGATCAATTGTACTGAATTCACTTCCAAATCCTGCCTGCTCTCTTGGTTACGCGTCATTCAGTGTTCTTAATATTATTTTAGATATTATTTATATGAAAACGTTGTACATTACTGGTAGGAGGCTTATAGGACGGTAGTATTTTCAATCTTCCTGTGCTCCTTTCTTATAAAAAAGAATCAATTCAGCATTTTTCCATAGGTTGGGTATTTTTTGATCTTTAAGGCATTTTAAGTAGAATTTAGCCAGCATTTTATGTAAAGTTCGACCACCAGTGTTTAACATTTCAACCGTTACATTGTCCTTTCCTGGAGCCTTTCCATTCTTCATCGCTTCTATGGCATTTGTGACTTCATCCAACAGGATATCTGGCATTTGCTCTTCCGTTCATTGCAGTATTTGACTGGTTGTGATTTTCATATAACTTTGAATAAAATTTTCTGATAAATTCTAACATTTCCGTACGCTTCCTAAACACTATGCCATCCTCACGCGTTAAAACAAACATTTGTGTCCTTTTATTTCTCAGCTTGTGTTTAGCTTTGTTTCGCCCCTTGCTTTCTCCTAGTGTTTCTTGCATTAGCTGTATGTTGAACCGACGAGTTTTCTCGCGAATACTTCTTCTTATAGTTTTGCAAAGCTCAGCGTACTCGACTTTGTCAAAAAGACTCCCTGCATTTTAGAGTTTTAACTTTTTTCTGCTGGTGCTATTGCAGTAACCGTTTCAAGCATATTGTTTCGTTTCAAGCACATTGCACTTTCAATCACATTGATTTGTTTTTCATCTCTTTTGTTAGTGTGTTCAAACTTTATATTCATATTTCTTATATATTCAAATAAAACAACAACCAAACTAAATGCCTTGTAACTATGTATTAATGTTTAAAAACAATTTTGCATAGATGTTCATTTGACATGGACCTCTTTGCGGACACACTAAAAAAATCACCCTTGTACATGTATTTTTTACGTATTTGTTTTACCCTATATTTTATAAAATAAAAAAGGTCATGGTTAAAAATGGATGTTGTCTTCAGAAGCAAGCTCCTTTTTTTTTACCTAAACCATCGGTCCCAGCTTATTGTGGAAAATATGTTTTTAAAGGTTCAGGTTTCCTCCACCAAATAAAAAGAACCCGCATCTAAAAAGCTCCATTTTTATACGTTATAATAGGTTTTCCTTCGAAGAAAAATCCTTTAAAACAAAGAGTATCAAAAAATAGCGTTGTTGAAGTAAATCTTTATAAAGTTTGAAAAAGGAAACAAAAAGCAAAGCTTATTTGGCTAAATTTATAAAAGGGTTTTTTTTTATTAGAAATGGTAGGCCCGGAGATACTATGTATCATCAAGTTCATTCAATAACACTTTTTTTACCAAATTCCTATTTTTCGAAATATCAAATAAACTGTTATATTATTTTCCCAACGCCTTTCTATTTGATGTTTCTATCAATAGTTTTTTTCGCGCACTCTCTGAGCTTTGTACATGTTACAAAGAATCTGTCACATTATAATACGGTTGAAACGGTTTACGTCACATTAAGAGACACATGGTTAATTGTTTTATTAAAGTAATTGTTCAAAATGTCCACGATCCTATGCGTGGTCTGTCATTCTTTTTTGGTGGTCCAGAGCTCTCAGCTTCCAGAATCGATTCCTTGTTGGAAATTTATTTTACCATAAACTCTTCACTGGGTTTTTTTGTATGTTATTTGTCTATGGAGCTTTACCCAGTCGACGAGGCCTAGGAGCGGAGATGATTTGAAAATAATTAACATTTTAATACTAGTTTAAAACTATTTAGACAGCTGCTTTTAAATAACCGAAGTAAACTTAATAAAGGAAGATGGAAAAGAGGATGTCGAAAAGGAAGTTTTTTGTGAGAAAGCGAATGAGAAAAGAATTTGCTGCACTTTGTAATTCTTATATATTAATTAATTTAATTACATGCACTGCATTATTTTGGAACCTAAAAACAAAACGTGAAATAATAATATACTTTTAGTTGGTAGTACTTTCGTTTTATCACATAATATATAGTACATTCTATCAAAAAAGTACCAGAAGTTGATCATTTAAAAAGCCCGGTTGAAGAGATTGTCAAAATTCTTTTTATCGCTAAATTGGCACAACTGTCATCTATACTGACGCGGAGTTTGAACGTCATACGTCATTTAGTTTGTTTACAGTGCACGATTTTGTCAGTTCATCTCAAATATGTTGCACAAAGATTACGGTGAATCGACTTTATCAAAAACACGTGCATATGAGTGGTACAGTGCATTCAAAAGCGGTCGAGATGTGCTGGAAGATTTACCTCGCTCTGGTCGGCCATTAACGTCTTCAACTGAAGTTAACATCGATAAAGGGAAGGAAATGGTGACTAAAAATCGTCATTTAAGTTTGAGAGAGACAGACGCTGATCTTTCTGTGTCTCACAAATCAATTCGTACCATTTTAAGCGATTGTTTGAGCATAAAACGGGGGCATGTCTAGTGCCGAAAGACCTGAATTCTACTCATTCGCGTAAAGGTTGCTGAAGACAGACGCTAGAACGAGTCAATTCCGACCCCACATTCACAAAACGCATTGTAACTGGTGTTGAGACATGGGTATACGAGTTTGATATGCAAACTAGTTAACAAGCTTCGGGATGGCATCTTCCAAGCCGAAACCGCAAAAACCATGTCAAAGTCGTCGATCAAAAATTAAGGTGATCTTGACTGTTTTCTTTGATTATCGCGGGGTTGTGCACTCGGAACTCTTGTCAGGTCTTGTCAGGACTGTTGTATTTTGTATCACGACAACGCACCATCTTATAAGGCGCACCAATCATTGTGAACGAATTTTTAGCCAAAAACTCAACCACCGTATTCATCTGATATGGCTCCCGCGGACTTTTTCTCTTTCCAAAACTTATATTACCACTTCGAGGTAGCCGTTTTCAATCGATAGAAGACATAAAAGAGAATTCGCAGCGAGAATTAAAGTCGATCCGGGAAAATACGTTTAAAAAATGTGTTGACAATTCGATTATTCATTGGTAGTCCGGTCAATCTAGACATTCAAAGCAACATAAATTCACATCAAGTTGGAAGTGAGTAAAATTGTTCAAAACATAATTAAAACTAACATTTCAAAATTCCCCATCGTTTCGGTACGTGGAAAAAAAATTTAACTCGAGGCCAAAGATAAAAAAACTGGGTTTTTCGCGATTTTCACCAAAACGGTAAGTTTTATCGTAAAATTACCTCAGACAAAAATTGTAGATCATTTTCCTGGTTTTAAAAAGAAAATAGTTTTTTTCAATGGGGGTTCGAACAGTGAGTAATATGAGTAAGTCGACATCTTCACCAACAACAATAGTTGTATTTGTAAATTCAATTTGTCAAATTCAATAATCAGTACATCGGCATCGTTATTAGCTTGTTTAACCAATATATTTTCAGCAGTAAACTTTTCTTTCAACATTGAAATGAACCGAGACTTGTCGTGAGTATTTGCAAGAAATTTCTGTTGACTGGTAGGAACTGTCATAAGTTCATCAAATAAAATATCGGAAGATCAAGATGTTGCTAAAGTTCGAAGAGGTTGTTCTGCTGCTTTAATATTTGTCGTGCACTCATTATAGCCATCAAATACGACCCTAACTCTGGGATCAAAATGTCGACGTGGATACTGAACGTATTTATCAAAAATAACGTTGAAAGTTTCTTCGCTATCCCACACAACACGGTGTAGGTATCCTCCGTCAATGATGTATGTCGCATTAGTTTTGTTAATATCAATATTTTCCTTTTCAAAACAATCGTAAATAGCAGACTTCTGTGTTTTATGCATCCCGATGTCATCATAAAGGGTACGGAGCCAAATCATATTCAAAATATTTCTCTATTTCGTCTTGAAATGCTGCAGTAATACTCATGCGCTGGAACAATAATACATGGTCAATAGGTACCTAAAACATATTATAAAACCCTCAAATTTACTGCTCCCAATAAAAAATGTTCTTGTTGCCAGAAAAATAAATAAAAAAACATTTTATGATCATGTTTTAGAATAAACAAAAAATTTCCAGACAGGGAAGGGTTTATTTTTATATAGCTTAAAAACGAGAAAAATACATGGATTTTATTAGTTCTTTAAGAAGTCAATTCCATAATAAAGATAAGTTCAAAAGCAACTTTAGAATTAAGTGCAGTCAAACACCATATAATCTTAAGCATGTTATAAGGTTAATAAACAAAACAATAAATTTGGGAAAAAACAATCTTTATTTCTCAAATTAGCTCCTCAAAATAGCCATCAACTTCAGACTCCACCTCTTCATTATTGGAAAATATTTTACCACCGAGCAAGGGGGCTAAATCTGGTGAACAGGGTGCGTAAGGACGTCCATTGTTTTGACTGTTCCTTTGTTATAGGTGTAAAGTAATGGACCCATGTTTCATCCATGGTTATAAATCGACGCAAAATCTCAGCTTCATTCCTGTGACACGACGCTATTTTTGTTTCATTGTGAATAATCCCGGTACCCATCTTGCGCACAGCGTTTTCATGTCCAAATTTTCAGTCAGTATGCGATGTACAGCACTTTTCAAATGCCTACCATGTCTCCTGACTCACGCACTTTCAGTCAAGCGTCATCCAATACCATTTTGTGGATTTTCTTCACGATTTCTAGCGTGGTCACCTTATTTAATCCACCACTGTGATTTTTGTCTTGTCAGCTCATATGGCCTCGTTTACACTCTGCCGCTCAATATTTTACTATTGAAAACGAAGGAGCTGGCTTCCCCAGAGTAAAATTTAACTCCCTTATGATATCGGTTCGAATGAGACCATAATTATATATATATATATATATATATATATATATATATATATATATATATATATATATATATATATATATTATATAATTACCATGACAAATAGTAAAAGTGAAAGCTTCTTTAGGCGCATTTTTGCTGAGGGGTGAACGTAAGTGAACCGTCATGCTCAAGTTGGTGACGCTAAATCGGGTTTACTCGGCTCCACTCGACATCAAGCGTGCTCGGATGCTCTGAATCGTGTATACTCGTCTCCAGTCGTCATCAGCCACGTTTACATGTAATCTGTGTAGTATTTCAATATATTACACGTATCTTATTGTATATGATCTGTGTAATATTTAAATTGCTTACAATTTGAACTATATTTCACCAATAGCGAAAAATGTATTTAGATATTTAAATAAACTTGAATCTAATGTATTTATAACATATTTTAGCTTCTATAAGCCTTTCTTTCGTTCTTAGAATATAACAGCAATGAAGAAACCCAATCAGAGCAAAATTGAACAATATAATTAATTCACAAATATAATTGTTTATTTCATAACTAATATTACTGTCACTTACAGCTATCTTACAGCTAGAGCTATCTTACATAACTAATATTACTGTCACTTACAGCTAGAGATAAGAATAAATAATTTTATATAACAATATTAATATAAGTTTGTTGTGGATTCATCGAACTAATCCATTATATAACATAAATGTATTTATATATATATATATATATATATATATATATATATATATATATATATATATATATATATATATATATATATATGTATATATATATATATATATATATATATATATATATATATATATATATATATATATATATATATATATATATACATATATATATATAGGGTGTTAGGTAAACATGCGGCAAAAATTAAAGAGGTTATTCCTTGACTTATTCTAAGAATATTTTCTTGTATGATCATTTTTGAAAAACCCCTTTGTTTCGAAGATAAAGGGTGAACAACATTTTATAATCAAAAAGTACGTGTAAAGTTGCTCAATCTATAATAAATGTTCGAAATGACTTCCTCCAGACTTGATACAAGCATTCAATCTTCTCGTCATTGACTGCCGAACTCTTTCAAACACACCAAGGTCTAATTGAGTTCGCAAATCATCCAAATTCTTCAATGGAGTAGCGTAAACTAATGGTTCGCATACCATTATAAATATCTTCGCATACCTCATGCGGATTTTCATCTGCCCACACATGTTATTATGAAAATTTCTTATTGCGTTTCTTGCGAAAGTGGCTTCATCGGTGAAAAGAATTTGTGTCAGGAATAGAGGGATGCGAAGTTAAGTTTGCAATATCCATTGACATAATGCAATACGTGGAGGAAAATCAACAGGTAGTAGTGCCTGAACGCGTTGAATGTGGTATGGATACAACAAATTTTCCTTAAGAATTTTCCAAACTGTCCAGTGACTCACATTCAAAGTATTTCCCATTTTTCGCGTAGAACTACCAGGCTCTTCCGCTACCATGTCCAGCACATTCTGTCCCAATTGTACCGTTCTTACAGTCAGTGATCTTCCTGATATATATATATATATATATATATATATATATATATATATATATATATATATATATATATATATATATATATATATATATATATGTAATATTAGATTTCTCTGGACAGCGTCCAATGAGACAACAGTAGTTCAGTGGCAAGTGCACTCAATCTCATGTGGAACACACAGCAACCTGCGTCTCCGCCCAAATGAATATTTTTTTTAGGTGCTTGACCGGGAATCAGTCCCACCCATCCCTGCAATTGGAGGACACATGTTTCGCCTCTCGATGTTCAGGCTCGTTAGGGTTGTTCATTTGGACAGAGACGCAGGTTGCTGTGTGTTCCACATGAGTTCCACATGATTACATATATACGCCATCCGACGGGAGGTCGGCGAGAGTATAGGTTGCTGACTGTCGATGGGATCTCCCTATTCTTGACGGGAGAGCATGTGTCGGTACCCTGACGAGCCTGAACATCGAGAGGCGGAACATGTGCCCTCCAATTGCAGGGATGGGTGGGACTCATTCCCGGTCAAGCACCTAACAAAATTGTCTAAATATATATTGGAAAATTAGAAGTTTTAAATTTATATGAGGTAGCAGATAGTTAATGGAAATTTATTTTAAATAAATAAACAAAGATTTATACCTAAACGTTTCTACTATATTTAAAATTGTATATATACAATTATTTCGACTCACAGTTGCTTTTTCAAATAGTATAGTTTGTAGTTGAAAAAAGCAATGTGTGTCGAAACAATTGTCATACATACAATTTTAAATATTGTAGAGATGTTTAGATATTAATCTTTGTTTATTTATGTAATTAGAAGTTTTCACTTCTATCATATGATCATAAGCACACACCCAATTTTTTTCCATGTTTGCAAATTCACTGACAACGCTCACTATTAATGGCTGCCAGACAAATTTCTTTTTCTTTGGAACGCACAGTTTTTTATCTTGTTTTTGTTTTAATATGGAGCAGCGTGTGATACGTTTAGAATTTGTCAATAATTCGGCGAGGTGCTTTATAACGCTGATTCCGACAATTTCCAAACATTACTCTGACGCCCATCATTCCAGATAATCTCCCAGACTGTACTGAATAATTTTGACGTAAATGCGCGCGAACTCTCTGTTCGTTTGACAGTGACCTTTTTCGGAAGTTCGGACAAACTAAATAAATCAGCCGTAATTTTATGCATTAACAACTTTTCCAGCTACCCTTGTATCAATTTCCACTGCAATTTAATTTAGTATAATTCACATTTCCAGAAAAATAGCTATCTTGTAAAACTTAGTGTGTTTCAGCTGAACAAAAGGGTAGATATAAAACTTTTCCCATTCATCTCCAGCTTCAATTTAAAACGAACTAACTTATGCGTTTAGATAAATGCCGTGTAGACAAATTAGCGATCGTGTTAAAGAAATGCCTCCTTAATCTTCCTTAAGGAGCTAAGCCCCTGCAAAGCTATCTCTTTAATTCTGTGTTAAGACTTTCCAGCAAAAGTACATTAATGGATTTGGGATAATTTGGAAAAGTTTTCATGGAAACAAATATAGGATTAATGCAAATGTTGAAGGATTTGGTGGTATGGACTAAGCAGGAGAAGCGTGCAAGTATTATCAGATTCATTTTCTTGATATGTTGATTTTGAAAACAAGTTGATACTATTTATTTTTCGTTGCATGTTTCCTTTGGTTTGCTTTAGTTATCTTGGAAACTTTGCGCATAAACTTTCTGGAGCTGTAGGTTTGTTCAACATCACTTTGGAAATGACTGGAAAATGAATGTAAATTATTTGTTGGGAAGCTGCAACTTGCAATTTTGTTGTTTGAAACATGTGATCAGCAATATTATGTTGAAACTATGTACCTGTCCTATTTGTTAGTTGTAGCCGGTTTTCTGCAATTACTATCTTCAAGCAATCTAATTATGAATTGTAAAAGTTGGTGTTGATGTTTTGGTTGTCTGAAAGAAGCGCAAGGTGTATGGACCCTTTCCAGTCCTAAAATAGAAATCCTTGTATCCTCGGCAAATTTAATGAACATGCCCTGACTCTTCTTCTGGTTTATTTTCAAGCCAAATGGTTCCCCATCCCTTCACAGCTCCTGTACGTGTCTTTGCAGCTCCTCTGGGTCTTGTGAAAGAAGAACGATATCATCTGCGAATCTAAGATGATTTAAGTATACCCCATTAATCCTTATTCCATCCTGTTCCCAATCCAGATTACAGAACCCTTCTTCCAGGCAAGCTAAGAAAAGAAGAGAAGATATTGCGTCCCCTGCCATACTGCATTTATTCCAACCCCTAGATCGTCAAGGTGGACGGTCGCTATAGCTTCATCATATATTGATCCTAGTAGATTTACATAGGCTTTCTCTACACCTTGATTAAGTAAGGCATCCATTATGGCCTGCTTAGAGTTTGAATCAGTTGCTTTTTTTTAATCGATAAAAGCCAAGCACAGTGGCATAGTGTATTCGTTATGTATTTCTCTGACCTGCTGTCGAACCTGGATGACTTCTGAATCCTGCTTGCTCCCTTCGGTGTGCGTCATTACGTTTTCTTAGTATTCTTTTGTATATTATCTTGATGAAAACTTTGTATACCACTGATAGGAGGCTTATTGGACGGTAGTTTTTTTAAATCTTCTCGTGCTCATTTCTTATGCAAAATAATCACTTCTGCATTTTATCATTAGCTGGGTACTTCTTGTTATTTGAGGCACTTTGAGTATAACTTTGCTAGTGTTTTATGTAAAGTCTGACCACCAGCTTTTAACATCTCCAAAGTTATAGTATCCTTTCCTGGAGCCTTGCCGTTTTACATCGAGTCTATAACCTTTGTCACTTCCTCTAACAGGATATCCGGAACTTGTTCTTCAGTGGGCATTGCTGTTCTTACTTGATTCTGGTCCTCATACAAGTTTGAATAAAATCTTCGGACAATCTCTAACATTTCCGTCCGTTCTTTGCACATTGTATCATCCCCACGCATTAAGGAAAACATCAGTGTCCTTTTCTTTCTTAGCTTCCCCTTAGCTTTGTCAATTCTCCCCTATATATATATATATATATATATATATATATATATATATATATATATATATATATATATATATATGTAAATATAGAATGGAAGTCAGTTAAAAGGGAAGGTCAAAACTCTCCATGGGCCATATAGTAGTGTGTGTATATAGGGTGGATTATGAAAGATGTTTTTCATAAATTAGGCGATGTATATGATCTATATATAACTGACATACTAAGGCAAGAACAATAAAAGTAATTGAAAAGTACTAATGGATCTACTTTGGATATAAAACACATAACCAGCGTTAGCTACAGTCGTTCGAAAGCAAAAACGTAAATATACTTTTTTTATTAATATTTTTCCTAATTCAACTTCTTTCCAAAACTCCTTTTTAAATATCGAATATATGTAGTAATTTTGTTTAAACTCACTCAGCAACTCAACCTATATTGACAGGAAATGGACAAACCCATACCGTAGCAAACTTAGATCACATCCCCCATTATGGCGTTAGTCCGTGTATTGGCTTCCCGTTCCTTTTCCTCTCCTTCCAGTGGAAATCTAATAAGGCCATACCTGTGCGCTGCACTAGGGGCTAATCTTACATCGTTTTCTCCATTACAAATATTACCCTTGAGTGGAAAGCGATAAATTTGTTCGAGATTGATGCTAATTCCGAGATTGAACGGATGTGTAAATGTTTTGATTGTGTCGGAAATTTATTAGTTACCTTTTGCAGCGATTGGTATGGATAGGTAAAAGGTAAGGATTGCCGGTAATAAAATTTAAATGTTTACGCAGTTAATGATTTGGTTGGTTGGTTAATTATTCATTAACTTAAGACTATTTGGTACTTTTCATTTAAATCCTAAACTTTTTTCAGATTAAAGTTTATCGATTCTTGAGTTCTATATTATGTAGAAAAAGATAAGAGCTTAATCACTACAATATTTATAACGTGTGTCCCAGCCAAATGGAATAAATTCGTTAATAAATAAATGGGGGCGTGTTCGAAAAAACGCTCGAACACGTCGATTGGTATTTTTAGATGCGCATTTTTTTCAATAATTTTTTTTTATATATGGTGTGCCATGTAACAGTGGCCAATACCAACTTTCTTATTTTAAATACAACACCCTGTATATTATTTAATTTTTGGATTCTTCAGGAAATTCTAGACATATTTCATGTAAAATATCCTAGACTTATCTTCAACTGTTTCGGAAATATTAAGTAATTCTTCGAACATTATCAGCAAATAGGCAAAGATAAAAAAATCAGGTTTTCAAAGGTAGGTATTTGTTGTATAAAACGTGAAAAAAATTAACGTGCCTTTTAAATTAGTTTTCTTTGACGTGTGTGATTCATTTGATTTAAGCATGGTGTATTTATCAGAGAGTCATAAAATAACTATCTTAATGATGATAGGTTATGGAGATAAGACACGAACTCAAGCCGACGTTATTCGTCTCTTTAGGGAAAAATATCCTGACTTACCACCCATATCCCAAAGTACAGTAAGTAAAGTTGAAAAACAATTTAGAGAACTGGGACACGTGAGACAAATTAAGAAGGAAGCAGTGTCGTTGACCAATAACAAAAAATTGGATGTAATGCTTGTATGCCAAGATAATCCGCATACCTCAACTCGACAAGTTGTCTTGGAAAACAATGTTGGTCGCTCTTCGGTTGCCATATATATATATATATATATATATATATATATATATATATATATATATATATATATATATATATATATTCTATATATATTCTATATATATTCTATATATATATATATATATATATATATATATATATATATATATATATATATATATATATATATATATATATATTCCTTTCAAGGCTTGTTTAAAATATTGTCTTAAAATTACACGAATTTCGCGACTTATTTCATTCTATTTATAATTTTCGTTAAAAACCGTTCATTGAGAATTCCGCTGTTAAACCACTTTTTTGTTTTATCCTAGAATTTGAAATATTAATCATGCTATTTATTAATATATTTATTTTATTAACATAATTTAATATTATATTAATACTTCTAGCGGTAATACTCAATTTCAAAAACGAAGACACAAGAGATTCTGAAAACTATAGAGGCATATCCTAACGAAGTTCAACTGACAAGATGAACCGACTGAAGTGCACAGCTCGTTGTGCTCGCTTTTATAGCCGGACGGCGACTGCGTAGATTATATCGGGATAGTTCGGGACTATTTACGGCGCTCGGCAACGTTTCCGGCGTCCGTTTATTGATTTTTCTATCTCGCCGCCACGTTGCCGCGTTTCTTCTTTTTTTAGAAAGGATTATGGAATATTACGAGCGTCGTTTCGCGTATTTAACTCACCCCTTTCTCCTATTTCAAGGGCTTCTCTGATTATTCGGGCTTTGTAGTTTTCAATATTCGCTATTTCTTTGGCTCCTTCAAAATTAATTTTATATCCTGTTTGTAGGTGGTACTGGAACACATCGAAAGTGGTTTGATTGTTTCTTAAGTTGTTTTTATGTTCTTGTATTCTGGCCGATATTCGTATGTTTGTTTGTCCTATGAATGTTCTGTTGCAGTCGGAACAAGATTCACTATACACCCCATGATTTTCCAGTCTGACTTTATCCTTGGAGTTTTTAGGATGTTTGCGACAGTTTTGTGCATCTTGTAGGCTGTTCTTATCTTGTGTTTCCTTACCAGTCTTCTGATCCTATCTGTGATTCCTTTTGCGTATGGTAGCAGGATCTTTGGTGCCTTTGGTTCTAGAAAGGTCATATGGAAACGAGAACGGGACGTTGAACGAAGAATAATTCCAAGGGAAAAATCAAGCAGATGTTCTAAACTTTACGGTCTACCCAAAATACATGGACTGGAAATCCCAATAAGACCCATTGTAAGTGCCGTTGCCGAGCGCCGCAAATAGTCCCGAACTACCCCGATATAATCTATCGGCCGGCTATAAAAGTGAACACAACGACCCGTGCACGTTAGTTGGATTCTTCAAGCGCAGCGGGCAACACTTGAAAATGCCAAATGAGATTTTGGCGAAACGTCGTGACTCTTCACAGAATCAACGGATCGACACCCGGAAGTCTGTGACATCATTGGGAGAGTAAAGGAATTGAAATGGAGATGGGCAGGCCATATAGCGAAGCGGTGGGACCAAAGCAATCCTGGAGTGGATACCTCTTGATCGCAAACAGCCGCAAGAAGACCGAAAGCACGATGGATTGATGACATCGTTAAGTATATTGGACCCGAGTGGCAGAGGAAATCCCAGGACCGTGAAGGTTGGAAGCATGCTGAAAATAATATATGATCGCATATTAATGGAAAAGTTAAAAGCAAAAATCGAGAAGGATTTGGGTGCGGCCCAGAACGGATTTAGGCCAGGCATATGAGTAAATGATGCAATATTTATATTACAGTAATTAATTGACAGAACAATAGAGACAGTCGAAACCATATTCGTATGTTTTATAGATATTTCAAAGGCATTCGACTCAGTAAATAGAAGACAGATTTGGACAATCCTGGAATGTAAATAAGGAAATAATTAAAAGTATTTCAAATATGTACTCGGAAACCACAAACTATGTCCGAACAAAAAACAGACTATCCCAAAGGTTTACAACCACATATGAGTGAGACAAGGAGGAACATTTAATCCCTATATGTATAACCTAGTTATGGACGCGATAATTAAGAAGTGCAACAAAAGAATAAAGAAAACAATATGGGGATATTTCAATCTAGAAAGGGTAGACATTAATCATTTGGCTTTTGCGGATGATATAGTACTGCTTGCGAAAAGAGAAAAAAACCTACAGTATAACTTAAATGTACGGTACGAGGAGTTGGGCAAAAGTCAACTGGCAATAAACCGAAGTAAAATAGAAATAATGGTGGTATCGAGAAAACACAAAAACATAGGAACTAGATTAGAAAACACAGAACTGGAACAAGTTAAACAATTTAAATACTTAGGAATAGCTATAGCGGAAAATGTTATAGATGGAAATAGTAGAAATATTAAAAATCAATTCCACAATATATTATTCGCTAATAAGAAAGTATTTAACAAGACAGAAATGAAAACAGAGACTAAGATTAGAGTACATAATGTACTATCCATTCCAACTATAACATATGGCTCCGAAATGTGGAAGCTAAATGAACATCAGAGAGGAAGAATATGGGCCTGTGAGATATTGAGAAAAATTATAGAACTAACTCTGAGGGATCGCGTATCAACCATGGAAATTAGGAGGAGGTTGGGGGTAAAATCTGTTGAAGAAAGGATAAAGGAAGATGCACTGTGATGGTGTGGACAATGCCTGACACGAGACTGACCAAGAGAGTATGGAAAATGGGAAAAACTGAAAGGAACGCGAGGGGTAGACCACGAACGAAATAGAACGATGAGTATGGCAAGTATCTTGGAGAAGTGGGACTAGACTGGAGAGGGGCCGAGGAACTTGCGATAGAGGGGAGTGTAGGAAGAAATTGACAGTGATGATGAAGATGATGACTAATATTTCTGCGGAATAATTTCAAACTAAAATCTAATAAAAGTCTAAATATAATCAATAAACACTCAACAAATGTAACATAATTTTAAAGAAAGAAAAATATAAAACCTAGAATTCGATAAATCTTCACCCATCACGCTTTATATACCCCATTGACAGGCATTAAACCTATAACAAACAAATAAGCCTACAAAGGGAAAATGGTATATTCCCATGTTAGAATTCGTTACCAGTAAACAAATTTTAACGAGAACAGGAATCGGTCGAAACTTTTAAACAAGTTAAGGATGTCAGCACATCACCCACGAAAGACTACGCCGGAAAAAGACAAATAAAAAGTTCTTGGGTTATATTGCCGACAAGGCTGTCAAAATCAGAAAATTATCAGCAACGCAGCCATTTGAAAATCTCATAAAATCAATAGAAAGGTAATCAAGTATAATTTAGTCACTATTTAAAATAAATTTAAACCAATTAAAGATTAATCTTTGTTATATACGACTTCCCGCGATCGTTTTACGAACTTTCATACATATTTGTAAATATAATTAGATAATTAAACAAGCAAAGATTTATATCTAAAAGTTTTCACCATATTTAAAATTGTATGTACAATTATGCTAAACTAACACTGAAAAGTAATTACAACCTAAGAAGTTTTTGGCTGATTTTAATAATTTTATAAATTACGCACAATATGTATCCAGTAAATAAATTTTCCCGTGAACATGAATCGGTTGAAACATCTAACTAGGTTTAAGATGTCGACACAAAAGCACCAACGAAAATATTATTTAAGAAAAAGAAAAATAAAAACTTTTTTGGTTATATTGCCGTCATGGCTGTCAAAATAAGGAAATTAGTTTAAGCGTCGCCTTTTAAAACCGTTTCGGGGTTTTCCAGTCACGTTTTCAAATGAATATTAACGAGAAATTACGATATTTTCTCGCCTAATGTCAAGACGGGACAATTAATTTAATGCAAAATTGAAACAAGATAGAACCAATTCGTTGAAAATGAGTTTCGGGGATGGGGGTGTTGTTTTTTTTTGTTTTTTTAAAGAGTTTTTAAAAGCCTTTTACCAAATTGTACAATTATATCAGGATAATTACATACTAATTGGCCGCAAAAGCTACTGTTACATATTTAAATAAAAATATTTTAGTTCTTATTGAGAATATTCTATTGCAGTGGTCGCCAATTCGTCGATTGCGACAATGTCGGTAGCTCATCAGTACAAACAAACCTCAGACGTCGAACTCATCATTTTTATAAACGAAAATATCGAAATTATAATACTGTTACTGATTACGGCCTGATCGGCGCATCGTAGATGCCGAGAATCACCCACTGACGTCACCACACTACAATCCACGAAATCGGCGAGAAAATTTTAGCGAGTAGCGACCAATCGATCATTCAGGAAGAATCTCAACTGCTTTTGATGAGAGATAGACCGGTGCGACGACGCCGTGTTCAGTGTTCAGTTACGTTACAATTACAATTACAAGTATGGCAAGTAGTAGTAAAAAAGTTAAGACATACTATTTCCTTTTCATACTGAGAAGAACAAGACTACTTTACAGGAATTAAAAGCAAAAGTGTGTGTTTGTTGTTGTTTTGTGTGTTGTGCTAAAAAGGGAAATATTGAAAGACATCATAAAGTTTTTCATTCGACTTTTGAAAAATCATATCCTTTAAATTCTACCGGTAGAAAGAAATTGTGACAATTGAAAAGTCAGTTTAATGGACAACAATCAACATTTTTAAAAGTATTTGACAAAAATTTGACTGCATCTGAACCTTTATATCGCGTTTTGCAGATAATTGTACAAAATAAAAAACCTTATGAAGAAGGAGAAATAATAAAATTTGCAGTTTTAGAAGCTGCTGATTCATTATTTCCCAACTTTAAAAATAAAACTAGATAGTGTCTGCAATAAAAACAATGCAACTGTCTGCCAATAGAGTGATGAGATTTGTTGATGTTTGTACTTTTTGATTGTTTGAGTGATGTTTTTTTTACAGTTAACAACACGTGACTTAGCTAACTGTAGTTACTTTTCCCTGCAACTTGATGATTCTACAGATGTGATTGACACCGGCCAGATGGCTGGCGGTATCAATCACAATCTTTTAGGCAGGGTGATTTTTAACGACTTTATGATTAAAGAAGAACTTTTGAAGATTATTCCACTAAAAGGGCATAGTAATGGCTTCAAAGTTGAAGCCGAAACGTCGAGGTTTTACAAATCTAAAACGCGGTTCTACCTGAGATAAATAAATATATATATATATATATATATATATATATATATATATATATATATATATATATATATATATATATATATATATATATATATATATATATATTCCACAGCCCTTAGACAAAATGGATATTCAGAAAATTGTATCAGGAAGGCCATTCACCGTCAGGAAACCCGAACAGGAAGCACAATTCAGGATCATGAACCAAATGCACTAAAGGTTCTGCTACCAAACGTAAAAGGAATCACAGATAGGATAGGCAGACTAGCAAGAAAACATAAGATCAGAACAGCCTACAAGCCGCACAAAATTGTCGCAAGCATCCTAAAAAAACCCAAGGACAATTTTAGACGAATATCGGCCAGAATACAAAAACATAAAAACAACTTAAAAAACAAACATACCACTTCCGCTCTGTTCCAGCACCATCATCAAACAGGACATAAAATCAATTTTGAAGGAGCCAAAGGAATACCTAATATTGAAAATTACAAGCTCCGAACAATCAGAGAGGCCCTTGAAATAGAAGAAAGAGGTGAGCTAAATACGCGAAACGACTCCCGCAACATTTCAAAAATATGGAAATCCCTTTTGGAAAAAGAAGAAACGCGACCACGTAGCGGTGAGGTAGTAAAATCAATAAACGGACGACCAACAGCGTTGCCGAGCGCCGTCAATAGTCCCGAACTACCCCGATGTAATCTGCGCAGTCGCCGGCCGGCTATCAAAAGCGAGCATAACGACCTGTGTACGTCAGTTGTACTCCTCAGTTGAAGTGGGTAATATGTGAAAATGTCAAATGAGAGTTTAATAATTTTTTCCTATACACCTTGTATACAAACCACATTTCCTTATGAGTTACCATTCGCTTCAAAAATAAAATGACTTGCAGTTTTGCATAAACGAACCTAACAGGCATATTTTAATATCAGTAGATCTTGTCCAACTAATACTTATATTTTTTTTAAATTTCTATCATACATTTTTACTCCAAATTATAACGGGTCCAAGCGTACATAAACTAAAAACATAAAATAATGAAGAAAACTGAGTAATATTTCGATTTCCTGTGAAAAGAAATATAATGATCACAACGAAGGTTTAATCTTTTTCTCAAAACCTATAGACAATACTGGAATACTGGAAAAGAATATTCCTTAGATCTTTATGTTGTTTCGCAACCTATTTGTTATGATGTACAGACACTTCCACAAATTTACTTTTTCCATCTATTTTCTTATTTATCTTGAAAATAGAAAAAAAAACAATCCGTTATTCTTTCCATTTGCATAGTCTAAGAAATTCTAATGGTATTTTCAGTTCTTTTTGTTTTTTTTTCGTGCTTCCTGGTTCCCGGATGTCGACGTTAATGAAAGCTGACTAGCGAATAAAAAAGACTCTTCGACGCGATATTTTCCTGTCGACTTTATGAATGCCTTCCAAAATTTTCTCTTAAACATTCTTTCATCTATTGCAAAATTGGATAATAAAATTAGCTGGCCATTTATTTTAGAATAAGTAAACTATCAATTTTTTCAAAAATCTTGTACACTTCGATACATGATATAATAAGCTTTCTTTATCAATTCTTCTGTTGGAAACTTTGATGTGAAATACTAAACTTGAAGAGATTTACCACTAAGCACCAAAACGTTGTTTGAACTGCTCGACGCACGTTTCGCTAACCATGTTAGCATCATCAGGAGATGATTTAATCTAATTCTAAAACTAAGCTATGTTCTATTTATATGAAAACCATACCTAACGAAGCGTGTAAAAATCATGAACCGTGAAGTGTACTAAGCCTTACATTAATAATTGAAAAAGTTGATTGAAAGGAATCGGTCCTTTATCTCGGTTCATGATTTTCTTACATTTTTCTATTTGAATGCTTTCATATGCATCCAAAGCCCTATTATTATTAACACTTTTAATTAGTCTTAAATTACTAATATCTATACTGTGGTCATGTTCGATTGCATGTTGGGCAACACAAGATTTTTCATTTCTCCCATATCTAATGTGGTCAATATGTTCTTTATATCTTGTCAATATGGATCTGTTTGTTTGCCTAATATACCTTCGATCACAGTCTTGACAGCTAATTTCGTAAATCCCCGACTTTTCATGTTGCTCTACTTTATCCTTTGGATTACCCAGAACTTCTCTTAATTTATTATATGGTTTGTACACAACCTTAATGTCCACTTTTTTCAAAAGTTTGTCTAGTCCTCTTGTTAATTGGGCATCAAATGGTATTACCATGAATTTCTTTGTGTTATGATCCTTTTGAAAAGTCAAAGATTGTTTCAATAATTTTCTGAACTTATGTTTTCTAATTAGTTTGCCTACATTGTTCTTATTATAACCATTCACTTCAGATACTTCCCTAATTAATTTTAATTATTTGTTATAATTATCTTTATTTAAAGCAAAATTAATTAATCTATTTACCATAAAATTGAAACTAGCCATCTTATTTTGGAAGCTATGATTTGAATCATTAGGAATGTATCTCGAAGTGTTGGTGGTTAGATTTTGATATTTTCAGAAAAACAAAACAAAATTTTGAATTCATATCTGAAAAGACAAACCAATAATAGGTATTTAATTTTATACAGTAAAAATTTAGTAGGTATAAGTTATAAGCTTACTTACCCAAATTAAAAGAGAAGCAAAGTTCTGAGTACTTGATCGTACTAAGTATCAATATATAATAATTAACTGTATTTTCAAATACAGATACAGAACGACTAGAAGAACTGTATATCGTTCATTACTAGGAGGAAAAATTCATCCACATCTTAAGACCCGTTTCATTCTTTAAGAAGCTCGGATGCTTCTCTGCCTTAGTAATCGAACCAGACTCAGTCGTGTTTAATTAATTTTTGGAATTAAAGACGACTGGGTCTGTTTTGTTTGATTTGATGTTACTATCTTGTAATATATCATTTTAAAGGTCTTGAAAATCCTAATTAAACTGTGTTTACCTTTGAGCCTAACCGATGATGGCTTAAGGTGTGAAACTGTTCTCGGCAAACGCTTGTTGACATTTGATAGCGACCGAAGGATTGGGAAAATTTTACGTGCAGCACGCCCAGTTTCCGCTCTTTTTGTGTCTATTTTTCTTGAATCCCGGGCGTTGACAATTATAGAAGCTGACAAGCGAATAAAAAATAATATTCCACATAATATTTTCCATTTGATTTTGTCAGTTTTTTCCAGATTCATACTTTAACAGGATTTCGTCTGTTATAAAATGAGACATTCGAAATTAGTTGGGCGCGTATTCCAAATTAAAAATGTTTTAGGGGTTTTCTTGTATATTATGTTATAAATAATTATTCGTGAACTCTCCTCATATTTTAGTAGAAGCTTGTGTAAAATACGCAAATGATTGCTCAAAGTAATTTTAGTAACTGTTTCAAAATATTTAATTAAAAGAAAGAAGTAAAAAATCCCGGTTAATAATAAAATATAGTTTTCTCAAGATCTATGTAAAACTGCTATGTAATAACAAACCTAAACAAGGGTTTTTTAAGACTATTTTTTTTGGGACCTATTTGTTATAATTTGCAGACATCCTCACAATTTTGCTTTTTCCATCTATTTTCTTATTTATGTTGAAATAGAAAGAGGACAAGAGGACAATCCATTTGCATACGCTAAGAAATCCTAATGATATTTTCCGCTCTTTTTGCGTCTTTTTTTTTCTTGAATCCCGAATGTCGACAAGTATAGAAGCTGACTAGCGAACAAAAAAGAATATTCCACATAATATTTTCCATTTGATTTTGTCAGTTCTTTCCAGATTCTTTCATCTATTATAAAATGGTACATTCAAAATCAGCTGGGCGTGTGCTTCAACTGTTTAAAAATTTATTGAAAAAATTAATCAAATAAAAAACAATATTAAAAAAAGAAAAATGCTTATATTAACTTAGTTTTCAGATTTTCTTATTAATTAATTAGTTAAATTGTACAAGTTGGTATGACGTCAATGAGATCTGACACAAGTTTCATATAATTTATATTGTTAAGTTAGAAATAACATTCTTTAGTACTGGCAAAGATGCAGTTTAAGATGAACCTCGTTCAGAAAGACCTTCCATATTCATGATAAAGACATAGATGTTGTAAGATGTTCGTGACGGTTTGTACCTGTTTTATTAAATTAACTGTTCATCCCATTCCTCGTGTAAGAAATCACCTGAAAGGAGACAAAATTGCTGGTGTTCGGCAATGTTTGCAAAAACCAGCATTGAGATATCATTGACAACATTAATAGATCTACTCCTTAATTTTTAATCAAAGAAAATCATCACATCTTTAAGTAGAAATGTTTGCACTCCGCCTATGAAAACGCTCAGTCGAAAGGGCACCAATTAAGAATACGCCCTTTTTAATGGTGCAAAACTTTGGTCCAAAGCAGCATGCTGCTTATGAGCAACAGCGAGGGAAAAATACCCTAATTAAATAAAGAAGTTTCTTTACCCTGTGCGCCACCAGATTTGAAAAGTTTGTCTTAAGGATACGGGTCAACGAATTCTAACGAACTATTGTCCAAAAACTTTTTAATTTATTAATCTACGTGCAAAAGTTATAACAGCATTTTGGTATGGAAACCACGGTACAAGTTAATACAACGCTAGTCTCTCACATGGAGTTAATTCAGAATAGATATTAACTATATATGAATGTAATAAATAAATTACATGGAGCTTTTCTGACTAAGCAAGACTAAGCAAGAATTACGTATATGAAATAGAGAGTTTTCCTCGAAAATATTTTATGACTAAAGCTGAAGCTTGACCATGCACATTTGTATTTTATACCTAAATATAATGTAGATTTTATGTCGTTAACTACACTTTTTTGTATAAATTGTAAAATACATAGTAAGTTTAAATTATCTCTTGATGATACAAAATTGGATAGAGAAAAAGATTCAGACCAAAGATTTGGCGTGAATCGAAAATTCACAACATTTTTTAGATAAGTCAGAAACTTTTTTCTAGACACATGTAGGTACAATGTGGACCATCTTAACGAGACCATGTTAAAACGCTACGTTTTGTCTTATTAGGGTAATAATTACTACTTGTTTTTGTATAGACAACTTTTATTTATCTTGGATCTTTTGGTCAAATATTATCAATAATATAAATTATTAAGTATGGCAATAAAAATAAAAAAAAAATTTCTAAAGGAATATCATGTACAGTTGTGAGCAAAATAATAAAAGTGTGAAATCACCGAAAAAATAACATTATTTAATGTATCATTACTGTACGAAACCAAAAATCTTATATTTGTATTAGTACAATTAATCAGTCATTTACCAGTTGAATATAATATTGGAGAATTACGAGGGTCGATCCAAAAGTAAGTTTCCCTTCATTTTTTCAAATAGACAACTATGTTTATTTTCATTAAAATTTACATCGTCGGAAAGATGAAACTTTCCTCTATTTTTCGACATAATCGCCATTTCGATCAACACATTTTTGTAGACGGTGCTCCAACTTTTGTATGCCCATGTCGTACACCTCCGCCGCCAAACCCTTAAGAAAGCGCTGCACCTCTTGTTTCACTTCCTCGTCGTTCCGGAAGCGTTTGCCACTCAGGTGTTCTTTTAACTTGGGGAACAAGTGATAGTCGCTGGGCGCGAGGTCCGGACTGTAAGGTGGGTGGGGCATGACAGTCCATCCAAACTGCTCCAAAAGTTCCTGGGTTTTGCGGGAAGTGTGAGGTCGGGCGTTATCGTGAAGCAGCGTTACACCTGTTGTCAGGCGTCCTCTCCTGCGGTTCTGGATAGCACGCCTGAGTTTAGTGAGTGTCTCACAATACCTGTCCGAGTTTATTGTTGTCCCGGGTGTCAGGAACTCGATCAGCAGTATCCCCTTGCGATCCCAAAAGACAGTGGCCATGATTTTGCCAGCAGAAGGAGTTTGCTTGAACTTCTTTGTGACTGGTGACCCTGAGTGACGCCACTGTTTAGACTTTTCTTTGGTTTCGGGGGTGAAATGAAAAACCCACGTTTCGTCACCGGTCACGATGGAGTCCAAAAATTCTTCCTTATCGTCTTGACACTTTTGAAGAAACTGTCGAGCACAATCGAGGCGTTTCTCCTTGTGTTCTGCTGTCAGCATGCGCGGTACCCATCGAGCGCAACACTTGTGATACCCCAACTTTTCAGTCAAAATTCTTTCCACTGTACCGTAAGAACTCCCAGGAATCCTATCAACGAGTTCACGGATGGTGATTCTCCGGTTTTGAAGCATTTCGCGTTCGATCTTCTCGACAATCGACTCCGAAACTGCAGGTCTTCCACTCCGCTCTTCGTCGTGAACCTCCTTCCGTCCGTCACTAAATTCCCTGCACCAATGTCGGACCATTTGAACGGACATACACTTGTCGCCGTAAACTTGTGTCAACTTTCGATGAATTTCCACAGGTGGAATTCCTGTCGCATGCAAAAACCGAATAACCGATCGAATTTCGCACCTGGCGGGATCAACAATAAGAGGCTCCATCGCGAACGGCTGCTGAGCCAAGACTGAGCGGCGTAGCGCAGCGCTCGCGGGCGGAAAAGGGAGTGGGGGATCTGCCGTGCACAGCGGTGTTGTCGAATTTCGCCTAGCAGCTTCCAACGCTGCTGCAGCTCTTTGGGAAACTTACTTTTGGATCAACCCTCGTATTTGTTTATTTTATTTTATCAGGTTAATATTTCTTGACGATAATAAAAACTTCAGATGAGAAAAAAATAAGAGTGGCTTTTAAATTTTTTGCTGTTAACATTGTCCATGTATCCATACAGTTTTAAATGTTACTATGGATCGCAAAAATTATTGTTCTCTGGAAGGTAGGCGTAGTAGGCGTCTAGGCGTCTAATATGGCAGTTACGGAGTCAAAACAAAACTTATAAATTTATTTCTAATCTACTGAAGCGATCTGAATGCGTTATTGCTAAAGTTTTAAAGGAGCAAAAATTAATAAAAATATCACCAGAAACCAAAAATCGCCCTAGAAAAACAAGCAAAAGATTTCATACATGTATTGTACGAAAGGCGCGCATTTTCAACTTCGTTTGATATTAAACTACAAATCAGCACACGGACAATTCGTAGACGATTGGTAGAGATGTATCTTCATGGAAGAGTTGCCAGAAAGATACCACACTTAAGTTAAAAAAAAAGTTTTGCCAGATTTACCTTAAACGAAAACTACAGCGGTTATTTGAATAATATTTGATTTAGTGATGAAACAAAAATAAATCTCTTTGGATCAGATGGGAAACGGTATGTTAGGCTATATAAAAATGAAGAATTAAATCCGCGAAATACATTAGGAACAGTAAAACATGGAGGAGGAAATATTAAACCGTGTGATTGCTTTTCCTATAATGATGTACGTCAACTATATTGGATCAAATATACCATGACCAAAAAACCTTCATGGATATATTAGAAAACATTGTTCTACCTTATGCCGAAATGAATATGCCGCTAAAGGAGATCTACCAGCAGGATAACGACCAGAAACATACCGCAAAAGTAGTGAAACGATGGTTTCTCGCAAATAAGATTGAAGTGTTGGTTTGGCCGTCGCAATCTCCGGATTTAAATCCAGTAGAAAATCTTTTGGAATCTGCTAATAAAAAAAAACGTCAAACAAAAATATGTTGTGGGATTAAGTTAAGGAAACTTGGTATTCTATACCGGTTGAAACTTATTAGAAGTTAATAGACTCTACTCCAAGGAGATGCTCAGCTGTGATTAAACAAAAAGGATATTCTACTTAATACTAATATTTTATATTTACTAAGTTTATTAATAAGCCCTAATTTTCACAATTTAAGGCTATAAGTGATATACTCTTATTTTTTTTGACCAGAAAAAAAACACTTTTTGTTTGATAGTTGTAGTAACTGTTTTAACACTGGGATAATATTTGTTTATCAATATTTTTTATATCAGGACACGTTACGCAACGTTAATAATATAATAATTCTGTAATAAATTCATTAAATACATTAAAATAAAATGTTTAGATTCAGCATTCATATTATTCTTATTCTTATTATTTTGACTACGACTATATATTGTCTATCACAATGTTCAAAAATATTCCGGAGCTTCTTTTTTTTTTTTCGCGGGACAAAAGAATCTCAAAGTATATCAACTTTTAATTCTTCTTGTTATATCTCACATTTTCGAACATTCTGAGTAGTGCTCCTTATTTTCTTTGAAAGTCTATCGTTGGACATTCTTTTCTTAAGCTGCTGTTCCACTAGTGAAAATGTACGTTTTTTTGTCAGAATACCTGAGCATTTTGACCTTTTATCGCCAGAAATGTTATATTGATAAATAATAAAAGCATTGATACCTGCAATATCAATCATACGGTAGAATATCATTAGGAGCCATCGGCGACTTTTCCTAGATACTGTTGTTAAATGGCAAAATTGATCGAAGGTACTTAGAATAATTTCTGGGTTCTTAGATATTTCGTCAATATCAGCTTGCTTGTGCATGGTTGACAGTACAAGGACCCTTATATTATTTTTTTTTCGGAACGTATGAAACCATTGTACTTTTTTCTTCAAAGGCGAACATAGAAGAATTGACAACCTTTCCTTTTGTTTCCAGTAACTACGTTGGTATTTCTCTCTTCTTTTTACACCTTGTCCCGACCATGGTTACTTTTTTCTCTAATAATTGTTCTGCTACCTGCTGAAACAATTGTTCACTATATAATTATGATTTGTACCCTGTATAGTTTCTGTTAAAAATAAGTCATATTGCGTAGTGATAGAATATTGACTATTCCTTTCTTCTTTTTCTATATATGGTTTCGGTGAACACATGTAAAAAGTTTTAGCATCGCACATAGTGACCAACTTCAAGCCATACTTATACGCTTGTTGGGTATGTTCATTTTAAATGAACCCTAAATCCCACCAATGTTTCGTCTATAGTAACGAACTCAGAAGGAGTATAGTTTTCTCCGCAGCGACCTTGAAAGATGTCCCAAATTTGCGTTATTGCCACACATTACTCGATTTTCTTTTATTCTTTTCTACTTGTTTTATCGTCAATCATATGCTGCCCTAAAAATTGGCTGTCCAAACTCTGAAGACCATATATTGTTTAAACTGAGATGGGCTTTCTTCATAACTCCAGAAATATATAAAAGGCCAAGTATTGTACGAATTTCAACTATGTTTGTACGGCCGATATATCCTTGTTCGTTGATATACTTATGTTTGTTCGTTGGCATACTTCACTATGTCCAACATTTTGTCCGTAAATGAAACAGTTCAAAATTTTTCGATATCAATTAAATTTTTTGCGAGTTGTTTTGGCCTGGGTAAGTGCAACGCGATGTTTTTCTAACTAGTTTTTGTAGTGAGTAAAAACTCATCAGGTACTTCATTTATTTGTTTCTGGATATTGCATGAGTCAAACTCATCATATTCCACACCTTCTGCCTCTTCATAATCATTAGTCCCACTTTCGTCACTATTAATGTCTAGTTTATCTGTTTCATTTTCACATTCATTTATTATTTGCTCTAATTCACTTTCAAACGCACGTACTTTCAAAGCTGAACAAAAATTCAGATTCAGCGATCCCTTAAATAGCAGAAAACTAACTGATATCCTAAAATACTTTTTACACTAAAACTAGAAGGTAGTGCGGTTCAAGACATATCGCTGACCGATTGGCTGCAATAAACTTTTAACAACCCCTGCCGTAATGAAACCCAGCAAAGTTGCAAGAAACGTAAACAGGGCCGGGCCTAATAAAATAACAGGTGAAAAGATAAAATTCATTTTATACCTGGTTTAGTAGTTTTAAAATATTTTAGTTTAGTTCGCATTGTGTCATTAAACAGTGTAGTTCTGTAATTTCGATTGTATTTTTGTTATTCCAAACGTGCTAAAAATGGAGCGTTCTTGGCATGATGATGATCATTGGGCTTCCGGTAGTGCTAATTTTAAAAGAAAACATTTATCCCCCGATGCTAAGCAAATTGTTAAAAATGTGTATGTTTCTTTATTGAATAGGGGGCTTAATGTAAAAGCAGCCTCAGCAGAGACACGTCTTCATTAACGAAAACTCAGTTATCTGCAGTTAAAGATATTGTGAAGAAGTCAATTAAAGTCAAAATATTCCGTAGTAATTCTAATAAAAGAAAATGTGTTGACGAAACCGATAAAGACTTAATTCGAAGCAAAATCGATGTAAAAGCACCAACTAAGGAAAGCTGAAACCAACGTTATTCGTTTTGCATATTGGACCATTAATAAAAGACAAATATTAATGAATATGAACGATTGCGACGATGACGGTTTGACTACTTAAACTCTATAAACCCTGATGAAACCAGCAAAAGAATGGGGTAGATACATCAAGAAAATGCAAAACCAAAGTCACAGCGAACAAGAGAAAAATAATTACAATTTTACATGCTGGTTCCGAGGATGGATGAGTTCCAAAGTGTTTACGGTTGTTCTTTAAAAATATTAAACATTCATCTTTGGGCTACCATGACGACAACACCACAGTAGAACTGTTTGAAGATTGGCTTATAAATAATATTTTGCTCAATGTGTCTAAGGAAAGCGTAATTGTAATGTACAATGCTAGTTGCCAAAAAAATACAGTTTCTAATGCAAATAATACTAAACTTTAATATTAAAAAGGAATATGTATGTGATACCATTGATGCCGATATGGGACATAAGGTTTTACGCCTTCCCCCGTATTACTCTATTTTTAATCAAATTGAGCATACGTGGCATCAGGTAAAATCCAGTGTTAGAGCAGAAAATATTTCTTGGACTCTAAGTTCATGTGCTGCAACATAAATTAGAAAGGTTGTAGACAGTACTTCTTTCTTTCTTTTTTTTTCTTTCTTTCTTCGCAAAGAAAGTTGGATAAATTCGATTAACCATGTTATTAAAATAGAAGATCCCTATGTATCATTTACTAATAATATAGATCCATTTATTATTAATGTAGAGCAAAGTGACAGTGAGAGCGAAACCGAATTAAATGTATAATTAAATTTAAATTATTGATTGATTAGTCCGTTACTTTGTGATTGTTAATTTTTTAAAAAAGGAATAAAACAATTTGTTACTTTTTTAAAAATAAAAGTGATATATAACAAAGTAAAAAATTGTTTTATTCTTTTTTTAATTAAATTTAAGTTATATTTTTTATTGTACTAATAGATACAGTTATTTATATATTTATATTTATTGTACTGATAAATTACCAATACACAAACCAATAAACAATGTTTCAGTCATACATAATAATAATAATAATTTATTCATACTTTTACAATATTATATTTTTCCCAAAATTATTCAGAAGCTAAACCATTCGAGCTCTGGCGCCTTTTGAGAAACCAGGAATATTTTTATTGAAATGTATTGGGGCAAATAGCAGTTTGCCGAAGGGCGACGAAATATCTTGATACGGACCACACCACTTGTTGCTGGAAAACGTGACCTTAAAAAAAAATTAGTCCAAGCGCAGTCGATTCTAGGGTTAATATTATACGTAATATTTTTTCATTGAAGCAATTTAATTTCAAGAAAACTGCAGTACACGGGCGCGGGGGGGGGGGGGTTTATATATTACCTAATATTAGGTAATATTTGGGGAGCCAAATATTACCTAATATTATACCGAAAAAATACGAGGAGTGAAGAGAGTTAAATTATTATATTTGAATTGAATATATATCCGAACTAGTGGACGTTGCGCAAAGTAACCCCATCTCTTGTCGAGTAGTCGAACTATTTTGTATGGTATGGAAACTTTGCGTTGTTTCTCGATTATTCGCAACGCCCCTCGGTCGGAATGAGCGGAGCTTTGTGGACGTTTGTGGTAGTTTCTGGACGGCTACTACTGGGCTGTTATATAAGCGGCGCGTGACCGCGCTTACGGCAGTATTGTTCCATGCGAATTCGAAACGAATATAAGTGAAAAGTGGTGAACGAATAGTGAAGAGAATTAAGTGTACCGTGTAAGTGAGTAATTTTAGTGCAGTGTTATTCGGTGACCTTGTTAAGGATAGATACGTGAATCATTATTACTGTCGAAAAATGGAGGGGAAAAAAAGGAAGGGTGATAAACTTAAAGGTGTGGACTACTGGAAAAAGTGGTGTCTAATAAAGAAACAAATTTGGATTTAGCTATCAAAGCTTCAGCTACCTTGCATGCTGATAAGAAGACTGTGATGACAAGTGGGCCCTCGACCTCGACCTCAATCACAATACCGAATATCGAAATCGATGCCATGTCGCTGGTGCCCTGTTCGATACCTTCAACTGCCGAATCTACATTTAGTCTGCAACAGGCCAGCTTGCCTGTTACCTCATCTTTTACAACTGTAGCTAAGTTGGATGTTGGTTTTCACGCGAATCAAGAAAAAATCTTAGATGAATATTTTAAAGTCCAATATTTAAAAACGCCATGGAACCGACCCAGAGATTATAAGTTTCCTATTTCCACAAAACGAAACTTGCGCTTTTAATTGAAATGGTTGGAGAGATTCCCCTGGTTGTCATATTCGGAATATAAAAGTGGAGCATACTGCAGAGTTTGCATGGTAATGGGACGTTCGCTTGATGAAGGTAAAGGCGGCCATCAAAGGATCGGCCAGTTGGTAACCGAACCTTTATGTAAGTGGAAAAATGCCGTAGAAATATTTGAAGCTCATGCGAAATCGGGATACCACAAGCGAAATTCAGAACTGGCAGATAACTTTCTAAAAGTAATGTCTTCGGAGGCTTTTTCGGTCACTGAACAGCTGTCTTCTGAAAGAAAGAGACAACAAGAGGAGAATCGAAAGAAACTAATCCCTATCGTAAAAGCAATATTTTTTTGCGGCAAACAAGGCATCTCCTTGAGATGTAAAATCGATTCGGGGCGCATACAAATTACACCAGAATCACCAGAACCTGAATAACCACTACAGAATGATGGTAATTTTAGAGCCCTGTTGCGGTTTGCGGCTGAGTCTGGAGATAAAGTTCTGGCTGAGCATTTGAATACTTCACAGAAGAATGCCCTGTACACAAATCTTTAGATCCAAAACGAAATAATTGACATTTGTGGTGAATTCATTCAACATAAAATAATTGAAGAAGTAAAGAAAGCCAAGCTATTCGCGATTCTGGCTGGCGAAACCACCGACATCGGACGTGTAGAACAAGTCTTGTTATGTCTTCGATATGTTGATTTTACAGATAATAAACACCATATACTTAAAGAGATGTTCCTTGAGTACATTCCAACGGTCGATGTTTCAGGATCAAGTCTCGCAAATCTTATTATTACAGCTCTGAAAAAGCATGGACTTGAATGTTCTCATGTGGTTGGTCAAGGTTACGATGGGGCTACAGCTATGAGTGGGTATTTGCACGGTACCCAAGCTTATGTTCACCAATTTATGTACACTGTAGTGCACACTCTCTCAACCTTGCTATTGCTGATTCATGTTCATTAGCAAATGTCCGAAATTGCATTGGGATTGTGCAGTCTGTTGGTTCCTACTTTCGACATTCTGCTCAACGCACTGCTTTGTTGAAAGAAAAAATTCAAGAGCTACTACCCGTCGGTAACGAAAAAAGCTTGCTCTCAATGTGTGAAATATGGTGGGCCCACAAACATGAAGCTATTATAAAATTCAGGGAAATTTATTCAGCGATTGTGAATGCTCTCGAAGAACTCCAATTGAATCACAATAAGGAAACATCACAACAAGCCGCCCAATTGCTAAGTACGCTTCGATCTTCGGATTTGTGATGTGTTTAGTGATTCTTCAAAAAGTTATGAGCTATACATTGTCGCTATCAAAACAATTACAGACAATTGACATAGATCTTATCACGGCATTCAAACATGTAGATGATGTTATTAATGTCTTACAACTCCTGAGAAACAACACTGACGTCGAATATCTTCATCTCTATGAAGACGCAAAGGTTTTACTGGAAGAAAATGGTGGTATACTGCGAATGCCACGCGTCGTCGGAAGACAATTAAATAGACCGAACATTCCTGCATTGGATGTATGCACGTATTACAAAATTAATTTGTTCAATCCATTTCTTGACCATACAATTCAACAATTGGTTGAAAGGTTTACCAAACATCGTAAAGTAGTATCAGCATTATCTGGTGTGCTACCTTCAAATTTTACTGCCAGTTCTGAAATTGAAGAAGCAATTTCCATGTACTCGTCACTGCTTCCCGAAAGCAACATATCAGTGGTTAAAGCAGTACTTGAAGTATGGAAAACAGTGATGACAAGTATCTCGCCTACCCCGAAATCTAGTTTGGAATGCCTAGATATGTGCGGTAAAAACCTTTATCCTAATATTTACACATTACTACAAATCTTGGCTACCATTCCTGTATCCACTGCTATCCCAGAAAGGTCTTTCTCGAGCCTAAGGAGACTGAAAAACTATTTACGAAACACGCAGAGGAACGAAATTAATTTAACCATTTCATTTAAAGTTAAGAACTTTATAAATATGTCGTAATTTTTCCGATGAATATATAGATGTGAAGTTTCATGTAAGTATATTTTTGTTGTTTTATTTACTTCAAACTAAACCCGCCCCAAAACTAAATCCTGGCTACGCCCGTGCTGCAGTATATCGAGTAATGTCCTGCGATTATGCTAAGCAAGTTCAGTTATAAATATTAAAACGAGTGGTTTTCTAGTGGGTCCGATCTTCCGATAGAGATCGCTGTCTAATCGTGGCAAATTTCATCATGGCACATCAAATGGCTGGCAAATCACCCTAGAACGCTTAACATCAGTAAACATTACTTCCACTTTTTTAATTTTAAATAAAGCAAAATGAAAAAGATACACCCCTTTTCCATACTTAGCGTACAATGCACCGTTGGAAAAATATCAAAGGGCGATCTAATTGAGCGGAAATGTAAATGAGATCCTAAATGGACAAGTTTAGGTGACGGCAGTCCCATCGCACCGCAAAGATAACGAACGAAGAGGCGACGCAGATCTATTCCGCTTTTAATTTCGAAATTAGTTGACCCCATTGTGGCGGCTTCTAACTGTCTCTGTTTAAGTTCAACTGCCGTTAAAACTTTGGCGACAGTTATTACTTTCGGGCGCCAGTAAATAATCATCCGGAAACGGGGGGAGAAAACGTTAAGCTGAATAAAATTATTAGCGTTTGCGTTAAGAAAACTGAATGTTCGGATATTAAGAGAGCCGTAAAAACTTCGAATTGCCGCTTGTTGTCGTGTTTCGTTCGCATTAACACTTGATGTTGCATATAAATTTGCTTCGTTATGCGCAAAACGACTGCAAAAAATGTTGCTCGTTTTATCGGAGCATTAATACCAAGGATTTGTTTTTATTTTGGTTATCGAATCGGAATGACGTTTATTAATTACAAATGTTGATGTTTCAAATCCCAATTCCTTTGATTTTTTTTTTATGGGACTATGTTATATCTGTTTTACAGAAATAAACCTGAAAAGAAATGAAAAAAAAAGAGTTTTTCGAAATGAAAACTATTATAAAGAAAATAGAAACAGTAATAGTTTTAAGAGGAAAATTTTCTTTTTGGTGATAATTATTTCAAATAGATGGACATAAGTTTGATATAACTGAAATCACGATATACTTGACGTATTGTTAAGTAGTACTAGATTGATCAGGATTGGAGACATTTACTACGCCAATTGAAAAGTTAGCGGAGCGACAAAGATAAAACCAATATATAGTTGAAAAAATGACTTTATTCTTGACTGACTTCCGTATATTCTCCCTTGAGGTCAATACATTTTTTCCAGAGGTTCTTCAATTCATTTATTCCACCTCTGAAGTGATTTTCTGGAAGTCCTTTAAAATAATAATAATAATAATCAGCATCTTTATTTGGAAATGCATCAATACATAGAATAAGTCCATTGCATAGATAGCATAAGACGGCGAAGTTTAGCAAATGCTACTCTTACACTCAACCGCCGAACGTTTCTTATCGCCGAAGGTCTTATAGTATGAAAAACAAACAAAACAGCGACCTAACCAAGTTACAATTCTAACAAAAAAAAAAAACGATTTCTAAAGCGAAAGAAACGAGCACAAAAAAAGTGTTCACTGCTGCAAAAATATTCCCTTCAACTGAAGCCCGAAGGAGGTGACACTCAAAGATTTCAATTTATTACTAACACTGTTGTATAATTTAGGACTACAATAAGAAAAACTACGCTGGAAAAGCGAAGTCTTATGCCGGGGAACTGATAAAACTGAGACCTGCCTGATGTTCACACTGTGAATTTCTCCACGAAAAACCAATTTGTCCTTCAAGTATGCCGACTCAGAACATATTATTAGTTTATGCAGGAAAACGAGATAGTAGTATTTCATAAATAATTCAATATTTAGCCAGGCTAATTCTTTATACTTATGTGAGACATGATCAAACTTCCTAATTCCACAAATGAATCTGACTAGATTATTTTGTGCTATCTGTAACTTATGCTTAATAAAACAATCTAAACAAGGATAATTTACCATACTACAATAGCTGAAGATTGGTAAAATTAACACTTCGCAAAGTTTCTTTCTCAATTTAAAGTTAATTAGATACCGATTAGCATATAATGTTCTGATTTTAAGATAGACCTTCTATAACATATTCTTTACATGGCTGGTAAACCTCAACCTTTCATCAATTGTAAATCCCAATATCTTTGCTTTTGAAGAGAACTGCAAATCATTAGAACCGATATTAATCTTTAGTACATTTCTGATACGATTTCTAACATTATTGGAACAAAATAATACACTTGATTTACTTTAATTTATTGATAAGTTGTGATCGGCGGAATATGCACAAAGACTGTGAATATCGGCATTCAATACCGCAGCCGCCAGATCAGGTCTAAGTGGAGAAAAAGAATGAACAAGTTGGGTATCATCAGCAAAGGATTGAATAACTGAATGATTGATACAGAAAGGGAGATCAGCCGTGTATATTAGAAATAACAATGGTCCCAAGACAGACCCCTGCGGTCCGCCGGACTGAATCAGCTGAAATTAAGAACGGTGCCCCTCTAACTGTACATTGACTCCTACCATGCAAGTATGATTGAAAGAAATGCTGAACATTAGTGGAAAAACCAAAATAATTCAATTTCGCACACAAAAGTGCATGATTTATCTTATCAAAAGCTTTTGAGTAATCTGTAGAAACCAAAGCTTAGTAAATCGTAGAAACCAAATTTAGCAAAGCTGTGTTTGTACTATGCGAGGCTCGAAACCCTGACTGTCCAGCGGGGAGTATTCTAGCGTTATCCAGAAAACTTGTCATTTGACATTTTACAACTCGCTCTAGTATTTTTGACATTATGGGCAATAGACATATTGGTCTTAAGTCTGAGGGGGCAAGTGGGCGAGTAACTTTGGGAATCGGAACAACGACAGCCTGGCGCCATTTTATTGGAACTTTCCAAACAACTATTAACTATATGTACTATATGTAGTAGGACAACCGGCAAACATATTTTTATCATAGACAATGTAATGCCGTCAACCCCAGAAGCATTTGCTTTAATACCTTTTATTATATCTGAAATAATCGCAAGTCCAACAAGTGCAAAATCAAAGGTAGGCTTATCTACATCCAACCTATTACTGTAATAGGAGTTTAAAATGTCTTGGTTAACATTGGCAGTATGAAAAACAGACATAAAGTAGTCGTTAATCAAAGATGGACTTCTTAATATTCAGTGTTGCAATCTCGGACCAAAGTTTTCTTGAATCTTTATTTTGTTCAAGATAAGCCAGATAAGCTTTTTTTCTCTTCGAATCGAAGAGAGAGTCAAATTACGAATATCTTGATAGTACCTATACTTCTCCGGTGACGGACTTAGCCTGTAATTAGTATATGCTCTGCTTCTTTCCTTAATCATCTCTTTAATAGGACGTATAAAAACGAAATTATTTTATTTGAAAGGTATTCCACTTGATCGTCTATAGAATTAGTATTATATATTTGATCTAAATTACTTGATAATAACTCCGACAGGAACAGATCTACATCAAAATCGGCAAAATTTCGAAAAGTTATTACTTTCTGCTTAAATATACGATTTAGAATCTCCAATTTCCAAGTTACCATTTTATGATCAGTAATATTTGGAGCATCCAACACAAGTATTTCACTAAACAGCTCAGGGGTATTTGTAAAAATAGGATCTAACAGAGTTGATGTACTACTAGTAATCCTAGTAGGCTGTCTAACGACTTCACTAAGGCCGTAAAACTCTAAACAACGCGTCAGTAAATTATATTTTAATAGAAGATTGACATTTACATCACCAAGAATGACAACGTTTTTATGTTCACTTAAAATCAACGGAAGAATATTTTCTAAAACCTTAATCCCCTCAGGCAGACTCTGCGAAGGCGGTCGATATAAAACACCTAAAATAAATCGAAAACCATGTAATATCAATTTAAGTCATAAGAACTCCAGAACCGGTGAACTAAATTGAGTAAAATCCAACACTTCTGTCAAGTGAAAGGACTTTATATAAAATCCAAATATCGATCTATGGCTGCTATATCTTGTTCATTTGATGAACGGCGCTTGCCACGTAGGAGTTTTTGAGGTATGGGAACAGAAGAAAATCAAACCGGGCTAGATCTGGTGAGTATGGTGGATGATCCAACAATTCGTAGTAACTCTCTCAATTTGGGTATTGCAAAAACACCTCTGCGAGTCGGAATTTTTACATCCAATTAATCCAAAAGGTTTGAGTAATACTGTCCTGTTATTGTTTTACCGGTTTGAAGGAACCAATTAACAAAATGCCTCTGCATCCCAAAAAATTGATACCATAACCTTTTTGGTCAATTTTGGCCATTTTGGCTACTTCTGAGCTGAACAACCTGGCTCAGTCCACTCTGAGGTTTATTGTCGCAGTTATAAAATCCATAGTTATAAAACAACGTTTAAAATCTATTTTATTCTTTCGAAGAAGATCGAAATGTTGGTTAGAAGGTTTTACCCCAAGTCGTTTTTAATCAGAATTTAACAAATGGGGCACCCATCTTGCCCATAGTTTTCTCAAGCCTAATTCCTTTTTCAAAATATTAAACACCCATTCAGTTAAGATGCCCATGGCCTTAACTATGTCACTTAGTCAATTGTCTGTCATCAATAACCATATCGTGTATAGAATTAATTATTTGTTCAGTAGTTGCTCCTATTGGATGTTCCAGAATAAGTAACATTGTTTTCTTGGTTTCTTCTATAATTTTATTATTATTTATTATTCACGTATGGGCCCTGGTGGACCACGCGAAGTACAGTTATAGGCGTTTGTTGTTATTAGCCTTCCTTTGCACCCATACTAATTTCATTTTTTCGCTATGAGCTTTTTTCCTTTCGTCAGACCAAGTTGTTCCAGTCTTCCTACATTTTTCTCTCTGACCAACCTTCCAAACTAATAAAACTCTATCCCTAATTTCACTTTGTGTAATATTTGCTGATCTTAGGTCCTCTTTAATTGCAGCTTGATCCATTTAATTATTTCTACTTTAGCTCTACTCCTATTTTCATAAAATTCGACTATTTGTCTAGTTAGTCTACTCAGATTCATCCGTTTTATGTGTCTGTAAAACTTAAGTCTTCTTTTTCTCATATCACTATGTATATCTGTGTATTGTTTGATTTTAATTTTAATGTTAATCTTTAATTTTATTTATTTTTCCATCGACTTTTTTTTTTCGTTTTACATAACAGTGTGTTTATTTTTCTGATTTGTATATAAAACAAACATATGATAAATATAAATATATTACAGCGCAAATTAGAGAAGCGACGTCTAAAGATAATTTTATATCAAAAACTCATAATGTTTTAAAATCAGGGAGACGAACAAAATTAATTCTGATCCTACGAATACCTTTAAAAAAAGAATAAAACAAATAACAAAAAATTCGTCTATTTTTAACGATTACGAGAAACACCAATTAATAATAATGAATCCTCAGGCACCAAAATTATACTCGCTTATAAAATTACACAAAAATAATTACCCGATTAGACCAGTAGTTTCATTTGTTACAATCACATTATCAAATAAGGTCAAAAAATAAAACGAATTCAATGATGAAACAGGAAGGAAATTTTAGAGCTCCTGTTGGATCGGACGTTGGATCAGAATTATTTTGAATTTGATCATTCATTTTATGTTGGTTGATGACGGTTTGGTAATGGGGAACTCTTTAAGGCCTTTACTGGTGGAAATCAGTTTATTAAATCATCACATTACGTGCTGGTACAGATGTCTTGATGACATTCTAATTTGTTTTACAGGTTCTGATAGATAATTGAATCAATTCTTAACTCACATAACTTATTTACATGAGAACATTAAACTCACAGTTGAGCAACATAATTCCAAGAAGATTTTATAATTTATAAACTATTTTGATTTTTATTATAAACTATTTTCATTCAGGATATTACTAAACTGCCACAGAATTACCAACTCCTTAGAAATATTCACAATGCGAAATGAATAAAGCAAGTTCGATATGATCTTAAATTTGTTCCATATTATTTTAATAAAAATTAATTAAACGACCGTGTTTTCTAAATTCTCCAAGCAATGCCGCTTTTCTCGTATCTACATACTCATTTTCCATTTCTATAATCAAATTGTGTCAAAGTTGAATCAGATAACTATCTGAACATTATTTAAAGCTTCTAAAATGCCGCGTACCATTTCTATTATAAACGTACCACATTAGAAACAACTTCATATACATTTCCATTAGATAACGTGGAATCATACATAGAAATACCGCTATTATTAGAAAATTATCCTCGTGTCTTACCGAATGTTGGAGCCGGTCGTGGTTAGAAAATCTAATGAATGGTCGAAATTATGTTAGCCGATGTGCTCTCCTGGAAAGTTTAATCGGTCGACTCGGGCCAAGAACAGATTTTCGAAAATTTAATATTTTCATAGTTGCATTCGCGTAACCGCGCTCAGACTTCTGGATAATTCTGGTTCGCTGACATATTATGATTTAGTATTCGGTCTATGCATTGTCTCTAGATCAAACTAGACGTGTCACAAAATTGGAGAATCTAGATAGGAGAAATTCTTTTGGAGAAAACCAAGATATGACACAAAGGGATGTAGAAAAAGAACGCTTTGATAAAACATTTAAATTTCAAGTAATTAGAGGTGGCGTGGCTGTCTATCTGGTGACCTTGTTGGTTTCCCTTGTGGAAGGGAAGCAGGCCAAAGGTTGATGTGTTTAGTACAAGTTTTCTTTTAAACTTATGTGGCGGTTTAATAATTTAACTTTTTCTTTAAAAAAACGTTTAATTAGAATGAAAGGTACAAAATAAGTCAAAGAATGTGTCATCGCTAGCTGCACAATTTTCCCATCTCTCTGGCAATTTGTGGATACCCTCCCAGAAAAATCTTATATCTTTTGAGGTGGTCCAATCATCAAGTCATTGTTCGACATCTCCGTAATTATTAATGTGTTTGAACAAATGGTAGTCGGAAGGGACCAAGACTGATAAGTACGGCGGGTCGGGCAAGATTCCCCAGCCAAGTGCAGAAATGGTGATGCATTTTCTTAACGCCGGTTTCCGAGATCTGTCCAACAAAAGAAAGTTTATAAAAATCCTTCTCCTGGACACACTGTTTTTGATTTTGATTGTGAGCCACCAAATAAAAATAATATCCACCGTTAAATCATTAACTGGAAATGTCTTCATATCACTCAATGTTTTATTTAATGGAAAAAGAACCATCTTGGAATGACCCTTTTCTTAATGGTCCAAAACTTTAGATTAAACCGGTATATTTCAGGGACAGTAGCAGGAAAAACATTAACTCATTTAAATAAAGTGTTTTCATAACACCTCAACTCGCCAATTTTGGAAAGTTTGTTTTAACGAGGCAGGACGAACAAACTGTTGTTGAATAAATTTTTAATTTATTAACCTATGTAACAGTGGGATGCTACAGTAAACGACATCGTTAAGTTAAAATATAAAATGAACGAGTTGGTTACAACTAAAGTTGGTTAATTTAAGTTCAGATGATGATATAACATACATTATGAGAAACGAAGTTAGAACAGAAGAAAATTGTTGAAAATATATGGTTCTTTAATTTTGTATTTGTGCGTATAATATATGTATTTATGCGTATAATAATATCATGCGTATTGAATTGAGACTTTGCCATAATTTCAAATATATAGGGTAATTTTTTTTGGTGTGTCCGAACTTTAAATTCAAATAAAATATTGATTGATTTGTCCGTTACTTTGTGATAGTTCATTTTTTAAAAAGGAATAAAACAATTTTTTACTTTGATATCTATCACTTTTATTTTTAAACAAAATTTGTGTGACTATAGTTTCGTAAAACGATTTTACATTCTCAAACACTACTTTAAAACTACTTAAAAAAAAGTTTTAAAGTAGTATTTGAGAATGTAAAATCGTTTAAGAATTGAAGTTTATTGCTTCAATTGACAATAAAAATGAAACTACGTCATGAATATAACTGAGATTTTGACAGCTATCTGGTGAATAATGATGCTTACTAAAAAAAAACCATTTCCGATACTACGGGAGCCATATCTTTGATTTTTTAGGACATATTGAACGACCATCGTATTTATTTTATGTGAAATAACATTCAATCCATTAATGTTTAAAAACAATTTCAGACAAATGTAAGCTACGACTACTTTTGACAAAACGCAATTTGTGAATCCAATTTTCGACCACTTTTTCAAGCAATGGGATCTTATGTCCGCAATTGACCGAGGTATGTTGGCTTCCAAGGCGTCAATAGTTGTTGGTTATCAACATAGACCAAAGATTTATCATACCCTCAAAAAATTATTGTAAAGGCATTAAATTACCTTGGCCAATAAACTAGTCCGTTCTGTTGTTTATTCTTATTACATTTTCATTATCTTTATGTACATTCTCTATTATTTCCATCATTCTTCTATCTATTGCCATTTTTTTAGTTCCTTCTAAGTATATCTCCTTGTTATTTGGTAAAACGCCTAAAGAAGGCATCTATAAAGCATACATGTATTCTCTATTTTTATATAAGTTTTCACTGGCTTCCTTGATTATTGATATTGGATCTTCCTGTTCCAAATCCACTGGGTTTCCTCCATCATTTTATCTATTTTTTAATATTCTAGCCAATATCTTTTAGTCAACAACGTTATTCCTTTGTAATTTTCGCATTTTCTCTTATCTGTTACATATCTTTACATTTCTTCTATTGCGTTTCTTTATATATTGGCAACATTCTTTCTTTATTCCACTCATTTCGTATTTTTGTACTCGTTATTTTTTCTTTTAAAGGTTCTTCATTTTGTTATACCGAAATGGTGTTTACAAAAGATATTTAAGAGCTTCAAGGTTTCATGTTTTAAGGGGGGAGATACATATAGACGCGTGAATCTTACTTGATTTTGATTTTTAAGAATAACTCATTCAATATTTTTGAAACTTGTCATATGGTTTATTTGTATTTTTCACTATTAATTTTTTTTAAATTTTAAAATGGCCGATTTAAAGTCCAGTCTTCCGGGAAGATCGCAGCGAGAGTTGTTGGTTGGGGTGACTTGTAGCTCTTGTTGTATTAGTCTGAAATGAAAAAATAAAAGTTCTGAGTGTTTGTTAATGTTATATTTTGTAGACGAACCAAAAAAAAATGGAAAAAAAATCACGAGTTGAAATATTTTATAAACAAAAACTTTAACCATCATTTTAATCCGCGAAAGAAATTTACTATAAAAAATTGTTATATTTTAAGATTGTGATGTAAACGAAATGTCTTGACCATCGCAGAAGTTTTCCCTATATATTTCAAATATCGAATGGAATTCAAACACACAATGATATTATTGACAGACATTTCATTAAGTATTAGTTGATCGTGGACTAAACCCCATTCGGAAAGTTTCCGTTTCCTTCAGAAAAAAAAGTTCAAATTTGAGATGCGCCTTTTTAATGGTTCCAAACTTTGGATCACAACGACATATTTTTCATGAACAGCAACGAGGAAAAAAATATACCTGACTTAAATAAAATGTTTTCGTAATGCCGCACCCCCTCAGTTTTGAAAAGTTTGTTTTAACGAGCTGGGCCAACAACTTCCAACGAACCGTTGTTGAATAAATTTTTAATTTACTAACCTATGCGTGGCCTAGTACCCTGAACGACATCGTTAAACTAAAATATAGATATAATGAGTTGTAAGTTAGTAGATTTTTTTATGATGAAATTAAGGGGTGGGTTAATATACAGATTTGTGAGAAAATTTTCTTTATTATTCTTAGAAATAGAGCAATCTGTCCATACGGAATGTAAGCTTACAATTTGATAATGTATTATAATATCGATTCAGTAATGGAATTGCACACAAATTTTTTGTCTCTATTATAGTTCTGATCTTAAGAACTAGTCAAATCTTACATAGTCGAGCTGAAGGTTGGAATCTTTCGTATGCAATCACGTAACCCGAATTAGTTAGCTGACGCATTAAGGCGCACTGTGAATCTTTTAACATAACTTTCACGGTATTATTTGACTGATTCTTTGATGAATGACTGGATGATGAAATTGGGCACATATCTTAGAGCAACTACGATTACACAGGCCAACAGTTGTTTTGATGCCGCGGTATTTGGAGCTGATTTCATACGAATTTGATATAGTTAAAGCTATTATATCCAGTTAAATTTACAGTATAATGCGATATTCATGCTCAAAACATCGACGATTGGTGGCTCAAAACATCGACGGTGAACTCTATAGACACATGATTCAAAGATTCAAACCTTTTTGGTACCTCAATGGAAAAGCAACGACTGGAGAATATGTGGTTCCTGTATGATGGTGCCACAATATAAGCCTCAAATGAACCAATCACAATTTTAAAGGACATTATTACTAGTCGTTTAATTTCTCGAACTAAAGATTTATTGTGGTCGCCCAGATCTCCTGATTATACTGACAAACACTGTTTTTGTCACACGAATTTTGTAAAGATCTTTAATTGTACTTCTCTACTTTCATTATAAAAACAATGTTATTTTTTTCACTTCACTACTTCATATACGTGTTTATGTTTGAATAACGTCATTTCTGAAGTTAGGTAGCTACAATAGTCAACAAATTTAAATTTATTAATGATGATTTAAACACGAAAGTGTTTAAATCACCCGTATTGTTTCTGTTATGTGTGTGGATCTTCTATCTCTCAGCGTCGAAATGGTTCACACCATTAGTAACCAAACATTATTTGGGTTACTATGGTTTTCCTGTGCGACATCAAGATAAATTCTGGGTTCCACATATCTGCTATGTAACATGAGTGAGACTTGGACTGAGTTGTCTAGACATATACCCTTTGCTGTGGCAATGATTTGGACGGAACCAACAGATCAGGTAAGAGATTGATATTTTTGTTTGACTGCTGTAAAGGATGTCACAACCATGTCGAAACACACCATGAAGTACCCAGACATGTAATCTACAACAAAAACCAATCCCACATAGTGCCGAATTGCCTATGTCAACACCTCCAAATCCATTAGAATCTCAAGAAGCTGCTGCTAGTCAGGTTGATAACTTAGAAACAGAATGCGACCCACCTTGTGAACCAAATACTTTAAAAGAACCCCACTTATTGACACAAGGGACTTAAATGATTTGGTACATAATTTACATTTATCTAGAGAACAGGCTGAGCTTTTGGGATCTTGATTAAATGACTGGAATCTTCTAGTACAAAAATTAACTTTTAACAAAAAAAAAAAAATTTAACAGTTAATGAACGTTTGATCTCATACAAAGCTTTGTTGTGCAATATCATCTTGAATATACATTATTGTTTGATTATTGTCCGTTACTTTGTAACACTTCATTTTTTAAAAAGGAATAAAACAATTTTATACCTTGTTATCTATCACTTTTATTATAATTATAAAAGTGATAGATGACAAAGTATAAAATTGTTTTATTCTCTATATATATATATATATATATATATATATATATATATATATATATATATATATATATATATATATATATATATATATACCAGGTGTCCCATTAAGGATGGATCGCGGCCGTATCTTGAAAACTATTTATATAGGGAAAAAAAATTGTACTAAAAATGATCATGAGAAATTCAGCAAAAATATTTTTAAGCTTCTAAAACGACCGCAAGAGGGCGTGACGAGCTAAACATTTTTAAAAATATTTTTTTTTGTGTATTTTCAAATGTTAAACGTTAAACGTTAAAAACAAAAAGTTATAAATAGCAAACTGTCTCCTACAACTTTGTTTTATGACATTTTGTCGTAATTTCACGAATAGAGGGGCGGGGGGGGAGTTTTACCTATTGAGATAAAAAGTCGTCTAATGTCCGTTTGCCTTAACCGATTTTCCTCAATTTGGATTCATTTAAAACGCAATTGCTGGGACAATCAGATAATCTAGGAGATAAATTATTTAGTTCATAAATCAAACCGCGAGGTGGCGTTACATTCAACAATAGTTTTTTTGAAGTTTTGTTCAGTTTTTTCAAATGGAATGGTACAGCTTTTACTACATGGCAAGAAAGGTAATTTAAAGAGGAATCATCCAGTTAAAACCCGAAATCGATATCTCTGACATGTCAAGAGATATTTCGATTTTTCTGAAAAAATCAGTTATTATTTCACTACTACCTGCATTAAGTTAAAAAAATATTAACCTAATGTTTGCCTTCCTTCACACTTTACCCAGGCTTAGGACTGGGTAATGTTTCAGTATCAATCATCATAAGTGTTCTAATCCTGACCTTGATAATATTTTCTAATTTAATTACATAAGCGGAAAAAATGCCTTTCCCCAATTGTTGCATTTTCTTTTTTGTGATGCTTAAATACTACTTGACAGAATATTGAAATCAGTCATTAATAAATATACCTACTCTTTCTTTTAAACTAAATGAATGGATGAATGAAATTATGCGTTTTCGGGTTTCCAAATAAACGCATGCAATCCTTAGGTACATTACACAAAGTTAATTTAAATTAATTTAATATTAAATTCTATCTCTATATTTAAATAAGAACAGGTATTTTTGATATTTTTTGAGTTTTAGATAGTGGCGAAAAACCCAAATAAAGGAATAATAATTAACATACTTTATTTTTAGGTTCGTTTCGAAAACGGGAGGAGAAGACTTCCCGAAACGTTAACGTTAAAAGTTTGTATATTTTTGTAGAACTTTTTTATATTTTCGTTAGGCAAACTTATTACAAAAAATGTATTTAAAAATTATTAATGAGAAATTTGTCTCTGTTTAGTTTTTTGTTTTTACCCAGTGATTCTTTATATACATAAGAACTGATATTTTGATATTTTTTGAGTTTTAGATCGTGGCGAAAAACCCAAGTAAAGAAAAAAATACACGTATCAGTGTTATTTTTTAAAATAGAAAATCGTGCAGTGATTAAATTCTTTGTAAAAAAAAGTTTAAAAGCAATGGAAATTCGTATTGAAATGGTAAATGTATTGTGGGAGTCTGCTCGTTCAAAAACAATGGTTCGTAAGTGGGCAGGTGCGTTTCAACGTGGCCGTACAAGCCTGTTATCCTCATTCTGGATGTCCAACAAGTACAACTACTGAACAAATAATTCATTCTATACATACTATGGTTATGAATGACAGACAATTGCTTTTAAGTAAAACTGCTAAAGCCACGGACATCTGAACTGAACGGGTGTTTCATATTTTGAAAAAGGAATTGAGCTTGAGAAAGCTACGTGCAAGATGAGTGCCGCAATTGTTAAATTCTGATCAAAAACGACTTCGAGTAAAACTTTCTAATCAATATTTAGATCTTTTTCAAAAGAATAAAGTGGATTCTAAACGTCGTTTTGTAACTATGGATGAGTCTGCGACAACAAACCGTAACCCGCTGCGAAGCAACCCTAGAGGTCAAAGTCGACCAAAAATTACTACTAATAATTTTTTTTATCAAGACAATGCAGCAGCTCGCGGAAGTGTTCTTGAAATAGCCAAATTGAAGGAGTTACAGGGCGAATTATTGTAACATCGACCATATTCACCAAATCTGGCCCCCACTGACTTTCATCTGTTCCCAAACCTCAAAAAAATTCCTACGTGGCAAGCTGTTTTCATCAAATGAAGAAATAGTAGCCGTAGATGAGTATTTTGAAAATCACTTCAAAGATGGAATAAACGAATTGAAGAACCGCTGGGAAAAAATATATTGAGCTTAAGGGATAATATACAGATATTGCGTAACCTGATTTTTACTTGATCCTGCCAAATGAATTCATCTTTCGCATTTCTTTATTGAACATTGCTTTTCGGTTATTTCTCCCGATTGTTAATCTCGAAATGGTTTAATTAACCATGGACCTATACTAATTCATAATTGCATTAGGACTAATTAAAACAGTTTTGTTTCGCAATCCCGTTGATATACTGCAAATCATCATGAAACTTAATAATAGAAAATTTAACAATGATTATAGGCCGAATTTCATATTCTAACTCAACCATATTGACTAATTTGAATTTCTGAATAAACGAAACTGTACGATTGGATGCTTTCCTATGAATTAAACGAATATCGAGTTGATTTTGAACATATCAATACAATAATGACCAATCACGTACCGCTTTCAAATCGGGATAGGATCGACGTTTGACTAAAAATTTAAAACTATACAGATATAAATAAATCATGTCTCGTTTTTACTCATACGTAATGTAAATTTTTGTAATATTGACCAGAAATTTTAATTTATTTAATATTTAAACTGACCTCTTTTGGAATATCGTTTATCAATTCTTCTATTGGAACCTTTGGTGTGAAACAGTAACCTTGAAGCACAACACTAACCTTGAACGTACGTTTCTTTTAATCTAGATTAAATCTAGATTAAATCATCTCCTGATCATGCTATCATGGTTAGCGAAACGTGCTTCGAGCAGTTAAAAAAAAGTGATTTGGTATTTAGTGGTAAATCTTTTCAAGTTTAATGATCGTTTATATTTATTTAAATGTACCAGGTGCGTCGGTAATTAGTTTCCAGTTTTTGTAACAGATTTTACTAGCCATAAGGGTGCAATGTTATGATTTGATACATATGTCATTTTATTCTACTGACATTAACCTCAAAACTACATAAGTTTCGTTCCGCCAAAATAACAGCGTTATAGATTTATAAGATAGATATTTATAGATATTTAAGTTTTTGAAAATGTCGAGATTTATGCCTGAAAACGTGCATTTGCGGCATGCATTACTTTTCTTGTTTCATCAAAAGAAAAAGGCCACTGAAAGTCATCGCTTGCTGGTAGAGACTTACGGTCGGTGAGTATGCTTCAACCATAAGATCATGTGAAACGTAGTTTCGACGACTCAAATGTGGTGATTTCAACGTTCAAGACATAGAATGTCCTGTTAGGCCGAAAACGTTTGAAGATGTGGAATTGCAGGAGTTATTGGATGAAGACCCAACACAAACTCAAAAACAATTTTATAGTATCAACTGGCCAATACTTTGAATAAATACATTTTAACTATCCATTTTAAATAACGTGTTTTCTTTAGCGAAAACCGGAAAGGAATTACCGACACACCTGCTACATAGCGCACATCAGAAATACTTTACGCAAAAAATAACAAATATACCAGCTTCCAGAACAATTCTTATAATCGAAACCTTTGGTTTGAAAGACTAAAGAGAGATTTCCCACAAAAGGTATTGCAGCCTCTTATCTTATATTTCAAAAAAACGTAAAAATGTTTTACTTGTGTCAAGTTTACACCATGATAGCACTAATACGCCAGACATAATAGGTAGTTACAATCAAACTAAAGGAGGAGTTCGCGCCCTCCATCCGCCCGAGATTATTTTCTAAAATAATCCCGAAACTTCACTGCTGGTTATATGGGATAAAATATATAAAAATATATAATATATAAAAATATATAATATATAAAAAAATATATAATATTGGTGAATATTAAGCAGGTTTTCGACCGGGCAGATCCTGCCCTGAACAGATCATGAATCTAAAATTGATCCTAAGACATCAAAAACTGTACAATAAAAATCTCGTCTGTACATTTGTGGATTTCAAAAAAGCATATGATTCTATTGACCGGGAATCTTTATTCCGAATCTTGAAAGAACGAGGACTAAATCTGAAAACGCTGGCAATTATTAAAGCAACATTAACTAACACAAGATCAAAAGTTAAATTCATGGGTGATATCTCAGAGCCCTTCGAAATTAAAACTGGTGTGAGACAAGGGAATGGACTCTCGCCACTCTTATTTAACTGGGTTCTAGAAAAAGTAATACAGGAGTGGCGTGAAAAAAAGTCGGCCCTGAATATTGACCAGCCCATTAAACTGGGGAGAACCAACATCAAAATCGATTGTCTGGCGTTTGCTGATGATCTAACAATTTTGGCTTAAGATGAATTAACGGCACAGAAACAGATTGAAAATCTAAAAGAAACAGAAGAAAAGGTAGAACTCCAAATTTCCTTTGAAAAGACACAATTCATGACCTGCAACAGACTAAGAACGTCATTTCTAAAAACAAAATATGGTAACATCAGACGAGTCTCTCAATTTCAAATATTCGGGTGAAATATTAATGGAAATGGGTGGGAAAAATCGGCCAATAAGGGTAGATGCCAAAAAATGGAAACGGCATTGAGACTTACACAAAATATTTACAACAAACAATGCATATCTAAAAACACAAAACTGAGACATTGCAACACAATTATTAAGCCAGAATGTCTATATGGGGCAGAAACGCTCATTTTGAATAGAAAGAGAGACATCGAGGATATTGAAAAGAAGGAAAGAAAAATCATAAGAAAAATCCTAGGCCCCAAACAAATAAATAGCACAACATACCGACTTCGAGAAAATCAAGAAATCAAACAATACACAGATATACCTAGCGATATGAGAAAAAGAAGACTTAAGTTTTACGGACACATAAAACGAATGAATCCGAGTAAGCTAACTAGACAAATAGTCGAATTTTATGAAAATAGGAGTAGAGTTAAAGTAGAAATAATTAAATGGATTGCTGCGATTAAAGAGGACCTAAGATCAGCAAATATTGCACAAAGTGAAATTCAGGATAGAGGCTGTTTCAGACACACGGTTAACGTTTGGAAGGTTGACCAGAGAGAAAAATGTAGGAAGACTGGAACAACTTGGTCTGACGAAAGGAAAAAAGCTCATAGCGAAAGAATGAAATTAGTATGGGCGCAAAGGAAGGCTAACAACAACAAACGCCTTTAATTGTACCTCGCGTGGTCTACCAGGGCCCATACGTGAATAATAATAATAAAAATATATAACTGGAGTTATAGGTAATCCCACCTAAGCAACTAAAGGTATGCAATTCACCGAAGCATTCTAGGGTTAATAAATTATTGTTAAGGACTAATTAAAATGGTTTCGTTCCGCCAAACTGCTAATGAAGCAGAAATGATCAAGGAACTTAATAATGGAAAATTTGATAATGCATATAAGCCCGATTTTGTGTCCTAATTTAGCCGCATTTATTAATCGAATAAATGAAACTGCACGATCGGGTTATTTCGCACGAGTGCGCGAATATCAAGTTGATTTTATGCTTATTAATACAACACTAATCAATCCAGGGGCACTGGAAAACAACTGGATAGACGTTTGATCAAAAATTTTAAATAATACCGGTTAAAAATTGACTATGCGCTGTTTTTATTAATGTTTATCGTTTCCGGTATAGACTAAGATTTTTAATTTATCTGTTTCGGATAAATTAAAGTTCTGTTTTTTAAATTTTTTTTGCATATCTGATTAATTTTATATAGCTGTATTCGACACATACGAACATTATTAAATTTTTAAACAATTTTTTAAAGAGAAATATTTTTTACAGCGCTTGAAATAGAAATATATTTACAAACAATTCTTCAATTCTTGTAAATCGCAAACAGCAAGTTTTAAAAATAAAATTTTTGATTATTTTATTTTTGCTTTTATTATATTTTATACAGGAAATTTTACGAATGTTTAATTGCCATCTTGCCAGCAACATATTCATAGAAGTAGTTCAAAGAAAATATTCCTTCAATTTAAGGAATAAAACATAATCACTAGAGGCCAAATCTGGAAAATATTATATTGTCCAATGTTTTAAGCCTTTTTAATAAATGGTAGACATGGCTATGGTGTTTACTAAATGCAACAATACAGTTCGGTTCAATTTTCATCGATTTTTTCTTATATCGCTTCATGAACTTTAACTATAAGATCGCTATCACATTTATACAGGTCCATAGTGGTGCCGGAACAACTTGCATGTAGCGTTATGGTAACAATAAATTATTGTTCACAAACCATGCGGAATTTTGTTAATCACTTGTTTTATTTAGTAGAGTTAATATTTATTACCAATCATCTACCTCTAAAGTAGAAGACTTTCACGTGATACTTAACCCATCGTGATACATGATCATCGACTAGATCATGTTTGGTAACCAATTTCTAATATATTGAAATTTTAATTCTTCTGGTGGGGTCTGTTGCGAAACACAAAACCCAAAGAAATGTTTCATTAAGCGCACAAATCACTGGATTTAAATTTCTCGAGGCGCGTTTCGCTAACCATGTTAGCATCAGCAGGAGGTCATTCAATATGTTAACAAATTGAACTAAATCTATAAGTGATTGTTTATGAAAAATTGTAAAATCTTGTTTATGGCCTTTTCTAGTTTGTTAAGTCTAAAATGTTAATACTATTATGTTGCTCTTCTTCAACTGGGAATTTAATGTTTTTATGTAAAGTATTTATGTAAGTTAAGAATGGATTTAATTGTATCAATCAGAACCTGTAAAACAAATTATAATGTCAACGTATCTATACCAGTAAATTGATGATTTAAACAACTGATGTATCTAAATTTCCAAGTTTTAAGGATTCCCCAGTATCACCGTTATTCGAAACACAAAATCCTGATCCAACGTAATTGACAGTAGCTGTAAAATTTCTTGTTTCATTATTAAATTAGTTTTATTTTTAAGAAGTAATTGGTCAACTAATTCTATTACATCGTTTTGTGGGTACTTATGTGGGGAATAAATTTTGTACATCGAACTAAAAAAGAGAAAAAGAAATCATTTTGGATTTTTTGGGTAAATTAATATATTTTATTTTATTGATAAGATCATAGGTATTTAGAATAGTTTGGTTTAAAATTCGTATATTGTAAAATGATTTTAGTCAGCTAATTTGATAATTTGATTGACGGAACTGTAACAAATAAAACTACTGGTCTAATTGGGTTGAGGATTCATCATTATCCGTCCAGTCGTTTAATACAAATGTTTTAGTTTATTGTTGTATTTTACTAAAAATCATAATGTGAAGAATATTAAAGATCATTAAAATAATTTATAACCAAACTAGTAGAAAAAAACAGATAAAACAGGATTTTTTTCGAAATTAGGGTCATTATAATTTTTAGGAGATTGCAAAGACTTTTTGCAAAGCCTGTATTTGTGCAGTTTTACAATTTTAATGTTTCGATTATTAATCATAAAGTGAATTAATTAATCTAGGGGTATATATTAAAATTGTTTTGTTTTGTCATGCTGCTAATAACCTGAAAATTATCAAGAAACTATACCAATGATAGAAAATTTAATATTGATAATAAGCTTAGTTTTATGCTCTAATTTATCCGCTTTGATTAATTCGTAATTTCCGAACAAATAAAACTATACGATTAGGTCATCTCGCACGAACGAACGAATATCAAGTTGATTTTGAACATATTAATGCAATAGTAATCAATCACGAAGCGTTGGTAAACTCTAACTGGATCGGTGTTTGATTAAAAGTTTTAAAAAATCCGTTTTTACTCGTTTATAACATCCATTTTTGCAATATAGAGATTTTTCTACTAAATTTGATATCTGTTTCCAGACCCATGGTCGAACATTTGCATAATTAGTTATGTATCACTGTCATTTTACGTGAAACCTGTGAGAAGGGATTCATGGGAAATGTTGATAAAATTTAATGGTTCTTTGAAAAGAAAACTTTCATCTAGTGACAAGTATCTAAGCAATACGAGAAAACCATCCTAAGCAAAATGCTTTCGTTGTGGCAAATTAGGACATGTAACACCTGCCGTGTTAAAATACCAAAACATTCTTCCGAGGTTGTGCCATCAAGAATGTTCTTCAAGGTGAATCATCCCCTCCAGAGTCTTCGCCTGCTGAATCGTATCGAATCGAATCGAATCGTTATTAAAGCCGTTTGCAGCTACAGAAGTTTACATTGATGGATATCGATTTTAGGCTCTTATCGATACAGGTACAGATCTGTCCCTTATGTCTGAGAAATTCTTTAAATTATTTGAAGATAAAATTACTCCATGTAACATTATGCTGAAAGGAATTACAAACGTTACGATGAATCTATCAAAGAAATTTACAGCCAATACTAAAATTACGGATATTGACACTCATATTACGTATGTCTTTGTTCCCGATGAGTGCCTCAATTATGACGTTTTTATTGAGCGTAATTTATTTGAAGATCAAAGTTTGGTTACAATCACAAATCAGAGAGCTTAATCAGGTTACTGTCAAGGACACATTTCCTTTTCCTAGCATCGAGGATCAGTTGAATAGGTTGGGTAAATGAATCTGAAGCTAAATACCACTTCCACGAATTCGAGATACGAGCCATTGTGGAAGATTTTGAAACATTTTTGGACATATCTGCTTGGAATTAAATTTACCGTAGTCACCGATTTATTGTCCGACAAGAATTTACTGTCCCGAGTAGCCCGCTAGTGGGTGTATTACATAAAAAGAAAAGCTCACATTTATATTTAAACAACAAAAAATAATCTATGGTATTTATCTAAGTTCAATATAAGCACAGTATTTACTTCTCGTCGCATTTTTAAAAGATATGAGATATTAGTTATCGTAGTAATATCAAACTACCCAACGAGTCGCTATAGCAAATATTAAGTAATTTTCCAAATTAATATGACCTCAGGTTATAAATGCGAAATTGGTACTTGGTTGTAGGCAATTACTATAATAATATTCTCATTCGTCTAGTAAGCTTGCAGTCATTTTACCGGTGTTCTTTTTAAAAGTGAAATTATATAGTAATCATATCAATACTTTTTATGGGTTAAACCAACATTAATTTTTGATTTTTTCTATTAAAAAATTGAATTGTACTAATAATAACCATGGAATGTTTAATATGCTTCACAAACCTAAAGTGAACAAATTATTTATTTAGAGACACAGAGTTTTGTCTACATGAACGCACTAATTTTTCAACACAGAATATTATTCTCTACAAAAAGTGTATCTTGACATTTTTTCATATGTGTCTGGGTTTCGTGGCATAAAATAACTAATACAATGGCATAAAATAACTAATACAAATACAATACAATAACTAATACAACAAATTTACCTATGAAGATAAATAATTTATTTAAACGTCAGATTTACAAAACTTCAATAGCACTTAGTTTTCGACGTGTTAGTCATTAGCAACCGAAATAGTTTGGCGTTTTTGTTACTTTACAATACATTGTGGGGCAAGGCAGAAATATATACAGTCCGATTCACGAAACCTGACGATTACGTCAAAACAGTAAACTGAATTTCCAGGAGTCGACAACATTGTATTCTTCGATAAGGCCCATTTCCACCATAATGGTCATGTCAGTAATCAAGACTAGGAATATTTTTAACTCTTACTCGATTAAAAAATAATGAAAATATATATATATATATATATATATATATATATATATATATATATATATATATATATATATATATATATATATATATATATATATATAAAACGTTATATATATAAACCTGACGATTACGTCGGAACAGTAAACTGAAAGCTAGGAAATCCTTATTTCAAATTTGCAGCGTGTTAGACAAAGAAGTATTACTGTAGGAAAGTTCAAAAACAAAATCAATGCATTTAACACAAGTTAGAAAGAGAGAGCAACAAAACCGGTTATCCTAGTTATATCGTCTAATTTCGTGTGTAGTTCCCATTGATCACCTCATATCATAGATAAGATATATAACCTAAAATTGTTGACGTTTTCTGTCGTTTGTTTAGATAAAAAAGTTGTATCGTATTAGTGTTTTTCAACATTTACACCAAGTGATAAAATAAGGATATTTTCATTATATATTGCATAGTTTATAATTTTATCGCCATGAAGGGCAAACCGCTCAGTTCTCAGTCTTTATCTCAGTGATTAATTTGTTGAACTATTTGGAAAAAGAGAAATCTAATGGGGATCCCCTAATACTGCTGTCAGCAATTCAGGAAGTAAACATAAAGTAACAACTGCAGAAATTGAAATAAAATGATAAAATTGCAAGTTATACCAAGAATTTGGGTTAAAATGTATCAAAGAAATTCTGGTAATTTTGTTATGTGCATTGGGCCTGATAGCATTTTTAATTTTTTACTGGTAGCTTGCAGTTTTTATTGTTTTTTTTTATTTTAATTTTTTATTTTAATATTTCATTATTATATATTAGGACATCTATTTTTTTTGTTTCTTCTTTTATTTGATGCAGCGTGTAGCTCAAGCATTAGGTATATCCATGAGTACTAGTGACCAGAATCAGAAAGCATTTACTCTAAAATAATAATGTAGTAAACTCTCCACAAAAAACACGGCCCCGAAAAAAAAGCAAAAACATTTGATTTGTCTGATAGCGGCAAATGTGAAATACGATATGTTATTTATTCTGATATATTCTGAGTATTCTGAGAGTAAGTATTTACAAAATTGATAACATTATTTTAAGGAGCTTTTATTTCAATTATTAGTATTATTATTCACGTATGGGCCCTGGTGGACCACGCGAAGTACAATTAGAGGCGTTTGTTGTTGTTAGCCTTCCTTTGTGCCCATACTGATTTCATTCTTTCGCTGTGAGCTTGTTTCCTTTCGTCAGACCAAGTTGTTCCAGTCTTCCTACATTTTTCTCTCTGGCCAACCTTCCAAACGTTAACCTTGTGTCTGAAACAGCCTCTATCCTGAATTTCACTTTGTGTAATATTTGCTCATCTTAGGTCCTCTTTAATTGCAGCAATCCATTTAATTATTTCTACTTTAGCTTTACTCCTATTTTCATAAAATTCGACTATTTGTCTAGTTAACCTACTCGGATTCATCCGTTTTATGTGTCCATAAAACTTAAGTCTTCTTTTTCTCATATCGCTATGTATATATGTGTATTGTTTGATTTCTTGGTTTTCTCGAAGTCGGTATGTTGTGCTATTTATTTGTTTGGGCCCTAGGATTTTTCTTATGATTTTTCTTTCCTTCTTTTCAATGTCCTCGATGTCCCTCTTTCTATTCAAAATGAGCGTTTCCGCAGCATATAGACATTTTGGCTTAATAACTGTGTTGCAATGTCTCAGTTGTGTGCAACATATAGACATTCTGGCTTAATAACTGTGTTGTAATGTCTCAGTTTTGTGTTTTTAGATAGGCATTTTTTGTTGTAAATGTTTTGTGTAAGTCTCAATGCCGTTTCCATTTTTTGACATCTACCCTTATTGGCCGCTTTTTCCAACCCATTTTCCATGATTATTTCACTCAAATATTTGAATTGAGAAACTCGTCTGATGTTACCATATTTTGTTTTTAGAAATGGCGTTCTTAGTCTGTTGCAGGTCATGTATTGTGTCTTTTCAAAGGAAATTTGGAGTCCTACATTTTTTGCTGTTTCTTTTAGGATTTCAATCTGTTTCTGTGCCGTTAATACATCTTGAGCTAAAATTGCTAGATCATCAGCAAATGCCAGACAATCAATTTTGATATTGGTTCTCCCCAGTTTAATGGGCTGGTCAATATTCAGGACCGACTTTTTTTCACGCCACTCCTGTATTACTTTTTCTAGAACACAGTTAAATAAAAGTGGCGAGAGTCCATCCCCTTGTCTCACTCCAGTTTTAATTTCGAAGGGCTCCGAGATCTCACCCATGAATTTAACTTTTGACCTTGTGTTAGTTAACGTTGCTTTAATAATTGCCAGCGTTTTCAGATCTAGTCCTTGTTCTTTCAAGATTCGGAATAAAGATTCGCGGTCAATAGAATCATATGCTTTTTTAAAATCCACAAATGTACAGACGAGATTTTTATTGTACAGTTTTTGATGTCTTAGAATCAACTTCAGATTCAGGATCTGTTCAGGGCAGGATCTGCCCGGTCGAAAACCTGCTTGATATTCACCAATTTTAGGTTCCAACTGTCCTTGTGCTCTGTCTAGTAGACATTGAGATAGAATCTTGTAACAAACTGGGAGAAGAGATATCCCTCTATAGTTGTTTACATCCGTTCTATCTCCTTTCTTGTGTAGTGGATGGATTAGAGCATCTTTCCAATCTTCCGGAATCCGTTCGGTTCGCCAAACTTCTTGTAGAATTTTGGTTATTTCCCTGATTGTACCTGGACCAGCGGATTTCAAAAGTTCCGCAGTGATTCCATCTTCACCAGAAGCTTTGTTATTTTTAAGCCGCTTGATTTGCCTAATTATTTCATCTTCATTCGGTGGTAATGAATCTGGGTTTGTTTGTTTAGGCTTTAGTGTTGCTAATTTGTTTAAGGGCTCAGGACAGTTTAGTATTTGTTCAAAATATTTCGCAAGTTCTTTGCAATTATCTTGGTTATTTAGAGCCAATTGTCCGTTTTCCTTTTGGAAGCAAAGACTTTGCGGTTGATAGCCTGTTACTTTAGTTTTAAATGTTTTGTAAAAGTTTCGAGTGTTATGTTTTTGGAAATCTTTTTCTATTTCATTAAGTTGATTGTTTTCATATTTTCTTTTAGTTTGTCTAATTAGCTTCGATGTTCCTTTTCTTACTTCCAAAAATATGTTATAGTTTATTGCTGTTTTTTGACTGTTTCAATCTTTGAATGCTTTACTTCGGCTTAATACTGCTTGCTCGCAAACTTCATCCCACCACGGATGTTTTCTACGTTTTTGTAAAGGGACCAACTTTAAGGCAGTTTTAATAATTTTTTGTTTCAATTCTTGCCAGTTCTGTGCTGGTTGTTTATCAAGTTCTTCTGTTAGGGCTGGTTTTATTTTCGTTGGGTCAAACTTTGGTATTAGCAGCCGCTTTTGAATAAGTTTTCGAGGTTTTAAGCTAAGTTTGATTCTAGTCAAGTAGTGATCCGTGTCTATATTTGCTCCTTTCCTGACTTGAACATTCAAAATCTCTTTATAATTGGGGTACGAAATGGCAACATGGTCAATTTGAAATTCACCCATGTACGTGTTTGGGCAAATCCAGGTTTTTTGTTTTGATATTTTCTTCTTAAAATGGGTTGACATTATTTTTAGATTAAACTGCGAACATAGTTTAACCAATCTTCTACCATTATGGTTAGTCCATTTATGAGCGGGAAAACTGCCGACTGTTTTCCTGTACTATTTTTCTTTTCCTAGCTGGGCGTTGAAATCACCCAATACGATTTTTACATGGTTAGAGGGAATTTTAGAGATAGTCTTTTCTAGAATTTCCCAGGACTTATTTACTTTTTCAGGATTAGATTTATTTTCTTCGTTAACTGGGAGGTGTGCATTGATTAATGTATAGTTTTTGTTAGCACACTTAAGGGATAGTGTCATAAGTCGATTATTTACTGGCTGGACATTTGTTATAGAACCAAGGATGATTCTTGAGACAGCGAAAGCAACACCGAGATGTGGTGTATTTTTGAGTATGTTTTTGTCCGTTTTACTTTTAAAAAGTCTGTAGTTGCCGAATTCCGAATCAATTATTAGTATTATTATGTATTTATTATTTTTCCTCTTTTAAAAAAGCACATCACGCTTTCAAGTTTAAGTCATGAACTTGCAGAAAAATCAGTCATGTCCATAAGCAAGCAAAGGGTTCTACCATCTATTGGTTTCAAATACAAAAATGATAACAGCTGGAGATATTTGATTGAAAAAGTCACTATTGCTGCACTACTTACAAGAATTTATGTAAAAAATTTAGAAAAAAAAATCGTAAAGTCGTTTTTCTTGATGAAACCTGGATATTTTCAAAAGAAAATCCTAAAAAATCTTGTCAAGACACTTCTGTAAAAAGTGTAAAACGTCCATTAGGCTTTGAAGGAAAAATATTTATTGTAGTAGATGCAGGTTCTGAGAATGGCTTTATTCCAAATGCAGGCCTGGTATTTTCTTCAAAGAATAAAAATAGTGATTATCACGGGGAAATGAATAACGACTTATTTCTGCAGCGGTTGAGAACTAAGCTTTCGTGTAATTTAGAGGAACCATGTCTTATAATAATGTGTAATGGAACCTAACAAAGTTAGAATTATTACAAATTGCAAAAAAGTATAGAACTGAAAGAAGGTATATAGTAGATGAGGAAATTCGGTTACATGGGCATGAAGTGCTTCGTACACCACCTTACCAGTGCGAATTGTATGCCACAGAGATAATATGGGCCAATACAAAACAATATTATGACAAACATATTGGAAGGGATGGACATAGTGATAACAATATTTTAGCTTTGTGGCAAGAAGCCTTAAACCAAATTACTCCAGAAAAATAAAAGAAGTGTATAGACCATACAAATAGAATCATACTAGATGGGTACAAAAAAACAGTAATTACAGAAGTGACACCCTTAATTATTACCATTAATGATGAAGAAGAAACCGACTCTAGCAGTGATTCTGATGCAGAAAATTAATTTAACAGTTTTTCTATTTAATTTCCTAGAATAAGAATGTGAAGTGGGGAAATAGAAAAAGAAGAACCCAAACATGAATTTCTTAGCATCATATATAGCAGAATTCACATGGGGAATTGAACCAAATGGAATATGGAATTTTATGCTTATTGAAGACTTTAAATTCAGGACGTTACTGAAGAACAGGGCAGTAAACTATATTTACATGAGTTTAGTACATGTATTCTTATATTTTAAGAAACCCGTTGACGAATGATATACAGGTTGGTTTCTATATGTTTATTGATTAATATAATTGGTGGTTCAATTTTCACTATTTTCAAAATAATGCTATATGTTCTATATGTTTATTGATTAATATAATTGGTGGTTCAATTTTCACTATTTTCAAAATAATGCAAACATACTGTTTACATAGGCCTTTTATTGTATCATTGTATTAAACAATAGAAAGAATCCATAAGTATATCTAAAAAATAAATAATGTATGTAATGCCTGTTCTAAAATAAAAAATAAAGCTGAAACGGTTATTATTTTAATGTATTAAGACCTTTTAGAGTTTGCTGGTTTCCAGCTTTATGCAAATTCTTTAGATTAGGTAATTTTATTATTAATAATTAAAATAGTTCGCCATTGAGGATGTAGTGAATGAATCAATTGTATTGGTTCCTTGGCTTGTTATTCCTCTTTTTCTATTTGATTCACTATTATAATGCCTGGATCTATGACAGTTGGAATGACAAACAACTTTTATATAAAAGGAAGCATTCTCCTCAATTCCTTGATTTTGTTCTTTGATTAAAAAAAAAGTAATATTCACAATGTAATTTAGGGAATGTAAAAGAACAACAAAATTAATAATATTGGCATAATTAAGTACTTGAAAAATCTGCCTTTAAGACTTGAATGACAACTTTTCTCCTTGCACTTGAACTTGACTTCTTGGATACCACATTTTAAACCAAGACATTTGATTTTACCTTTATAACCAATACAAAAGTTCAGCAAATTTTCTTTTAGAGTTATGCTCCATTTATATTTAAAAAATCATAATAATTAAAACACTTGGTATTTGTTTCACAATATATTCAAGATATTCTCTAACATGTTTCGGCCTCGCGACCATTCTCAAAGAGAGTTATGTATAAACTATATATATATATATATATATATATATATATATATATATATATATATATATATATATATATATATATATATATATAGTTAGTCATGGGCTTTCCTCTGCCACTCGGGTCCAATATACTTAACGATTTCATCAATTCATCGTGCTTTCGGTCTTCTTCGCGGACGTTTGCGATCAAGCGGTATCCACTCCAGGATTGCCTTGGTCCATCTGTCGTCCCATCGCCTCGCTATATGGCCTGCCCATCTCCATTTCAATTGCTTTGCTCTTCCAATGATGTCACAGACTTTTGTTTGTTCCCTGATATATATATATATATATATATATATATATATATATATATATATATATATATATATATATATATATATATATATATATATATATATATATATATATATATATATATATATATATATATATATATATATATATATATATATATATATATATATATATATATATATATATTATATATATATATATATATATATATATATATATATATATATATATATATATATATATATATATATATATTTATATATTTTGAATTAAAGCATTTGTAGAACATTAAACATTCTCCAAAGCCCTGAAGAATCGAGAGTTTAATCATCAAATATATGCTTCATAATAAACTAGCTTTAATATAACTCCCCCCGATATATGAGCAAAAAAATACATAATCCAAGCGGTGGCGATATACATTGTACAATCTGTTGTAATGAACCAGATATCAGAGATTATTACTAGTCATAAATAATTTCTGATGAATAACGACTCTACTAATACGTCGTAAATGAGCTTCTGGAAAAATTACGACTCACGATAATCGCTCATAGATTTTTATCACGCTTCAGCTTCAGCCGGCGGTCCTGATATTTTTACCGATTTCTATTAGATTTATTATTTTTTCTTTGCAAGAAATCTGAAATTTTCCTAATGACTTAGAGGAATATCTGAAATAAAAACATAGTTTTAGGTAAACGATGTAATTAATTGTTGTTTTTTTTTCAGCTTCCAGTTTTCATGACGTGGAAGCTGTTCTGGGCGGTGTTGCCAAATTACCATGCGATATTGATCCAGCTATTGTTGGTGACAAAATGCACATTGTGATATGGTTCAAAGAAGTTGATGATCGTAAAATTCCAATATATTCGTAAGTATTTTCATTAACTGTTCTGCAATCGTTATGATTTTAAATTTTTTCTATGCTAGAGTTTCTAGGGGAAGCGTACTTTATCAAATGATTTACCTTCTTTTATATATATATATATATATATATATATATATATATATATATATATATATATATATATATATATATATATATAATAATGTGCTAATGAATGCTGTGCTAATGAAATTGATGAACAACGTAGTGGAAGCAACGATTTTAACGGGGCCTTTCAAAGGTGAAGGTGTCCTCATTCCCATGATTCCGACTGATGCACCATTACAATTTAAAAGACTGCAATTCCCAATTCGATTGGCGTTCGCAATCACAATCAATAAAGATCAAGGTCAATCTTTGGAATTATGTGGTTTAGATTTAGATGCGAATTGCTTCTCACATGGACAACTTTATGTTGCGTATTCCCGTGTCGACAAACCAGAGCGCATTTATATCTACGCAGACAATGGAAAAACGAAAAATATTGTATACTCACAATTAATGCAAAATTTAAATTATATGAAACATATGCATATGAAGAACTGGGACTAAAACTATGTCAACTCTATAGGCTCTGAAGTCATAACTGAAAAAAATTCTTAGCAAAATAAAATTCTTGTATACAAAACTGTTTTGAAACTGGACTGGAGTTACGGTATCAAACAGTGTAAAGGAATACCCTATGGGTCCTTGCCATTCATGCTCTTAATCGTGATCTTCAAGAGGTTAAAGTTATTAAAGACGAAACCACTGGCAAGAATATGTGATTAGACTAGGATCACATTCCAATGGGCTCAGCTAGAAACTATGTAAATGGACCCTAACCACGATGTTGTGTATACGCGACGTTCTCCGATGCCACGAGAATTGGTCGGCTTGGCTTCAGGTCGGCAAGCCCGACGAGAAACAGTTCACCCACGTACTCATCGAACATTTTCTTGAATAGTAGGGTATAACCTAACCAAGTTAGGGTGGCCAGTAAATTTCCCTGGCATGAATGTCATTAAACATTCTTGCGGCATTCTGAAAACACGCATCAAAAAACGAATCAATCCTCCTCTTACCCTGCGAGAACTTAGAGATGCTGCTCGTGAAGAATGGGAGAGAATTCCACAAACCCAACTTTATCATTTAATAGACAGCATGACAATTCACTTACAGGCACGCATACAGACCCATGGCGGAACTGCTGCTTATTGGTTTCATTGAGAGTTGTTCTTTTTATTTTTAAATTACTTTTGAACTTTGGTACACTGCAATTTAATGTACCAATTGCCTTCAAAAGTATAATTACAAAAATACCAAAATAATTAGTAAATTTTACCACACTCATCATTTGGTGACGTTTTTTTTAATACCGGTAAGATTTGTAATAAAATGATGATTACGTAAACGAATAAAAAAAAGATATGATTGTTCAAGAGATAACTCTTAAACTCTTATGCCGATTTATAGATTTACAATTCTGAGAAACAAATCAGAGTACCTTAAATTAATCCTTTCGGTAAACTTGAAGAGATTTACCACTAAACACCAAAACACTTTTTTGAACTGCTCGACGCACGTTTCGCTAACCATGTTAGCATCATCAGGAGATGATTTAATCTAATTCTAAAACTAAACTATGTTATATTTATATGAAAACCATACCTAACGAAGCGTGTAAACATCATGAACCGTGAAGTGTACTAAGCCTTACATTAATAATTGAAAAAGTTGACTGAAAGGAATCGGTCCTTTATCTCGGTACATGATTTTCTTACATTTTTCTATTTGAATGCTTTCATATGCATCCAAAGCCTTATTAATATTAACACTTTTAATTAGTCTTAAATTACTAATATTTATACTGTTGGCATGTTCGATTGCATGTTGGGCAACACAAGATTTTTCATTTCTCCCATATCTAATGTGGGCAATATGTTCTTTATATCTTGTCAATATTGATCTTTTTGTTTACCCAATATACCTTCGATCACAGTCTTGACAACTAATTTCGTAAATCCCCGACTTTTCCTGTTGCTCTACTTTATCCTTTGGATTGCCCAGAACTTCTCCTAATCTATTATATGGTTTGTACACAACCTTAATGTCCACTTTTTTCAAAATTTTGTCTAGTCCTCTTGTCAATTGGGCATCAAATGGTATTACCATGAATTTCTTTGTGTTCTGATCCTTTTAAAAAGTCGAAGATTCTTTCAATAATTTTCTGAACTTATGTTTTCTAATTAGTTTATCTACAATGTTCTTATTATAACCATTCACTTCAGATACCTCCCTAATTAATTTTAATTCTTTGTTATAATTATCTTTATTTAAAGGAAAATTAATTAACCTATTTACCATAAAATTTAAACTAGCCATCTTATTTTGGAAAATATGATTTGAATCGTTAGTGTGGAAGGGTTTCGTGGTGTTTCTGAAGTGGTTTTTCTGAAAATATCAAAATCTAACCTATTTTTATTATTTTTACTGACTAACACATCCAGAAATGGTAAACTATCGTTGTTTTCGAGTTCATGCGTGAATATTATATTTTGGGATTTGCCATTTAAGTTCTTAATAAAATTATTTAAATTTTTATTTGTCGAATCGAAAATTGCAAAAACGTCATCCACATATCTTAACCATACCTTCGGAAAGTAACTGAATTCATCTTTTGCCTCGGTTTCAAATTTACTCATAAATAAGTTGGCTAAGAACGGTGACAGAGGATTGCTCATTGCCGTTCCTACTTGTTGTTCATAAAACCTGTTATTAAGCTGAAAGCAATTTTGCTTCATACATAATCTTGTTAAAAAGATGTACTCAGAAACAATTTTGTTATTAAAACCGTTTAACTCGAATAACTCCCTCAGGTATTTCAGGGTATGTGAAATCGGGACACTCGGAAACAACGATGAAACGTCAAAGGAAACCAAAACCTCACCTTCCTGTAGGTGTATATTTTTGACTTTTTCTATGAATTTGGTTGAATTTATCACAGAACAGGAAGGTAGTTGGTTTGGTAGATTTTCAAATTCCTTTGTTAACCACTTTGCCAAGTTGTATGTTGGAGAATCAATAGCTGATACAATTGGTCTCATTGATTTTCCTGGTTTATGAATTTTTGGTAGAGCATACAATCTGGCACTTTTTGATTAGAAACATGTAATTTGCTTTTCAGAGAAGGAGAAATAAGGCTGTTACAAGATTTCAATGTATCTCTAACTTTGACAATGGATTCCTAGGTAACCGTTTATAAGGACCGTCTTGAATGAATTTTTCAACGCGTTCAAAGTAATCAGGTTTATCCATTATTACAACCTTATTTCCTTTATCAGCTTTTAAATAAAAACAATCCTTCTCTCGCAGACGCTTGACAATCTTAAAAATATTTGGCATTTTTTGATTTTTATTTGCAATATTTTTTGCATGACTCTCTGACGCAAGCCTTGGAAAACTCCGGTAAGTGTTTAATACCAGTTTCAATACCGGCTACCATATCCTTCACTTCGGGATGCCGGCAAAACAAAATTAAGGCCTTTATTTAAAAGATCCAGTTCTGGATTGTCGAACGTCTGAGTTGAAAGATTTTCTACTATGTTGATTTGCTCATTTCTGGAATATGTTCTTTCGACTGCTCAATTTTGAGTTTTTTAATTTTTTTATTTAAAGATGAACATATTCCTTTGAATATTGCACCAACATTCATGTTCTACATTACTTAATTAATGTTAAATTCTTGTAAAAATTGTACGCCTGAATGTCAAGCATACTTCTATACTGTACAAATATTTGATTTCTAAGTCAAGCCATTTCTGTTTTGCAAAATTAGTTATTTTATCACATATTTTGGAAGATTTTGAAATATTAACTTGGGAAATATTTTATTAGTCTGGCATGACTTAAGAAATCAAATATCTGCTCCGATAAGCCTAATTTTAGTAGTGTACTTACGATAAAGATTTAGTTCCGCTGACCGTGTAGCCATCGTAGATCAATTCTTCTATTGGAACTTTTGGTGTGAAACACTAAACTTGAAGAGATTTACCACTAAACACCAAAACACTTTTTTGAACTGCTCAACGCACGTTTCGCTAACTATGTTAGCATCATCAGAAGATAATTTAATCTAATTCTAAAGCTAAACTATGTTATAACCCATCCCTTTCAGTCAACTTTTTCAATTATTAATGTAAGGTTTAGTACACTTCACGGTTCATGATTTTTACACACTTCGTTAGGTATAGTTTTCATATAAATATAACATAGTTTAGTTTTAGAATTAGATTAAATCATTTCCTGATGATGCTAACATGGTTAGCGAAAGGTGCGTCGAGCAGTTCAAAAAAAGTGATTTGGTGTTTGGTGGTAAATTTCTTCAAGTTTAGTGTTTCACACCAAAGGTTCCGATAGAAGAATTAATCCTTTCGGATTGTAATAACTAATTTCCAAATTCTTTATAAAACCACTTTTTTTTACTACAAATGACAATAAAATGCATTATATTTTACGCTAATTAATTAGTTCAAATAATCAACATTCGGTTGCAGAAAATAATTATAACCTACACACCGATATTGTACCACGAAACTCGTTTAATTAACAAAGAATATTTCGTATTAACTCTGAAATAATAATTCGTTACCTGAAGCGTAGCTATTTCATTTCACAAAATTTCTAATTAAAATAATTTGCCATAAAATATCAGTAAACAATATTGGTCAAACTGTTTCCAAGTAAATATTTATATCACCAACCGAGATAATTATTTTCACCAAGTATAAATTTTGAAAACTCACAATTTCCAACCAAATATGCAAATCAAATATTCTATAAATAATTAAAATAGAAAAGAACTGCCTTAACAACACATACAGGGTCCCTATTAAGTGTGGAAATGGTCAAATAACTCGAGATCGCTTTGACATTTCTTAAAATTTTGTACACAAAAATGTTTACCACTATTTGGGTATATTTTTTTTTCTTGTGGCATATTTGAAATCTAAGGCTAACTTGAATTATTTTTATCATAATAGTACTTGAATTGGGTATCGTTCAAAATACATTTAAAACAGTGGCTAATAGCGTTTTTTTTTGTGGAGCTAGTTTTAGTTTCCATACATAATATCGACCCTGAATATTCCATTGCTAAGTAAGACCATAGGGCTAGTTTACCATTCGAGTTATCTATTTCCCCTTTTTTTAAATGGTCTTTTGATTGACCTCTTCTTTATATTATTTGCGTTACAATAAAAATAGAAAAAAACAAAGAATTAATTAATGTATCAATGTTTAGCTTCGTAATTTCAAAATGCACCATTGGAGATTGATTCACGTACTCAAATACTCAACAATACCGTAAATAAAATAAATTCTATTCAGTTCCGTACAAAATACAAAGGCACTTCTACATTCCAAAAAAATAATTGAAAATTCTTTACATTTATTGTGATATTTGATGCGTGTTAAATCTCAAATATGGATGCTGCATAAATTAATTAGGTCCGACTTAGACCTTTATTATAAAAAGTAGGGTGGCTTTTTAATATAAATAAAACCAAAAATGGAATAAAACAATTTTTTACTTTGTTACCTATCACTTTTATTTTTAAACACAATTTTGTGTGACGATAGTTTCGTAAAACGACTTTACATTGTCAAACACTTCATTAAAACTAAGGTCTTACAGCTTTTTTTAAATTAGTGTTTGAGAATGTAAAGTTGTTTTACGAAACTATAGTCACACAAAATTTTGTTTAAAAATAAAAATGATAGATAACAAAAGTAAAAAAATATTTTATTCCTTTTTAAAAAATCAACTATCACAAAATAACGGACAAATCAATCAATAATTTGAAAAGCAAAAATATTTATTTATTTATTCAAATTTATTTTGCATTCTTCAAAGTAATCACCTCTTACTATTATACACTTATTCCAATGCTTCTTCAAGTGTTTGAAATAGTTTTATACTGGACTTTTGCAATATCTGATAAATGTGGAGCTTATGGGACAGTATTTCTGTACAGTAGCAGCGAATGCGTGACGTTTTTTTCGAATGAACTCTTCAATGGTTGAGGTGGAAGCTCTTCTTGAACTAGGTTCACCTTCAATTACTTATCTACCATCACTAAAATCCATGGATCACTTAGTAAACTTATTGAAACGATATTTACAACAGAACGAAATATATCAAGTTTTGCTTAGACCAGTGACGGATGATATTCCACAAGAGTCACAGGGTGTCTATGAGATTCCTTTTCTTGGCTGCTCCCTAACATATATCGGCCAGACCAACAGACGTATCCAAAATTGCATATACGAGCATTCTCTCGCGGTCCGAAAATCAGATCTTTACTCGACTTTAGCAGAACATCATATCCAAAACGGGTCACAAAATAGATTTTGACAAGGCCAAAGGAATCGCACCTATATATTCCTATAAATCCGGCATAATTCGTGAAGATAGTGAGATCGAAAAACGCCCAGACTACTGGTTAAACAAGAGGGCCCACGGTTTTAGAGTTCCAAATACACCACTTATTTCCAAATTGCCCATCCGAAACCCTTGCAGTCAAACGTCCACCTCCCGTCTCACCCCGTCCCTCAACCGAATGCTCCGCACATAGCCTTATCAATTCATACAGAGGTCGCGCCGACCACGTTCTTTTCTAGTTGTGAACTCTGGGGAGTAGGCAGATTGAGGCCTCGGGGTAAATCAACTAGATTATCTTGATAATGGGTTCAAAGTGGAAGCCGAAACGTCGAGATTTCACAAACCTACCGCGGAAGTCTTTCCGAACTTTTTTTTAAGTTTACTTTCCGAAGCACAAAATGGATAAGCCTTTACTATTTTCTTTAGGGCAGTGCTAAAGGAAGGCTGTTAGAATAATCATTCTCAATCGACTAAGGGGCGCATCTGACATATCACTATCGTATTAAAATGGCATTTAATTACAAACCTGATTAAATTTTTTAACAAAGGGGAAACCATTTCTCAAGCACCAAAAAACGAATTATATTATTTTCACAATATAAATGGCAACTGCTCAACTTTCGAATTAAAAATAAATTAGGTAAATATTTTGTCTAATTCAAATTAAATATACCCCTTGTTGAAAGACCTTATCCAATCAACCTTGTATTTGGGCAAAAAAGAATCAATCAGCAAATTGACAAAAGAAACTGCCATTCATTCGATCCAGAAAATTGCTTTATATTATTTCAGATTCTCAATGCGAATTTCACGGAGAAAAAGATAAAATAAAAAAGCGGAAAGCTTAATGACATTTTCGGACAAAAAGTGGGCGCGGAAAATGCCCGAGCTTTTTTTCGAATACTCCGTAGCAATCGGTGACTTACAAGAGAGCCGTCTTAAAAGTAAGCGATTCGGGTAATTGGTTGTTCGGCTCAGCGTTCGTTCCCACAATTTAGAACGTGGAACTTTTATCCTCGAAACAATGGAGGCAGTCGCGGATGAAGACTCTTAAGTTTGAAAATAACGGCTTCGAGCCGTAGCTAGTTTAATCGCAGGTGTTAAAATTGAACGAAATTAATTCACTTCACTACAACCTTTCGATTATTTAAAACGTGGTCTTTAATCCATTCTCAAATGGTTTTATTTCCAACTATCCTGAAAAGGAAATCAAATAATTCCGAATAAATTTAAAATTTACATCTCTAATTCCATGTTTTACTTTGGTCCTTTAACTTAAGACATTTTTTATATTAACTGAACGAAAATATTAGGCACAAATCACTATTTATGTTTTTAAAAGTCATGTCCTGGAATGGATACCGCTTGATTGTAAATGTCCACGAAGAAAACATTATGACATCATCAAGTATATTGGACCTGAATGGCAGAGAAGAGCTCAGGACCGCGTGAATTCGAAGCATGCTGGGGAGACCTTCGATCGACAATGACTGAATGATGATGATGATGATGATATATTTATTTATTGACATGTCGAGACATATTGGTTATGTATATAAATACTCTTTTAATTTTTTATTTTTTGCTACAGTGTCTTCCCTCTTTTATATTATATATGTGCATTTTCCATTAAACTGACGTGAAATTTTAACCCGATTATCAAAAGAAGATGTAAAATAAAAAACGAATTCTAACACAAAGTAATTCATATAGATAATAATACTATAATTGATGTGAAAATCTCAGTACCAAAATATATAATCATCACTCTTTCGATAATTGGGAAATATAGTGAAAATTGACTGCTGTAAATTTAGGTGTAGCTGACAAAACATAAAGTTTGCTTTTCTGTTAATTAATGTAGATAATTTTTAATAGCACCAATTTATTATACGAATAAATTTATTTAAACTAATTAATGCTTATTCGTTTAATATTAACAATATCTTACAAAAAATAATACATTTTAATATAAACAAATCAAATTTCACGTAAATATATTTTTTTTAATTTCAGTAATATGGCAGTGGCGTAGGGCAATATGAGTAAAAACAAGAAACAGTTAAAAGTTTATAGTTGTTTAAAACAATAAATGATTGTATAATTATCGCTACTATATTAAATTAATGAAGACTTGCTAGATACGGCAACAATTGTTGTTGTTGATTGTATTGTTGTATATTGTTGTCAATGTAAGTATCGTTGACATACACAAAAAAATATATTTACTTTCACTCGTTACTTTATATATTACAAATTAATATAATTTATTTTTTAGTTTAGTTTTGAAAACGGGGGGCGAGGACCCTCCGAAACGTTGACTTTAAAAGTTTGTAAAATTTTTTATAACGTTTTTATTTCTTTTAAAATTTTGTTCGTTAGGCAAATTTATTACATAAAAGAATCACTGAGAAATTTGTCTCCGTTTGGTTTTTTGTTTTTACCCAGTGATTCTTTCTTTAAATAAGAACAGGTATTTTTGATATTTTTTGAGTTTTAGATAGTGGCGAAAACCCCAAATAAAAGAAAAAAATATATGAACACGCCACAATCATTCAGACATTACTAATATTTACATTTATTAGTACAATAATTTCTGAAAAAAAAAGTTAAACTCTGTATTATTAGTTATATTTTGTAGGTTCTTTATATGAGTAAAGTGACATGTTTTATATGTATCAAACAAAAACTAAAAAATAATCTGAATTTTTAAGACTTAGTATCTCAGAAAAGATTCAGTTTCAGTTTTTCAGTTTTTTTGACAAATTTAGAATTAAAAGCACTTACCTATGTAATATTACTCCTGAATTTTGATTTTTTTTATATCATGAAACAACTACAAGACGTACAACTAACCATATTTTACATGTTTACCTTACTTCCGATATTATTGCTTTTATTGTCAATATAATAAGTATTCATATGTATTTACACTAGAACACACAAAAAGAATATTCCACTACACTATTTCGGCACTTATTATTGATTAAAACCCACAAAAATTGCTCAAATCTATTATTAAACTTCTAAGTTGTTGACACCAACTACCAAAATTCCGAAACATTGAGCCATCTGTGGTGTTTCCGTCCATTTCCGTCCCCATTTATACGTGAATAAAGATAAGCAAGGCTCCCTCCTGTTAGTTTTATATTCAACGATAAATAGTGAACAAAAAAAATCGTTAAATCTTCCTTCGTTACGATTCTATAGTGGTAATTAAAAAAAATATATAAGGCTCATTCGGTCATCTATATGAAGGCGAGTTAGTGAGACAAGGAGCGGGAGAGAGTGGGATATGTCATTCACACTTGATATCTCATTAAAAAGTCAATAAAAAAGCTTCTTTTCGTATACCAATATTGTGATCTCTTTTAAATTCACTCATTTGGAGATACAATTCATACAGTCGTACTCTGGAAATTTTATTATTCCATATATTAAAATCCGAAAAAACTGTCAAAAGCCACCTTTAACATATTTAATAACCACCTTGAACATATATCTATATTTAATTTCAATATGGGTAAACACGATCCATAAAAAACTGCGGAGGTTTATAACTATATAAAACGTATATAAAGCGATGATGCTTTAACAACAAAAAGCGAGAAAGAAAAAGTTTTTGACGGAAATGAGCCGATATGGTTGCTCGACCGAGATTGATTGATTAAGTGATTCCATGGATGTCGTCGATAAAAATCCATCCCAATCAACAGAGCAAAATATTTATGCTTACTAAGTTTTTTTTTTTTAACCGAAGCCAACTTGGCCATATTGGAATATTCAAACATTTCGCTTTTTTATTGATATTCAATTTTTCTTTTACTCGTTTACGTAATCATCATTTTATTACAACTATTACAGGTATCAAATAAAACTCGACACCAAACGACCAATGTGTTTAAAATTGTTTTATTATTTTCGAGTCAATGCACCAATTGGCTTCAAAAGTAATTTAACAATAAAAAGAACAACTTTCAATAAAACTATTAAACAATAGTTTCTCCATGGCTTGGTATGCATGCCTATAGGCGATTTAACATGTTGTCTATTAAATGATCAATTTGGTCTTGTGGAATCCTCTCCCATTCTTCACGAGCAGCATCTTTTAGTTTTTGCAGGGTAAGACGAGGATTGTTTCGTTTCTTGATGCGTGTTTTCAGAATGTCACAAGCATATTCAATGACATTCATGCCATGGGAATTTGCTGACCCCCCTAACTTGGTTATACCCTCCTCTTCAAGAAAATTTTCTACTGCTGCTGTTGAATTCTTCATGCATTGTCATCCATGAAAATCAATTCGTCGCCCGCTGATGTTCGAAACAGATGCATAACAAAATTTATAACTTTCTCGATCTACATAGCACCAGTGACTCTTTTCTCTAGGACCAGTAAAGCTGTCCCTGTACCCCTCATAATACCACCCCAAAACATCACGCTCCCTCCTTCAAATGGGTCGTTGTTGAGCTGTTTTTAGCCGGCCTTGTCGGCCTCCATACTAATCTTCTTCATGAATCAGAAACCAAGCCAATTCTCGTCTCATCGGAGAACATCACGTTATTCTAGTTTTGACTACGATCCACCCGTTCTCGAGCCAATTGCAGTCTTATATTTTTTTGTTGGAGGGTTAGTTTGGGAACACGTAAAGGTCTGCGATGCTATTTTACCCCTTTCAGTCTGTGTGTTATCGTTTCTCGTGAAACATTTACCCGTTCAAGCCTAACAAGCTTCCTGGATGTACCACTTGTAAATTCCAGACGATTTAATTTAGCTCTCATTAATATCTGCAGGTCTTGTACAGTTGTTGCATATCATTTTCTACCACTTCTGGGGCGATCCTTTTCGTTATTTGTTTCTTGGAATTTTTTATGAATTTTGGATACTGCACTTTGGGAAATACCTACAATTCCCATGATATCACTTTGACTAAAGTCCTGTTGTAACAAAGCAAATACTTTTGACTCTTGATATCAATTGAGATATCATGTATCTGGGCATTTTTAAATAGATTGATTGAAAATTGAAAAAGAACTGAAATAATATGTAAATACCAATTTTTAGAGTATCATAGGCGTAGATATCCTATTTGTAAATATTCTAAACATTTGGACATATGTGTACGTAGTTGGAATGGTTGCAAGACAAACCTACACATTTTTAAAATTACAGATTATTAAGAAATATACAGCGTCATCATCATCAGTGGCCATATAACCCTACAGGGTCTCGAGTTTATCTAGCCTCCATCGTCAATCGGTTCTATTCATGGTCTGTATACTGTGTCCAATTTGGTGAACCTATAGGTTCTGCTATAAAGACCCTTAGCTGTGCGCCCCTGCTATTGACGGAAATCGGTCGAGCTGATTTAAACACAGGGTTGGCGGCAGTAACTCATAAGCTACCCTGAGTTTTTTTAATTTATTGCATTACATTCGATTTAATAAATATTGTACTTTGTTTCCATAAAATGTCTGATACCGACACAGCTGATGAAGTTGTCGATATTAGCTATGCCCCGCCCAATAATAGGAAAGTTCTTAGTGCGGTCCTGCAAGAATCACGTGCCATAAGGGTGAATATGTTTGGGTTTAGTTTCTTTCGTCTATAGTGTGTGACGCATACATCTACAACGCGCGCATTCGCTACACTATCTTATTATATCGCTTTGTATCGTTGTGCATAGGTCGCTCTCTTTTGCTCCACTCCCGTGGCGTTGGAATGTGTAGCTCTCTTTCTCCTTCTCTCTACGTTATAGCTTTCTTCTCTCTCATGTAACGAAATGTGCCTAAACGTGATGCGTCCTTGAAATTTCTCCTCTCAATTGAAAGTCCTCTGAATTATCGATTATCGAATCGCCACCTAAGAAGTTTCAGTTTAAAAATCGGGCTTGTTTCTTTTAAAATGCATAGACAATTATAATGGTAACGTGATATTTTCTCCATCCATTATTTATTAGAATATACACGCCTTGTCTGAATATAGTGAAACAGAGAAATCATTAATCTCTAAGTTTTCGCATGTAAAAAAATAACGATCTTTCATATATATACATAATATATATTTGGTCTCGATGGATTTTTGGAATATGTCAGTTGAAGCAAAAGAGATCTGTCATACGTTTAATGTTTATTTTTCTGATGGTCCCTCTTTTTTTGTTGATCAATGCGTTATTCAAACGGAAATATACAAATCGAATGGAAAAGATTTATATCTGTTTGGTAAAACTATCAATCTTGAACGTTCAATGACAAAAGTCAATGTTTCTTTGAAAATGGGGATAAAACTTTCGCTTTTGTGCCACTTAAAATATTTTTCCTGCTAATTGATGTTATTTAATATATAGAAAATCCACTATAACCTTTTCTTTTCAGATTTGACGCTAGAGAGAAACCGTTGACCGACGGCAAACATTGGATGGATGAAAATTATATTGGACAGAGAGCTCTATTTCGATATCAAGAACGTCCAGCTATTTTGGTAATGGATACAGTCAAAGACAGTGATGGAGGGGTCTATTTTTGTAGAGTAGACTTTAGGCAGACACCGACTAGAAATATTAAAGTGAATTTGACTGTGATTGGTGAGTATTTATAACAATATACTTGGTTGATGAATTTGCCCATTGTGGTATTTCCGTCACTTTTTTTTTATTTAACTATTGGTTTTTTTCTTTTTGTTTATATGGACTATTGAGTATATCCAATTTAAATACAATTTGGTAAATAAAGTACAAGTTATAATATAGTAAATATAACATTAATTGAGCTACTAAACTTTAATTTCCAAATATATCACATCTCTCTACAGCCTGTTCACCGTAGCAGGAACGTACAATGTTCATGGTTTATATTGATCCCGTCAACAATTTTGTGAGGGTCTTCAGAATCTATCGTCAGTAGATCAACTCAAGGATGGTTATAGATCCCCTATAAAGATAGCTCCTTCATTGACGTTTTTCAACCAGTACTGCACCGCAATAATTGAGACTATTCGTTTAGCTTTCTCTAATTTGTATATTTTTTTTTAGTATGATTTTCTGCCTTCAATATTAGTGGAAAATGTTTCATATTAAAAATATTCTTTTATGTAGCGCAAGTCAGTATAATAGTTATAAAAATACTCTAGCGCTCTATTTGTCTGAGTACATAGATTTGATCGTCCTGTTCTGAATCCTCTTTGGTACTGAACTTTTCTTCCATTTATACATTCAGTCGCATTTCTTGTAATTTGTTAAATATCTTGTAAGTCACATTTAAATGGAAATGAGCTTAATTTCTCATAATGACTATCGCTTTCTTCTAATATATTAAACATTGTTTGAGCAAATATGGAGTCATCTTTGTTGATAGTCCTTTTCATTTAAAAATTGGATAATCTTCAATTTCTACGGTTAAAAGCGCAAATCCTTATACAAAATTAGTTTTATATTGATTTAGCTCATCCCTAATGTAGAAGCGCTAAAGATATATTAACGATAACTCTCAATTCTGAAGATCCGAAATGATGCCTGAAGAGTCGTGGGGTTTTTATCACTGACCCACTACTTTTGATAAATGCATCGTAAGCAAACACTCAGTATTGTCGACTATACAGCCGCATGATAGACAATAAAAAGCATCATACGGAGAGCCGATAGACGTCTACCGCAGGCTTAGTCTGTTTTTACTAGCCGGGCACAACTCATTCTAAATTTATCCGTTTCCCGTTAAACCTTATATATATTCTGTCAAGTACCGGGAATTAATCATTTGAAAAACCCGCTGAAAGTGATTGTGTATTATTTCGGAAGGGGCCTTTGCCCCGGTACTAATTCTCGGTACTTTTTTTGACAGAACGTATGTACAATTGGCAATTCAAAAAAGAACAACAACAATCTAATTAACTTAGGTTGGTTTAAAAGCTCTGGTTAAAATACAGGCAGCTGGTTAAAATACAGGCAATTTCAGTTTTTATATAGCCGGTGATTAACTGGTCATCGGTGTTATCACAAGCGCATTTCATATGAGCAAGTGTTAATCCATAAGAGATCTACCATATCTGTTTAATATTGACTTCTTTCAATTCCTTTAAAATGTTTAAATTCATCCTGTAACCACTGAAAATCGTTGTTTGCAACTAGCCTTATCTTATAAGTTATATAAACTTTACATACAAAATGAACATGAATTTTCAAACTGTATCAAACATATTGATTTATTTTTCCCAAAAGAAAAGCCTAATTGGATTAACATGTCATTGGATATCCGGATAGCAAAAGATAGTTACGACTACTACAGCTCTATTTATCTACTTGACAGATACGCTAATTGGCAATGTTTGTAACTCGGCACAATCATCAGTTCAGAAACAATTATCAAAAGTTTATTTGCTATCACTGGGAAATTGATATACAAGATCTAACCGGATCGAGATTTCGCTTGTTAGGTACAACATTGCCTTTATTATCGTTATTTTCATAAGCTCCTCATTTAATTTCTCTCCCAACATTATTTTCTTTCTCATAGCTCCCCCTCATAGTAAATTTTAAATGTGTAAGTCTTAAGCTGGGTCCACATCAATAACATTTTGCGTGTGTGTTGAATTTACTGGAACAGTTTGTTAAAATTATCAGGTGGACAACACATGGTTCGTGCGCGTGCTGTGCGGCGGAAATATTTGTGTGTGTCTTTGTGCGTCATTGTGTATCTGCATTGCCACGCAGGCACACTACATAAAATACAGACAGCTCGCACAACGCGGATTGATATGGACCCAACTTTATAGTTTCGTCACAATCCGAAATATATAGTTTCGTCACACGTCACAATCCGTTTGAGAAACGGATCGTTTTTATTGCGCAAAAGAAGGGCAGATGACACTTCAAAACGACGATTTTTTAAATTTTCATTCAAATCGTGCGGTACCCATTTATCGAGCTTTTTTGACTTTTCAATCTCCTGCATATGGTTATAAATTGTCACATGCATGACGCCTAATTCAGAGGCAATCTCTGAAACCTTGAACCACCATTGCGCAATACAAACCCGCCGTTGATATTGCGAGCTGCTTCGGAAAACTGGAACTAGAAAATTGTGAGAATTTGCTTTTTGTCTATCTTACATTTAACGCTCTGAAAAAATTGGGCAAAATATTTTAGAACAGATCTAATACCACAGTTAGATAGAACCAGCAACGCGCTTAACAGTCATAAAAAAATCAATAATAATATTTTCACGGATAGCTGGTAAAGTTTCTAAATCATTCCGGGTATCGATCCATTCATTCTGTAAAGAGTCACGATGTTTCGCCAAAATCGCATTTAGCATTTTCAAGTGTTATTCACTTCGAACTGACGTGCACGGGTCATTGCGCTCGCTCTTATAAGCGACTGGCGATTGCGCAGATTGAATCAGGATAGTTCGGAACAATTCGCGGCGCTCGGCAACGCTATCGGAGGTCCGTTTTTGATTTTTCCTCCTCGTGGCCATGTTGCCGTGTTTCTCGCAACATTCCATTCGATTCTGATAGTGATAAGTACGATAATACAGAGAGTACGTATTTACTCTCTGAAAGCTCGGACCGAGCTGTTGCCGGTTGGTCTGACGCATCCGGTTTTGTGTGCTGGCGGCGCGATGTCATTGGTCGATTGATTCCGGCCAATGACAGCTCATGTTTGGCTACGTGTTTATAGACTGGGTGTTAGTTGCACGGCTTGCCTCGGTAAAGAATGATCTCGTTGTCTCGAGCTCTCTGTTGGTTTTACTCGGAAGTCCGATAAAATGTGTTTCCAAACGTGTAGTAATATCTGGCTATCATTTCGTCTGTTTAGGTTGCTGGGCCTTTTTTCTATTTCTATGGCCTCTTTAATAATTCCAGCGAAGAAATTTTCATGTATATATATATTTATATAATTATGTTTTTACTATTGAAAACTGACCTTTCTAAAAAAATATTCCTTTAAAATAATTTTAGTGGTTTTAAACTTTTGGCTTGGGGTGTATACTGATGGACCTTGATATTTGGTTTTATGATTCTAAACAAAAAAAAACCAAGTTTGTTTTTTCTTGACTCACATCATCGTTACTAGTTAACATGACATATTGATCGCTTAGTGATGCTTAAACATTATAGTTATTAGTTCGGAAACAATAATTAGAGCTTTGTTTGGCTTCAATGGAAAATTCATATAATCCATTCATGAATTAACTGGCGATCGAGATTTCGTTAGACAGATAAAACAATGCCGGCTTTAATCAGAAATAAGCTTTCTCCATTTAATTTTCATCCTAACTTTATATATTTATATACCCTCATAGCCGCATGGTTATGCTAATGAAGGAGTAAATATTTAATGTGTAAATCCGCATAATTATTATTAAAACTTGTTCATTCGTTAGTTCATTATCGCGCTGTTTATCAAGAGGCCTAAATACAACAAAATGAGAGTTGAACAAGCTAGTTTGGAAAGTTTAAACAAAGCTATTTTAGATTAAATTCAATTTCAAGTGAAGCTACTTTGAGTTGTCGTTTTTTATTGTTTCTGTGCAACTGATGTACAGATAACTTGAAAAGAGAACATCAGTGGACTAACGAATAAAACCAGCTTGAGCTGTGCGAATAAAAGTTTTTTGCCTTGCAGAATAATCTCCCAAACCCGCAATTCGCAATATAAAGGGTATTCCATTAAGATGTTTCGACTGTTGGTAACGAGTAAAAGAAACGTTTCATAACATACCTGAAAGTTATTTATGGCAGTTCGAAGCTGGATAGTGTACAATTATACGTGGAATACAACATCTGTCAAATGAACGCCACGACTTCTCTGGCAGCTCACAATTCTTTTGTTGAAATTCTCGATTACGGCTAAACACATTTGCGGAGTTATGTCACGAATTATTCGCTTAATTTTTCCTTTCAGCTATTGAACGGTTTGCGGATTATTTTCGTAAGCTTTGCTCTTCACATAACACCACAAAAAATAGTCTAGCGGCGTCAAGTCGCATGACCTTGGTGGCCAATTTACGTCCCCATTCCGGGAGATCCGCCTCCTGCCAAACTGTGTACGCAATAAAGTCAATGTTTCACGTGCTGTATGACATGTCGCACCATCTTGTTGGAACCAGATATTCTCTAAATCCATGTCCATTATCTGATCCCATAAAAAAACATCAATCATCGTTCGGTATTGTTCTCCGTTTACTGTAACAGCTCGTTCATCTTCATCTTCAAAAAAATACGGTCCAATGATACCCTCAGCCCAAAAACTGCACCAAACTGTGATACGTTGAGCATGCATCGGGATTTCGTGGATTTCTCTAAGATTTTCATTGCCCCAGATGTGACAATTTTGTTTATTTACGTAACCGTTTAAGTGGAAATGAACCTCGTCACTGAGTCGCAAAAATTATTGTCATTTGCCTTCATCTGTAGGACCCAATTGGCAAATGCACGGCGTTGCCCATGGTCGGCTGGCTTAAGCTCCTGTTTTAGCTGAATTTTGTAAGAATGTAGACTTAAGTCTTTTTTCAAAATTCGCCACGTTGAAGTTCTGCTGATACCCAAATGTTGGGCGCGCCTGTTAACAGTCATTTGTGGATTTTCAGTAACACTTTCACGAACCGCCTGAATATTTTCAACCGAACGAGCAGGACGTTCCCGGACTTTTGTTTCGATATCTTTCACAGATCCGGTAGTTTCGAATCTACGCACTATTTTGCGAATGGTTACTTCTGACGGACGATTGCATACACCAAAGTATTCACGAATTCGCCGAAATGTGGCTCTCACAGAACACGAAAATAATCCGCAAACCGTTCAACAGTTGAAAGAAGAAATTAGGCGAATAATTCGTGACATAACTCCGCAAATGTGTTCAGCAGTAATCGAGAATTTCAACAAAAGAATTGCGAGCTGCCAGAGAAGTCGTGACGGTCATTTGACAGATGTTGTATTCCACGTATAATTGTACACTATCCAGCTTCGCACTGCCATAAATAACTTTCAGGTATGTTATGAAACGTTTCTTTTATTCGTTTCCAACATTCGAAACCTCTTCGAACAACCGAAACAACATTCGAAAAAGCAAAAAAACATGTTGAGTTTTTTCAGATGGTTATTGACAGAGAGTACATAATTTTGTCAGTACTTGGAAGTCATATAATACTGGGTAGTGGTGCAAACGAACGCATTTTTTTTAATTGGCAGTAATAGGGAAAGAGGAGGTCAATGGCAACCACATACCACCTCTAAGTAGTTGAGAGAGCTCAGTTTTTGTAGTCATAGAGAAGTAGAATGTAGAGCATCTCGTTTTTGCCATAGAGAAGGTTATTATAAATATTGATTTCGTTTATAGTGTTCAAGGTCTTCTTCGTCAACACTTCAAGGTTACTTGCGATGAGACTAAACCTTCTTGATTTAGAAGCTACCTGCTTCTGTATGATTTAGAACAATGCAAATTGTTTGTTATGATCACACAAACTTACGAGAATTGTATTATTGTGAGCCATTTCTAAAGTTAGGGTGGTTGAAGTTTTCAAAAAAATATCATCTATTTTCGGAGCGCTTGTGTGATATGCTTAGCAATTTTCTTCACCCACCAATTTAAAGTTTACATGTTCAAATAAAAAAAAATCTGATTTCAATTAGATGATTCCACACTTCATATGGTATGGGCTTCGATGGTAAGGTTTAATAATATCACGTTCTCCTTAGCCTCATTCTCACCATGAGAGTTAAGGAACCATCACCATTTGTCTATCGGTAATTTTTTTCTTTGGTATTAATTCAAATCGAAAGTCTACGTTGCCAGAAAATATTTTGATTGCGATGCAGAGCTTTGGTTAGTTGCTTGACCCGGAGGAAGCCACACCCATCCCTTACATTGGAGGGCATGTTTCGTCTGTTGGTGGTTTGACTCATCAGGGTACCGATATATGCTCTCTCGCCAAGAATAGGGAGTTTCTCTCCACAATTAAACAACCCATAAGGGATGGATGGGGATTCCTCCCGGTCAAGCAACTAACCATTGCGCATTATGGCGGAGATGCAGGTTGTTGTGCGTTCCACATGAGATTGTGGAACCCAATGGTCAGGGGTATATATATATATATATATATATATATATATATATATATATATATATATATATATATATATATATATATATATATATATATATATATTTATTATTATTATTATTCACGTATGGGCCCGGGTGGACCACGCGAAGTACAATTAAAGGCGTTTGTTGTTGATAGCCTTCCTTTGCGCCCATACTAATTTCATTCTTTCGCTATGAGCTTTTTTTCTTTCGTCAGACCAAGTTGTTCCAGTCTTCCTACATTTTTCTCTCTGGCCAACCTTCCAAACGTCAACCTTGTGTCTGAAACAGCCTCTATCCTGAATTTCACTTTGTGTAATATTTGCTGATCTTAGGTCCTCTTTAATTGCAGCAATCCATTTAATTATTTCTACTTTAGCTCTACTCCTATTTTCATAAAATTCGACTATTTGTCTAGTTAGCCTATTTGGATTAATCCGTTTTATGTGTCCGTAAAACTTAAGTCTTCTTTTTCTCATATCGCTATGTATATCCGTGTATTGTTTGATTTCTTGGTTTTCTCGAAGTCGATATTTTGTTGTATTTATTTGTTTGGGGCCTAGGATTTTTCTTATGATTTTTCTTTCCTTCTTTTCAATGTCCTCGATGTCTCTCTTTCTATTCAAAATGAGCGTTTCTGCCCCATATAGACATTCTGGCTTAATAACTGTGTTGTAATGTCTCAGTTTTGTGTTTTTAGATAGGCATTTTTTGTTGTAAATATTTTTATGTAAGTCTCAATGCCGTTTCCATTTTTTGACATCTACCCTTATTGGCCGCTTTTTCCAACCCATTTTCCATGATTATTTCACCTAAATATTTGAATTGAGAGACTCGTCTGATGTTACCATATTTTGTTTTTAGAAATGGTGTTCTTAGTCTGTTACAGGTCATGTATTGTGTCTTTTCAAAGGAAATTTGGAATCCTACCTTTTCTGCTGTTTCTTTTAGAATTTCAATCTGTTTCTGTGCCGTTAATACATCTTGAGCCAAAATTGCTAGATCATCAGCAAACGCCAGACAATCAATTTTGATGTTGGTTCTTCCCAGTTTAATGGGCTGGTCAATATTCAGGGCCAACTTTTTTTCACGCCACTCCTGTATTACTTTTTCTAGAACACAGTTAAATAAGGGTGGCGAGAGTCCATCCCCTTGTCTCACTCCAGTTTTAATTTCGAAGGGCTCTGAGATGTCACCCATGAATTTAACTTTTGACCTCGTGTTAATTAATGTTGCTTTAATAATTGCCAGCGTTTTCAGATCTAGTCCTTGTTCTTTCAGGATTTGGAATAAAGATTCGCGGTCAATAGAATCATATGCTTTTTTGAAATCTACAAATGTACAGACGAGATTTTTATTGTACAGTTTTTGATGTCTTAGGATCAACTTTAGATTCAGGATCTGTTCAGGGCAGGATCTGCCCGGTCGAAAACCTGCTTGATATTCACCAATTTTAGGTTCCAACTGTCCTTGTGCTCTGTCTAGTAGACATTGAGATAGAATCTTGTAACAAACTGGGAGAAGAGATATCCCTCTATAGTTGTTTACATCCGTTCTATCTCCTTTCTTGTGTAGTGGATGGATTAAAGCATCTTTCCAATCTTCCGGAATCCGTTCGGTTCGCCAGACTTCTTGTAGAATTTTGGTTATTTCCTTGATTGTGCCTGGACCATATATATATATATATATATATATATATATATATATATATATATATATATATATATATATATATATATATATATATATATATATATATATATATATATATATGAACACTTTTGTTGGTTGCTTGACCGGGAAGGAGCCCCAACCATCCCTTCAACTGGATGACACATGTTTCGTCTCTCGAGGTTCAGACTCTTCAGGGCACCGACATATACGATACCATCAAGAATAGGGAGACCCTATCCATATCCAACATCCCATGTTTTTCGCCGACCTCCCGTCGGATAGCGTATATATGTAGTGTTAGATTTTCTTGGACTGCGTCCAATGACACAGCAGTAGTTGAGTGTCATCAGACACCCAACCGTTGGGTTCCACAATCTCATGTGGAACACACAACCTGCTTCTCCGCCTACATGAGCACTTTTGTTGGTTGCTTGACTGGGAAGGAGCCTCACCTATCCCTTCAACTGGATGACACATGTTTCGTCTCTCGAGTTTCGGACTCTTCAGGGCGCCGACATATACCATGCCATCAAGAATAGGGAGACCCTATCCTCAGCCAACAACCCATGTTTTTCGCCGACCTCACGTCGGATGGCGTAGATATGTAGTGTTAGATTTTCTTGGACTGCGATTTTCATTGGACATTGCTTGAAAACAAAAGTCTTTAATCAGTGAGTCCTGCCCGTTATGACACACGGAAGTGAAACTTGGACACTCACATCTCAGTCAATTCAAAAACTTTGGGACACAGAGGGGAATGGAAGTTAATTCTGCAGTGGATGGGCATTGACTGATGATGATGTTGAGGATGATGATATGTTGATTTATCTCTTATTTAAATGTGTAAGATATTGTACTTATGTTTCTTTGTTATGTGTATACTCTATCAGTTCTTTTATCGCTGTTCTTTGCTGTCTTGTGAATCTCCACATCTGTTTTTTGCGGACCAGAGAAGTCTAATTCTAACTAACTGATAACTGATGTTTTGTTTTTCTTACTGTTTTATGGGATTATGTTCTAATTATTTTAGATTGTTGATAAGCTTCATCTGTCTTATTTGACCTATACTGAAGATGCCTTTTGCCTTTTTTATGATGGCTATTTGTGTCGATAGTTTTAAAATTTACTGTCTTTTTGCACATCTTTTTATTTTTTCTCCCTCTACTTCATACGTTATCATTGTTGTTTATTCCGTTTATACTAATTTTGTCTTGCAGCCTTCTCTAATATAGGTCTCTCATTGTTTCTTCCTGTATATTTTCTATTCTTAATTTCGTTTTTATTTCGTTCTTTTGTTGTTGCTTGATGTTTCTTGAATTCCGTCTTAGTTTACAATTTATTTAGTTTTTTTTTACTTAGTTAATAATATGCTGTGGATTAATTTATCTGTTTGTTAGACAATAGCCTATCTTACCCTTAGTATCCTTAAATGTATATTTATATTGTTCTTTATGATTAAATAATGAATTATTTATTCTTAATTCATTTGTATCACAAAAATGTATAAAGAAATAAGTTTTAGAATTAAAATTTTTCTTTTGGAAATACCTGTACTCTAATTTTTCAACGTCATTTCCAACCTTTATAATTTAACTGGTATAATTCATATTGAATAATTTTAACGTATTTCAACTTGGATTTTGAATTTTTCATTTGCATTTTCATCTAGCTTACTTAATAAGGTTAGGAGAATTTCTGCGAAAATAAATTGAGTGAAGATTTAAAACCGCAATTCTAGCTTTTGCCTGGGACGATAAAGTATAAATTGCATGCTATTTGAAAAAGTAGAAATATTTCTCGACGCGGAAATTTTCGTGCACGTAATTGAAGAATTTTAAAACGTCATATATGGAATGTCAGAAAAAAGTAAGAGTTACACTTTACAAATAAATTATACAAAGTGACTAGTTTAGGTAAAAAAGATGGCAGATTGAGGGCATCATCTCTTCTGTTGTCAATCTGCTACACACGTGGAAGCCAATAATTAACCGACAGATCGAAGCTCACCGGCTGTAGTCGGGAGAGCAACTGATTACCACTGTAACACCCCAAATATCGTCCGAAGGGGCGGAGCCAACACCAGAACCAATAAGAAGTACGCATCAGCACAATCTGCGACCCAGAAGAATATAAATATTAAGAGATAGTTTCCACAGCTTTCGGTTGGGGACGAGACGTTGAAGAGTGAACATCTCTTCTAACGCGCTCCGCGACACGTGGTCGGGCTACAGTAGTAAACGGGCGGGCAATAGTGATGGCGAACCCAAAGGGTTTTGCCATCACCGAAGAGGCCTACAAGGCCTTAAAACGCGCTCTCGATGATAAAGATAAGCGCATTACTGATCTCGAGAATCAGTACCGGTATGCGCTCGAGATGAACCAGATGGCGGGCGACGAAAACGACGACCTGCGGAAAAAGATGATCGACCTCGTCGGCGACCTGAAGGCGCTGAATAAGGAAAACCAGAGACTGCAGACATGCCTGGAGAAGAAGAATACCTCTTCAGAGGGTGAAAAGAAAAGAAAGAGCGAAGAAAAGGTGCCGGAAAAGAACCTAGATTCGGACGACGACGCGGTCGCGAGTGCCGCGATGGACACGCTGGACGAAGAGGGCCATTCCTCGGCCCCCGAATCCGGAGACTACCAGAAGGTAGTCTCAAAGAACAAATTGAGGAAAAAGAAACGGAGCTCGTTGCAGGTGAAAGAAGGTTCTCTTCCTCTTAAAAAACCAGCAACTGAGTCTTCTGTTTCTGACAAACCAACCTTCAGGAAACCGGAACCTCCTGCGGAGGTTCCACAAACTTTGGTTGATCCGATCCCAAAGGGGACTGGTAAAGTCCCACCAATCATGCTGAGACAAGGAAGCGTTCCTGCAGGTAATGAAAACCTGCAAGGAGCGTGGTATCTTGTTCACAAGGTCGGTCACGAAGCCGGAAGGGGTTCATCTTCACCCCCAGACTTCTGACGACTACCGAGCAGTTTCTGCGCTGCTCGAGGAAGGGAACATTAAGTTCCATTCGTTCTGCTTCCCTGATGAACGCAATCTTCGCGTACTGATCAGGGGAGTCTTGGAGACGATTCCAGTCTCTGAGATAACGAACGAACTAAAAGCCATGGGCTTCCATCCGATCCATGTGGAAAGGTGGAAAAAATCAGGGAAAGATCCAAACTCAGCGATCGAATGGCCGAGTAGTGCAGTGTTTCAACTGCCACAAATTCGGCCATACGGCGAGAAAGTGTCATGCCGATCCGGCCTGTGTTAAATGCACGGGCGATCACTCCACAAAGGAGTGTAAGAAGGATCGAAATGACACACCAACTTGCTGCAACTGTGGAGGTGCGCATACAGCGAACTTTTTAGGTTGCAGCAAGAGACCAGATGGAGGTATCTCCGAGAAAGCCGCAAGGCTTTCGAAGAAAACCTCGTGGGACCGCTGTTAACAAGTCCCGTAAACCCGCCGTACCCCCACCGACCTTCGTGTGGGGGTCTCAAAGGAACTCAGTTCCATCTAGCAACCCCGCTCCACAAGGTGACACTATCTCCAACCTTGTGGAGCAACTGGTAGCTCAATTGTTGGGTCAACTTCAGACCCAACTGAGCTCGGCGCTCCGCACTTCCCTCGGAGCCATTATTCCCCAACAATAGTCCCCCAAATTCCGTGGCAATAAGTATGGGGCCCTAAATTCTCGGGTTTCCGGCTTACATAAGTTCCATAATAGTAAACCGCTATCGAAAAATCCCGCTATCCCGCACCAAATGGCGGACCGACGACGCCCGCTGGTCGTCGGCCCGGCATTGGGCGTGACTAGTTTCCCACTTCCGATGGAGACAGTTTTTCATTATCAAGTTAACCTTCACAAAGTTTCTCTGGACTTTGTAGTAAACCCTAATTTTAAGTAATGTCAGACTATGCCCCGCAAAAGAAAGGGGGAATTCTGACACTTCCTGGGATAGCTAGAATCCCATAAGAATAAAATTCTGACCCGTTTCAGGCGTAACTGATCGTATATAGGCAGGAGCCTGAAGGCTAACCTAAAAACCAGAGTGAAAAAGCGGTCCACAGCTTTCAGTCTTCAGACAAGCATTGAGAATGCCAAGTGCGACCTTGGCGAAACGTCTGCACGTTCCCAACAAACGGGATACAAACAATCGGATGTACTCCCGGACTAATAGTCTAGCGTATTCTTCCATCCGCGAAACACTACGAACTCTAATATATATATATATATATATATATATATATATATATATATATATATATATATATATATATATATATATATATATATATATATATATATCTATTTTTAAAATAATAATAATATTAAACTTGAAGAGATTTAACACTAAACACAATATCACTTTTTTTAACTTCTCGACGCACTAAATCATCTCCTGATGATGTTAGCGAAACGTGCGTCGAGAAGTTAAAAAAAAAGTAATTTCGTGTTTAGGGATAAATCTCTTCAAGTTTAGTGTTTCACACCAAAAGTTCCAATAGAAGAATTGAGTAATACTATTATCAATCAACAGAGAAGGTGCGACGTCACACCACTAATGGCTACCGCAATTTCTGAAATTTTTCCTACGCAAGCTAGATGCGGTTTGGGGACCACCAACAGGCCCTCCACCGTCTCTAGTCAATCGGACTAACGCGTGAGCTGGTATAAAGAGATGAATGTCTCAATTATGCGTACTTACTACAGAAGCACACGGGAAAGAATGTACTTAGAATGGAAAAAGATGTTCCCCAATAACACTTTTATAGAACAACGAATCTGACAAACAACATCGTAGGAAAATATATATAACAAAAGAAACAGATCCGAATGAGAACAATCCAACAAAGTCTGCGGTCCAGATATCATCACAGTCATTATCTGCCTTAAAAGAGCTTTATACAAATTTCAAAATGAAGTATGCAGGTAGAAGATATAGAACAGCGACCCCGAATCCCAAGAGTGGAAAGAAAATGGTATATTCTATGATTCCGTGAAGGTATCAAGGAATAATCTGGTTAGAGAGGATCTAACGAAAACCCCTTCATTAACCGAGGTCATCGAAATAGTTTATTTTGCCTCGTTGGCAGTCTGTTCAGCTCTTGGTATCAACAACAAACAAAAACAGATACTACTATATCTAAATAAACATTTAGCCCAAAACAAGATCGCTGAAGCTAGACGAAAGATTGGTAATCTTTGGGAAACGGTGAGAAGAGCTCTAAAAAGATCAAGAAGAGCATTAGAGTAATAGCTAAAAGGATCAAAGTTTCTATGTCATCTAAAGACTTTGATGAGAAAAATAAAGCAAGAAAATGAATTTCTCAGACAGAGCAATATTGCTGGATAAACTTCATCAATATGGCTTGAGGGGTCGGGTGAGAAAGTGGTTGCAATCTTACTTGCTTGACCGACACCAAGTTGAACAGATTGATAAAGCAACATCTGAAAGATTAAGGATTATTTCTGGAGTGCCTCAAAGGTCTGTTTTGGGCCCATTATTATTTTTAATTTTTGTTAATGAGCTGCCAGATATTTGCAGTAGCGGAAATATGGTAATGTTTGCTGATGATAGGAGCAATTTAACAGGAAATAAAAACATGCAGGTAGCCATTGAAATGGTATTGAAAATGCTCAATAAATTTTATAGTTGGTTTACGAATAATAATTTATCCCTTAAAGTGGACAAAACCAGTTTTATTGCTTTTACTCCTCGAACACACACTATAATGGCGTCATATTTACTAAAAATTAACGACAAGTCTATACAGCAAACATCCTGTACTAGATTTCTGGGTGTTCATCTCGATAACAGACTTTGCTGGGATGAACACATAGTTGAACTATGCGAGAAATTAGTTGCTGTCTCATATGCTGTTTATAAGTTGAAACGGTTGGTACCACGGATATTGTGCAATCATATAACTATGTAGAGTTTTACAGTCGCGCTAGGTATGATTTGATATTTTGGGGTGGGTCGCCGCATCTGATGCGTGTTCTCAAAATACAACAAAAGATAATTCGAATGATGGGTGGGGTGTCACTATTGGCAACATGTCGACCAATTTTTAAACAATGCAGGATTTTGACTCCACCATCACTATATATTTTGGAGAATATTATTTTTGTGAAATTTTGTAGCATTCGTGAAAAATAGTGATTTTCCACAATGACACAGGAGGCTCTGATGAACTTGTTTTACCAATACATTCATGTAAGATAGTTGAATATAATGTTTACTATAGGGGTGTGAAGCTGTATAATAAGCCGCCACAATGATTTAAGCATGTTCAGAATGACAACGAATTTAAAAAATTAGTTCACGAATTTCTTATAAGTCAAAGTTTTTATAGTTTAGAAGAATATATGTCGTATCAATAATTAGATTCAATGCTTATTTATGTATATAATGTTTATTCGTGTAAGATTATCATATCATGTATTGTTTCTGAGGTCGTGTCACTGAACATTCTGTCAATTCTGTCAATCCGACTTAATCATGGATGTTTGTATTGTTGTGGGGATTGCATAAATATATTATTAAATTATTAAATTATATATTTTATCAATAATAAAATATTTATATTTAGGGTTAAATATTATATATTCTTTGTATGCACAGAAGTGTGGCAATGTGCATGCTCTTGTTTTGACTTGATCCATGCATTGTCTATGCTATTGTATTGAGGATTCAAATAAAAAAAATAAATAAAAAAAGAATAGCCGCTTAAGAAGCTGGTATAAGGCGATATAATGAAACCTGGAAGGGAAGGAAACAGAAATTCGTATTCTCGACTAATCAGAAGAAGTTTTACCGTAAACTGGAACAACCAGAATAAACAAAATAGCAACAAATACCAAACTGATCAAGTATTCGTCAAATATTTAGTTGCTTCCAAGAAACCACGACGAACAAGCTTATTGAATAAGAGAAGAAGAGGAAGCCAACTGATGGTAGAGTCAAAATCCTGCATTGTTTAAAAATTGGTCGACATGTTGCCAGTAGTGACACCCCACCCATCATTCGAATTATCTTTTTTTGTATTTTGAAAACACGCATCAGATGAGGCGACCCACTCCAAAATATCAAACCGTACCTAGCGCGACTGTAAAACTCTGCATAGTAATATGAATGCATAATATCCGTTGTACCAACCCGTTTCAACCTATAAACAGCATATGAGATAGCAGCTAATTTCTTGCATAGTTCAGCTATGTGTTCATCCCAGCAAAGTCTGTTATCGGGATAAACACCCAGAAATCTAGTACAGGATGTTTGTTGTATAGATTTACCGTTAAATTTTAGTATCTCATTTAGCATTTCCTATACCGTTTTAATGGCTCCCTGCATGTTTTTATTTCCTGTTAAATAGCTGCTATCATCAGCAAACATTACCATATTTCCGCTACTGCAAAAAATTTATATATATATATATATATATATATATATATATATATATATATATATATATATATATATATATATATATATATATATATAGATAATTAATATATATATATATATATATATATATATATATATATATATATATATATATATATATTAATTATCCAGTCAGAACGTCATAATAAAATTTTCGGTTCATTAAAGATCAATAAAATTCCTCCGCCTTTTCCATTGCGGCGTTTCATTAAGCGTTCTTAAAAGCTATCGATATTATATTAACTTAGTCGAATTACTTTTCCTCTGCCTTTTCTACTTTGTTGCGCTACATAAATTGAATGCAAATCATTTGAAAATTTAGGAAAAGTGAAGGAAACGAGAGGCGTAACAAAGCTAAAAGACAGCGACATCTCTCCGGAGAAGTTGGCTTTTGCTCGCACGTAATTAGTTTTACATCGTTAGGAAAATTGCTACGAATTCAAATTGAACGAATGTTCTTAAGATCGTAATTTTCCTTTATTTTTTGCTCACGAAACAGGATATGTCTGTATACAAAGAAATACTTAACCCTTTCGCTACCAGTGAGACACATACGAGGTGTGGCTATTAAATATCGAGACTGAAGACAGCTACAGCATCCGCCAAACGCCGTATTTTTGAATGCGTTATCAATGGAAGATTCGCATGCAGCCTTGTAGGGATAGAAGAGGGTGCATATTGAAGGTGATAATAAGTAAATATGTATGAAATCAAAATATGGTTTACAGTATCAGTCTCACTTCGTATGACACCTGAGCCTGATCACCTTCCATTGGGGTGTATTCCAATGGTTATTTATCCATTCCAAACCTACCAAAATTAATGATGGTGACTCTAATCAAACCTTAGGACCACGCTGTTTCTTTTCTAAGTTTATGTCTGGTTTTATGAAGTATTTTAGATGTTTAGTTTGTTTTATTTAAAATTATTGATTGATTTGTCCTTTACTTTGTGATAATTCATTTTTTAAAAAAGAAATAAAACAATTTTTTACATTGTTATCTATCACTTTTATTTTTAAACAAAATGTGTTTGACTATAGTTTCGTAAAACGACTTTACATTCTCAAACACTACTTTATTTTTACAGCTTTTACAGGTTTTATAGTTTTTTTCTCTTTTTTTTTTAAAGCTGTAAAACCTTAGTTTTAAAGTAGTGTTTGAAAATGTAAAGTCGTTTTTGGAAACTATAGTTACACCAATTTTGTTTAAAAATAAAAGTGATAGATAACAAAGTCAAAAATTGTTTTATTCCTTGTTTTATTTAGTTAAAAATATAATTAAATGTAAAGTACAGTTGAATTTCTTTTGTGGAGTGATTCTTTTTCATTCAATAAATGCACTGATAAGTAAAAATGTATAGTTATTCTTATTTTTGGGTCATATATGTCCCAATGGTATTAATTAGTTAGAAGTATAGGTCCCACTGGTACTTTTTATTATTTAGCAGCTAATATGGGGTCAAAAAACAATTATGTCAGAAAGAACTCCTCAGAATTCTTGAAGACAAAGATCAGATAACAGACGGCATAACTGAAGATGAGATAAATGACTTGTTTAAATGAATGTTTCTTCAGATAATGAACTTAAAGATAACACATACCAGTTTGATATTAGTAACTGTAGTGATAATGATAGTGGTTCTGAATCTGAAGGTGAGTTTAAAATCCAGATGCTTAGAAAAAATGCTAGTTCTGATGGACTTTCTGTACAACCTGCTACCAATTTCAGCTAGATCAGTTGTTATAATGCCTCACAACTAAAACCAAGATAGTTATACGTAGTTTTTGAAGTATTTCCCAAATTTATTTAAGTGGATAGCCCAATGTACTAATATTCATTTAGCTATTGAGAGAGAAATAACCAAAAACAACTAAACCTTATCATTTTTGGACAGGATATAGAATTTTTTTATTTCTATTTTCAAAATATTAGATTCACGAGTTTCCAAGGTATGGGGGTATTTTACCGACCTTGGAAGATTTTGCGGCAATAGTATTTCCATTTTCATATTCAGTTAACAAGAACAAAGAATAAATTAAGTCTGCGAATTTGTTAAAGAAACATGAAGGCATTTTATCAAAAATATTAAACAGGGTGACATCCCTTTTCGGTCTTTGTATATTCAGAGGAACGAAATAATTGCTGTTCATAAATATTACCCACAGTCATAAAAGGAATGCGGTCTACACCATTCCAAGGGAATGGTCAGTGACAGTTTTGGAATCCCAGTCGAAATGAACCACCTCCCGACGCTGTTTGCATACGGTAATCAACGTGGTCGATGTCTTTTTATTTTCCGGCCTTTGTGCAATATACGGTTATCTAGGATTTTTACGATGATCAAGGGAGAGGCCCGATTTAAGTTCTCTTATAATATTTTATTTTACAACTGAATCGTATGTCCGGAGTTTATGAGTTTCGAATTCATGGATATTGAAATAAATTTAAATCTAATACTATATCTATATTATATAATATACCAGGTATAAGCTATAGTTGGAATAAAATTTGAGACCCCGGTCTGACAGAACGGGCGTTCAACGCCGACAGAACGGCGTTTCAAATTTTATTCCAAGTATAGCTTATACCTGGTATATTCTTGCATTGTAGAAACGGCCCTAATTCACGGTTCTCTTATTTTTGAATTAAGAAATTATAACCACTTTTCGTTTTCGCGGATTCAAACTAAAGATCCATATTGTATTTTTAAAATATGTATTTATTTACCAGTTACGTTTCAAAATAGAAAAATCCATTCCAATGTTTACTTGGAATAAAATTCAGTTCGCGCGTTCTGTCAAAACGGGCGTTTCAAATTTTATTCCAAATATTCTTATATATATATTCTTGCATTGTAGAACCGGCCTTTAAAAACAAACTAGTCTTACTGCCGCTTGGTCGAGTTCTTTGACAAATAAGTGGTCGCCGCGTTACGAGTGGCTTTTGATAAAAGCCGTCTTCGCACGATCGGTGCTGAATCTTCCATTACTTCAAGTTGTCATATATCGCAATATTTTCGAGTTAATAACACGTGTCTCTTCCGCTTTGTTCGTGATTTATGATGTCGAGTAAAAGCAAAGGAAAATTATTTTTTACAAGGAAAAAAGTCGTGTTGTGGTAAAATAGAACTGCTTCACCGTTTACGGCTTGGCGAGTGGTTTGCATCGATATCACGTTTTTTAATATCAATGAATTAACTCTAAAAACCCAGAAGACCAAATAATAAACCATAAACTTTTTGGTCGATTTTGACTGAAGTTTGACTGCTTCGGAGCTGAACAACCTGGCTCAGTTCCCTTTGCGGTTTGTTGTTCTAGTTTAGGATCATAATTGCAAACCCAAGTCTCATCCATAGTTACAAAACGACGTTTAAATATCCATATTACTCGAAGTCGTTTTTGATCAGGATTTAACAAATGCGGCAGTCATCTTGCACATAGCTTTCTCAAGCCCAATTCCTTTTTCAAAATATGATACATCGGTTCAGTTGAGATGTCCATGGCCTTAGCAATGTCACTCAAAGTCAGTTGTCTGTCATCCATAAGCATATCAAGTACAGAGTTAATTATTTGTTCAGTAATAGCATTTATTGGACGTCTAGAACGAGGATCGTCATCCAGGCTTGTACGATCACGTTGAATCTCTCCTGTCCTCTTACAAACCATTGTTTGTGAAGGAGCAAACTGCCCTAATACATTTACCATTACACTATGAATTTCCATTGCCTTTAAAGGTTTTTTTACAGATGATTTAATCACTGCCTGATTTTCAATATATTTTATTTAAAAAAAATAACACTGATACGTTTACTTTAAGCTGCTGTTTTTGTACGAATGAATTGACAGATCCTCTTGAAGCTTTATATGAAGATGTTCATATGAAAAATGAAGCTTCAAAATGTAGTAGATTATATAGTTTTTTTACTGCTTTATAGATATCTCTGAGAAAATGGATGAGAAAATAAAATAGAACAACAAATTAAAGAAAAGAAACAACTCTACCAGAAACTCCTTCAAAAGAACGATGATGCGACGAGACAAAAATACAAAAGAGCAAATAGGGAGGTTAAAAACGAAGTCCTAAAGAGAAAGAATCAGTCTTGGGAGAAAAAATGTGAGTACATAGAACAACAATTAGGAGGAACCCGAAGCTCAGAAGCCTGGAAGACCATAAAGTCGGTAAAAACATCAAAAAAACAAATACCTAACTTAGGGGGCATAACAAATGAAGACTGGATACACCACTTTAAAGACCTTTTGGAAGAGAGACGTGAAAATTTTCTAGGAAAACAACACCAAATAAATAATCTAACTCCTATAGATCTCCAACTAAAAGAAGTGCAACAAGCTGTGAAAGACACAAAAATAAAAAAATCCCCTGGACCTGGAGGGATCCACCCGGAATTCATAAGGTATGGACCCGAAAAACTTTTAAGAATGTTGAAGAATATGTTTCAACGATGCCTGAATGGGGAAGAAACGCCGATCGAATGGAGAACATCATATATATCAACCATTCACAAAAAAGGCTCAAAAAATGATCCTAAGAATTACCGAGGTATAGCGGTAATCCCAACAATAGGAAGAATATATTCCCGAATCCTTAGAAATGAAATAGAAGAAGACATCAAGGATAAACAAGCGGAAGAACAAGCCGGTTTCCGGGCAGGGAGATCCACCACAGACAACCTTTTCACTCTAAAAATAGCCCTAGAAAAACGAACCCAGCGAAACAGGGAGACGCATATAGCTTTCATAGACCTAGAAAAAGCTTATGACAGTGTACCAGTATCGAAATTATGGGAAGCAATGGAAACTCTCAAGATTAGACCAACATTGATTCGGGCCGTCCAACTTTACTATGAACAGAATTCTGCGGTTATTAAAATTGGAACATCACTATCTGAATCATTCAATACAACAAAGGGACTAAGACAAGGATGTTGTCTATCTCCCACCTTATTCAAACTATACGTAGACCAATCCATGAAAGGCTGGGCACGGAAGTGTTGGAACATGGGCCTTCGGGTGGGGGATGACACCCTATATACTCTTTATTTCGCCGACGATCAGATAGTGGTTGCAGAAGACCAACAGGATTTGAGCTATATGGTGAGGAAACTAAATGAAGAGTACACACTAGCTGGTCTCACAATTAACTTAAATAAATGTGAATACTTAGCGGTGAGTAGTAATGACAACGACGATTTACCCTTGGAAAACGGAACAATAAAAAACGTTGACAAGGCTAAATACTTAGGGGTGATCTTCAACAGGCAAGGTAATAGTAATGATGAAATTCAAACAAGAATAATAAGAGGTAGACAAATCATTGGAGCACTCAACTCTGTCCTGTGGGAAAGAAAAATTAGGCGAGAAACAAAACTTCGCATATATAGCTCAATCGTAAAGAGTGTTTTGACTTATGGTTCAGAAGTGTGGGATTTAAATAATACTAATAGAAGAAAACTACTGGCCACGGAGATGGATTTTTTGAGAAGGAGCTGTCGGAGATCGAGACTTGAGAGAATAAGAAATATAAACATTAAAAGGGACATGAACATCGAGAGAGATATTGTGGACGACATAGAGAGAAAACAATTAACTTGGTTCGGACATGCAAAAAAGAATGAATGAGACAAGATGGCCACGAAAAGTGTTGGAATGGATACCTCCAGAAAGAAGAAAGAGAGGACGACCAAGAAGAAGTTGGAGAGACGGCGTTGACGAAGCCATGGAAGCAAGAGATTTGCAAGAGGACATGTGTCACGACAGAACGAACTGGAAACTGGGGACGGAGAGGCGGCGACAGCCGTAGATAATCCGAGAAATAAATAAAAATAGATATCTCTCCGCGAACTTTTCAATTAGCCTAGCCTATTAGCCTATCATTTATTAAAAGACTGTGTATCATCAGGTATTAGAAAAAAATGGTCGTTGCAAACGTGACTTACAAAATGGTTATAAAAGCACTTGAGAAATATAAATATAATGGTTTATTAAAAAATTTTGCCAAGGATGAGAATGTTGTTAAAGTTACGAAAGGCAAAAAAAAATTATAGAGAATTTTAAATTTTTTAGAAAATAAAGAAAAAACTTAAAAGGTATTAGATATTATTAGTATTTTATTAAATTTAACAAATATGGTTGTGTTAATAAAACATCGTTCATGTTATTTTTAATAAAGGACTTTAATGAAATCTGCATTCTCATATTTTATGTATTTTCAAATATCGCGCGCGATGTAACTCCTTTTACTACGTCGCTACATCTAAAAAAGTACGATGTAAACAGTATATTTTTGATATGTATTCGCAAATTACTACTCTCACATGCTCTAAAACTGCACTTTTAAATGTTTTATATATTTTTTACTCATTTTGTTTGTTTTTATTGAAAACTGAACGGTACTTTTTGCAAACAATTTCTCAAGATTTTCTCAAAATTTCTCATGATAAAAACATGAAATTTCAAGTGTCGAAATATTTTACTGGATGTGTGTAGCTATTCAAAAATTTAATTGTAACACTAATATGCCAAATTTCATTAAATTTCGAACGGTAATTCTAGAACCGACGGCCTTTGATAGCAAAAACTACTTCATGCTACATGGTTAAGTTTCAAACTAATATCATTGTCTATAACAATTTTTCATGTATTAACTAAACAAAAACATAAAGTCTATTCAGTCTATGTATTCGCTAAAGAAATATAACTCAATTTATCAAAAAAATTAAATAGAACAACGTCCCTTTTCGTTCCCCGTACATTCGGAGCAGCGACACACAGAGACTATAATTGTTGCCTATAAATTTTGCTCTCGGCCATAAAAGGAATGCATTCTAAACCATTCCAGGGTAACAGTCAGTAACATGTTCGCAATTCTAGTCAAAATGAGCCATTATCCAATGCCATTTGCATACGTACATCGAGCTCTGCAAAGGCTTATGCAATCGTACAATTTGGCTGGATTAGACCTTTCAATAATATTACCATGGTAAAATTTAACATTATTTATGGTAAATTAGATTGAAACAAATATACGCCAAAAAACTTGGTTTAAAAATCGCTTAAAAATTCAATGTGTGCATATTGTAGTATCATATATATGTATATATATCATGCAGTATCGATGTACTGCAGGATGAAGGCCTCTTCAGCATGCTTCCAACTTTCACGGTCCTAGGCTTTCCTCTGGCAGTCGGGTCCAATATACTTAACGATGTCATCAGTCCATCGTGCTTTCGGTCTTCTTCGTGGACGTTTGCGATCAAGCGGTATCCACTCCAGGATTGCCTTGGTCCATCTGTCGTCCCATCGCCTCGCTATATGGCCTGCCCATCTCCATTTCAATTGCTTTACTCTTCCAATGATGTCACTGATTTTCGTTTGTTCCCTGATCCATGCGCGGAGCTTTCTGTCTCGTCTGTTAATGCCAAACATACATCTTTCCATTCGCCTCTGTGCTACCCTGTTTGCTACTATACTGTTTTTCATTGATTCTATATCATATGTTACTTCCTCCACTAGGATATCTGGCATTTGTTTTGCCGTGGGTATTGTTGTCTTTGATTGGTTCTGATCTTCATATAACTGGGAATAAAATTTTGTGACAACCTCTAACATTTGATTATGTGCTCTGCACACTGTGCCATCCTCACGCATTAACGCAAAAATTTGCTTTCTTTTCTTTCTCAGCTTCTGCTTAGCTTTATTAATTCCTTTGTTTTCTTTCAGTTCTTACATGTTGAATCGACGCTTGTCCACTCTGATGCGTTTTCTTACAGTTTTGCAGTTGTCCACCACTATATATATATATATATATATATATATATATATATATATATATATATATATATATATATATATATATATATATATATATATATATAGTGGTGGACAAAAGTATTGGCACAGCATATTGTTGTTATAATAAAAATGTATATTTTTTAAATTAATCAAACCAAAATCTATTTTTATACAGAAAAAAACAATTAAATCTCAAATAGAATAGATATAATACATTTAAAATAAATATAATGTCAACAATTGAATGGACAAAAGTATTGGCACCCTTAAATGTTTATTAACTATTTTAAAGCAAAACGCAAATAATAGTAATTCTGCATCGTGACGGTAAATTAGATTCTGAAATTGAGAACGTAGTGGGAGAAAATCTTTACACTATTCGTAGTGTTATTAAGAGGTTTAACAATAGCGACGATATTAAAAATATGCCATGAACAGGACGACCATCTAAACTTAGAGAATTGGAAAGAAGAAAAATAATGAAACAAATTAAAAAGGATCCTTATATCTCAGCGTCGGAAATTACTTCAATGATTAGAGAACGGGATAATAAAAATATTACTACTAAAACCATACGGAGAGTTCTACATCGTGCTGGTTATAGAGCAGGGGTTACCAGAAAAAAGCCGTCCATTATCAAAGTCAGTCAAAAAAAGCGCCTGCAGTTCGCAAACCAGTATGTTGGTAAAACTAATGAGTTTTGGGAGACAGTAATATTTTCAGACGAAAGTAAATACAATATATTTCATTCGGATGGACGATCTCTTATTTGGAGAAGGCAAAACACAGAACTTGAGTTAAAGAAGTTAGCATGGGAGTGGAAGTATCCTAGTGTGAGGATATATGACTGCACGAGGCGTTGGAAATCTTGTCTTTATTGATGAACAAATGAGCTTAAAACGTGCCACATCAGTTAAAAACACCTGAATCCTACAGAAAATCTGTGGAATGAACTAGAGAAGCGGATCAGAAAACATCGCATGTCAAACAAAAGTAAGTTCAAGAGAAAAATGACTCATTAGGTGACTGTGCGGTGGGTAAAGAATGCAGTCATCATCAAGTAAACAAAATGTCACAAACGCACTGATAAAACTAAACAAAAACTAACACAACTTAATAAACACAAATAACAGCGTTTTTTGAGCTGGTTTTCCGTTTACCTAATGAAAGAGAGAGAGAGATAGATGATACAATTTTACTTGTACAATTTAAAGTTGGGCTTTAAGTTTAGTTATACTTCTTCCAAAAACATTGCGAGTCCATAAAAAAACTAGATCGCTTGCATGTCATTTTGATTTTCATAGAACCCTACACATTGAAATAAAAAAATAATTAGGAGGATATACCAATAACTTTTTTTTAATTCAAGTTTCGATAAAAATTGAACCTCGTCGATTTTCGTTTTCATAAAAAAACCTGTGGGCCCAATAATGTTTTATGGAGGCTGAGGAGATAGCAAAAGACGATGCACGAAACACCCTATATATATATATATATATATATATATATATATATATATATATATATATATATATATATATATATATATATATATATATATATATATATATATATTATATTATTTATTTTATCAAAATATTCAATTACGTGTATTTGGGAAATATATAATTTTTATTTATCACAAAATGTGCTACCAATACTTTTGTTTCCCACTGTATATATATATATATATATATATATATATATATATATATATATATATATATATATATATATATATATATATATTCAAATGAGCTTTACTTGCAGTTTTACAATAAGTTCTCCGGGTTCTCTGTGGCTCCCCATGAGTCCAGGTTCTCATTGCAGATACCGTGATCTGTTCGGATCTTGCTTAGGTTGCACCACAGCCTTCTAGGGAATATGAAGCCGGTTGGTTTAGTTGGTGGGTCCTATACCAGAGGGGAGTTTGTACTGTCTCGATCTCTCCTTTGCGATACCCAATGTTCATTGCAGTGGAAGTCTACGAGCTGATTGGCGGTTGCAGCGGGCGGGTGTTTGGACTTCAATATCTGTTGATGTTTAAGAGGAGCAGTGTAGATGTGGATAGAATTTTATTATTATAAATGTGATCTAACTTAAAAATAATACATGGAATATTTTCATTTTACGTTTTGTGATGGAGCGCCATCCAATACAGGTGTATATATCTGATTTGCAAAATGTTATAGCTAATCTATAAGTCGCATTGACAAATTTTATTTGGATTGTCCATCAGTAGCTGTAGTTCCAAGAATCATCTGCTTTACAAAGAAATAATAACAGAGATCTATCTCCAGGTCCCCAGGAATTTATATATATATAGTATTACAAGTACATTTGCTTGAAAATACAGTTTTTTGTTGAAGTATGTCGCACAATTTGATCGAAGCTAAAGCATAAGTTACTATAAGATTGTAAAAGCAAATGATCAATCTGTTTAGAAAATTTAATGCCCGACATAGCCACACATAACGAAACTTGGATATATCATTACCAACAAATTATTTAGCTATTTTAAAGTGAGCCAAAATCAACAAAATTGTTTAATCAGACAATTTTATAAACGTTTTAGTTAAGTTTTCGAAGTTTTTTCTAATTCTTCCTCACGTGTTATCTCGTCACTCTCTTAACACTTTCTTGCATTAGCACTTTTCCGATTTCCTAAAAACTAGGTTAGTGAAAGTACGAAATATGTGCCAACAAAGCTTAAAATAGGATCTTCAAATTGAAATATTTGTCGAAAATAAGTAATACGAGGCATGGTTATTAAATAAAGAGACTAATGCTGCTGTAGAAGAAATACGCATGCGCCAAACACCAGTGACCAATAGCTGATTAGCGTGAAGTCTTCTCTTTCAAACGCACTAACTCTCGTTTCTGTAAACAAATCCGTACAACCGTAGCTTTCGTTCGCGTTAAAGTTTTTCTGTTTCGCCGGAAAAGGTTAAGTGTAACAATAAAGCAAGGAATTGAGAAATATCACTTGAAATCTGGAAATGCTACTGAAACTTATAATTTATTGAGTAATTTAAGCGTTTTCAAGATGGTCGAGAAGACGTTGACGATGATACACGCGAGGGTTGCCCTTCCACGTCAAAAACGGATGACCATATCGAAAAAATCGGTAATCTTTCCTTCATCGAACCAGCAAGTGAACTGCGCTTCATAAGTGAACAGAACATACTTCCGTAACCTCCGATTTGAATTCATTCAATTACAATATTAGCGTAAATATTCCACCGGTTGTAAATGAAATGGATATAAACAATTCATATGAAGATTCTTCCAAGCAGACGATTTTGTCAGTTGGCTAATATCTCCAATCAGTCTTGTACTTACCCTTGTATCACGATATCAAGGATTACCTCTTCTTGTTTAGGAACAAGTTTCAATTGAGAATTGGCGTTCGGATACAATTCTCGCACTTGAAAACATACCCGTTTATCCAGCAATGAAAAAAACTTGTTCAAAAGCTCTTCTAATGAAGGCATAATTAAATCAATGAAATAACTTTAAAGCAATTTGCTACTGGTAACCTAATAATTAACTGGTAAAAACAATGGTTACTTATCAGTAAAAAAATGTACATTTTCTCACTCATTATTACATTTGCGATCCATAAATATATTCAGTTCAGAATAGGAACCCTGTTTATAAAAACTTTTACGTTCATTTTCGGTCTCTGAATGTGTATCTGAAATATTGACATTTCCTCCTGAATCATCCTGTATGATTATTATTATTCACGTATTGGCCCTGGTGGACCACGCGAAGTACAGTTAGAGGCTTTTGTTGTTGTTAGCCTTCCTTTGCGCCCATACTAATTTCATTCTTTCGCTATGAGCTTTTTTCCTTTCGTCAGACCAAGTTGTTCCAGTCTTCCTACATTTTTCTCTCTGGCCAACCTTCCAAACGTTAACCTTGTGTCTGAAACAGCCTCTATCCTGAATTTCACTTTGTGTAATATTTGCAGATCGTAGATCCTCTTTAATTGCAGCAATCCATTTAATTATTTCTACTTTAGCTCTACTCCTATTTTCATAAAATTCGACTATTTGTCTAGTTAGCCTACTCGGATTCATACGTTTTAGTGTCCGTAAAACTTAAGTCTTCTTCTCCTCATATGGCTATGTATATCTGTGTATTGTTTGATTTCTTGGTTTTCTCAAAGTCGGTATGTTGTGCTATTTATTTGTTTGGGGCCTAAGATTTTTCTTATGATTTTTCTTTCCTTCTTTTCAATGTTCTCGATGTCTCTCTTTCTATTCAAAATGAGCGTTTCCTGTATTATTATTATTAGAAGCTAATACATTTCATATTGAAATTGTAGTTGTTCCATATTTAAGGAACTCTTCAAATCTTTTTGGTGTGGTGGACCAGTCCACATTTCTTCTTGTTGCCCTTATCATAGTTGTTGCCCTTATCATAGTTGCCCTTATCATTTTCCTCCATCTCTTCCCATCTGCGATCTGTCTTCTCCATCCCTCTGCATTTACTGCTTTTTTTTGTTTAATTTATTTTCCTCTTTTGCTGTGAGTGTTTCAGTTTCTGCGGCATATGTTACTATTGGTTTATTGTTGTTTTGTATATTCCTAATTTATTCCTTGTGCTCAATTTCTTGTCTTTCATTAATTTCTTGTTGCTATGGAATGCTCTATATCCTTTATGTATCCTCTCTTCTTCATCAAGTCCCTCATTCCTTCGATCTATTATGACTTCCAGATATTTAATTGTTTTTACTTCTTCAAATTTATAGCATCGGCAATCTAAATTTCACAGTATTCTTTCATTTCTGCTGCCGTACATATACTTTATTTTTTTCTCATTTATTTGCAGCCCTTTTTCTTAGACTAGCCGTCAATTATTTTTATTACTTGCTCTAGCTCTTTCTGATCTCTAGCAATTATTATATCATCATCCGCACATGCCACTATCTGCACAAGATGTTTATTTAATGTTGCTATATTTTCAATTTTCTGTATTATGCCATCCAATGCTATTATGAATAATAATGCCGATAACCCCTTTTCTGATTTTTATGTTATTTGTCATTCCTTGTTTGGTATATATTTTTGCTTCGAATTCATTTATTGTGATACCTATTAATCTTCTAATCTTTCTTGGAACTACGATGTTTTTTGAACCACTTTCAGAAAACCAACTTTTCGAGGAGTTGTTCTCTCACCCTGCGTATAGAGTCAATTAATTTGTCTTTGACAACGAATCGACTGACATTCGTTTTCGGTATTTATACATTCAAGGCAACGACACACACATGCTATAATTGTTGGTCATAAATTTCGCCCTTGGCCATAAAAGGAATGTGACCTAAACTATTCCAGAGAAACGGTCAGTGACATTTTTCGAATCCCAACCGAAACGAACCATTTGCATACGGTAATGAACGTGGCCGATGTCTTTTTATTTTCTGGCTTTTGTTCAAAGCACAGTTATCTAGCATTTTTACGATGGTCAAGGGAGAGGCTTGGTCCAAATTGCTTCGGAATATTTTATATTACAACTGAAGCGTATGACGATGGTTTTATGAACTTCAAATACGGAAAAGCCTAGACACGATGAGTCTATTTTGAAGAATTCGAATTTTATATTATATTATTTCTTGTGTGTATTCAGGATCATTTTTTTCTTGAGACAGTAGACAAGGATAGATCGTTTTTTTGTATATTTAAGTTGAAATGTTGCATTTACCTTCCTTCTTTGGCGTGTCTAATTTCTAATACATTAGTGGTGTAGGTCTGACAAACCAGAAATTAATTTTTAGAGCATATAAGGATGCATTTTATTAATTAACAAACAAACTCAAATTTATTTTAGATGCTTTATTTCAGAAGGAAATGATATTATTAGAGACATAAAAGATCAAAAAAATCAAATAATAATAGACTTTTCTAATGCATGAAAGCCATTTAAAAACACGTAATTCTATAAGAATTTTAAATCCTATTGCTAAATAATATATACAAATTTCTATAACAACATATATTATTTCAATATACTCTATTTACATATTCTAACAATAAAAGAAACCTATGACAACTTAGCAACCATACTAAATCGAACAGTATCAGAGGGATATTTGTGGGGATTTAAATGTGATAGGTATATTATTAGGACTTCAAGGGGGTTTTACAAAGTATTGCTTTTTTTGTGTCTTTAGGACAGTAGGACAACAAAAGAACATTACTGTGAGAAAGATTCGTCACAGAGAACTTCTTTTGTACCTGGTACTTGTCCCCCTTGTGCCCCCCTTGTTAACCCAAAAAAGGTGCTTCTTCCATCTCTTCATGTTAAGCTTAGACTAATGAAAAACTTATGAAATCTACCGATATTGCCAGAGTGAATATGCGATTCGAAACACCTACAACTATTATAACTGAAATGAAACTATTTTGATAATGCGACAAACAAGTTAATGGTTTCAAGTACATAAAAAATATTTTCTCAATTATTTCGTGCAAAACTAAAAGCCGTATTTGTTGGACCTGGATTAAGAAAGCTTCTAGGTGATATCCGTTTTCAAGAAAAATTAAATGACAAGAAATTGGCAGCTTGGAAGTGCTTTGTAAGTGTAGTTAAAGGGTTTCTGGGCAACAAGAACGATGAAAACTATGAAAAATCTCATAGATGAACTCTTGAAAGCCTATGAAATACCAGGGTGTCGCATGTACCTAAAAATTAATTATTTTACACTCGCATTTGCAATTTTCTTCGGAAAATGTGGATGCAATAAGCGACGGGGAAGAAATTAGGTTTCACCTGGACATCAGGGAGATGGAAACAAAATACCAGGGACGTGGGAACCCATATATGTTGGGTGACTATTTCTGGTTTTTAAAAACAGATGATGGTACAGGGCAGAAGTGGAAAAAGTGAAAGTTTTTGTCGCTGTATGATATCTCATGTAATATATTTTTATACACATAATCCTCAGTAATATCGTTGCATAGATTTTATTCGTTTTACATGTTTATAATAAATAAATATTAGTTTTATTACAGTATCGACTCCTTGTAACAAAAAAAAAACTGTACAGTAATAAGTTTATCATTTTCGGGTTTAGGACTACAAAATACTTTATATACACCTATTTTCATCAATTTTACCTAAAAAAAGTTTAAATTTGTCGACTCGTGTTATTGTCATACCCGTATGCATTTTCGGTACCATTGGATTTCTCATGTGGGCGAAACAACAACTATGAAAATGTCACGTTCAATGTTATTACGAATCAATAGGAAATACCTTCGAAGCCTTAATATATTGTTTCAAAATGTGTGTATTCACTCAAAGATGGAAAAACTGGGTATTGAAATATTCTATTAGATACCTTTTACATTAAACAGACAGGCTGTGTCTATCCAAAGTACTAAACCTAAATTATTATTATTATTTATTATTCACGTATGGGCCCTGGTGGAACACGCGAAGTACAATTAGAGGTGTTTGTTGTCGTTAGCCTTCTTTTGCGCCCATACTAATTTCATTCTTTCGCTATGAGCTTTTTTCCTTTCCTCAGACCAAGTTGTTCCAATCTTCCTACATTTTTCTCTCTGGCCAATCTTCCAAACGTCAACCTTGTGTCAGAAACAGCCTCTATCCTGAATTTCACTTTGTCTAATATTTGCTGATCTTAGGTCCTCTTTAATTGCCTAATAAACCTAAATTAAGTGTAATATTTTATAGAAAATAACTTGAGCTAAAAATTATTTACTGTATTAAACGACGTCATAGTAGTTCCCTTGATATCACAAAGTGAGAGATAACTTTCAACTTACAACAGATTTATTTGCCGCTTGTGTTCCCGGAGCATTCATAATTAATGCATAGCCGGTGCACTCTGGAAACTTTGCAAATATTTGCAAAATGCCGGATCCGCTCAGTTCATAAAAAGTCACTTAGCTGGTTTGACTTTACCATCTCTCTATAAACATCATTAAGAAATAAGTATTAATAAATGACCGAAAAAAATATCTTTAAAGTGAATTATTCGTCGAAAATAAGTAATAGTTTTAACACAAAAAATGTTATGCGCAGATTAAATTCCTTTTTTTACCAAATATCTAATGCTCTTTAATGTGCTTCAAATAACACAATTCTTCGTGACGTTATCATTGAGACAAACATGAAAAAAATAGAGAAGTGCACCACAAACTGAACATCCATCTAAATACCAATATAGAAACTTCGAAACACCTTTTTAGCTGGAAGATAAAATTGATGACAACAAAATTCAGTTTTTTACACAAGCATAACTCCATTAATTTTTGCCATTTACTATGTCTAAGTGCCGAAAATAAGGTCATTGAGATGATGAACTTTTCCACCGACAATGAAAGTTTTCGAAAGTTTGCCTGTTTTTGGATTATGTAGTGATATCTGTTGAAATTCATAATCACCTTTTTGTTTGTTAAATATCCCAAATGCGTTCGATGGCGACGGTCAAATGTTTTTCTTCAAACATGTCAATCATTGTTTGAATAAATATTGGACGTTATTCATAGTCTGCTTCATTCAACTCTTGAACAACCATCAATTTATATGGATGAAAGCTCAAATCAATACTTCTGACTAAAGTATCGTAAACAAACACGCCGTGCTCTCGAATCTAGAGTAGGATGATGGATACTAAACAACATTATGGGGAGAACCGATAAACATCTGCTGTAGGCTACCTCTCCTTCTACTAGCTGTGTACTACGCGTTCCAAAGTCACCCTATATAAAGAGCAAATTATTTTTATAATTTAATTTCACTGATTAATAATCAGTGTAATTTTTTAAAACCTGACATAGACTTAGTTTTTTATTTCAAGTGAGTCAAGAGACTAATACTTCCAAATGCAGAGTTGTAGGAAATAACTCGATTAAGACAAATTTACAAACATTGCTTTTCGGTGTTGCAATATATTTTAATAGTTATCAAATCCATATTTATTAAATAGCAACACCGTTTTTTTTTATCATAATTTGACAAATCTTAAAATTCGAAATACAAAATGTTATGTCACATTTCTTTACGGGGAGTAGACGTTTTAGAACAATTAGCAAAAACAACTAAAATAATCTGAAGTCGGCAGGAACTAAAAGGTGTATTGTTTGAAAAGAGCCATCATTATTGTGCTGTCATTGTGTTATATGAAAGCTGTTGTATTTGAATGTATATAAAAATAACGTTTTAATCCAGTTGCTAAGATGAATTAATTATTTAATCAAAAAGAGAAAGTTGATTTAATTTTTTTTCACTTTGGTGGCTTAAGACATCCCTATAAGTTTCTTCCAAATCCGGAGTTGTTAAGACATTACTTAGTAAAGTTAAAAACAACTGGTAGTGTGTGCCCAAGGATCCACAAAAGGCGCACAAATGTTGTTACTGAAGAAAATATTCTTCTTTGTAATGTGGAAAATCTTTACAAGTAGGTAGGTTGTTGTAGGTTGTACTCAGTCAAAGGTATGCGCCTCTTTACAGGGAAAAAATTATCATCCATACAAAATGAAAAGCGTAAGAATTGCCATGATGATGATTGTGATAGAAGATTGGAATTTTCCGACTGGTTTTTGGTCAAGAACCCTCAGCAACCCAATTTCGAGGAGCACATTTTTTATAACGACGAAGCAACTTTTTATTTTAATGGCATGGCCAACATCTGATGATGGTCTGACAATAATTTTTGTTGGGCTGAAGAAAGAAGAAGACATAATAATGCAAGAGTTAACGTATGGTGTGGAATCTAAAATAAAAAATGATCGGACCTGTTTTCATAGAACAACATTTAAATGATGAACTTTATTTAGAGTTATTGAAAAACGAACTTGAGTTGTTAATTGATGAACTACCGTTAACAGAAAGAAGGATGTTCTACTTCCAACAGGATGAGGCACCTCCCACATTTTACGCGAAATGTGTGGGAAAAATGGATAGGTAAAAAGGGTTCGATTGACTCTCCTGCTCGGTCGCATAACCTTCCACCTTTGGACTTTTTCCTCTGTGATTTCTTAAAAACCAAAGTATACGTGACCGCTCCTAATTCTGTTGATAAACTGAAACAATCAATTCGGCGAGAAATTATTACGCCCAATATGTTGGAAAATGTTAGTAATTAAAAGAGAGGGCAAAAATTACTGCAGTTATGAAAGCAGTTTTGAATAATCTAATTAACAGGCAGTAAAGTTTTTAAAATACCTAGAATGTTTTGTTAGTTATCTTCTGTTGCATTTATGTAAGCAAGAAAGGCGAGCCTTGCTTTTTCCGTTTGCCTTAGTGGATAGAGTCTAGATTTTACTAGAAATATATATATATATATATATATATATATATATATATATATATATATATATATATATATATATATATATATATATATATATATATATGTAAACATATATTAAAAAACTAGGAAGAAAGTTCACCCGTGCTCTACGTGGTGCTTTGTCATTCCTTCATCCGCCAACCAAAGCGCCAGCAAGCGTCTCCCAAGACCGGTTTCTGGCCTTAAGCCGTCATCAGTTGAGCTCAAGCCGACACCTGAAAAGCATGACGTGGAGCACGGGTGAATTTCCTTAGCTTTTTAATACTTTCCTCCACGGGCCCAGTTCACAATTTTTCGATCATAACTGGTACTTACGCGAGGTTAGACGGGTCACGAACGGTTTCGCACAGTCTAACTGCTGCGACCGTTTACCGCAGGATGGCGCGGCTGCATGTGATTGCCTCCATTCGACATGGTGGTCGATATGGTCATGGCTTTAGTCGTTTCTTCTTCCGCTCTTCAGGTATCCGGCTTAAGGCCAGAAACTGGTCTAGGGAGACGCTTGCTGGCGCTTTGGATGGCAGATGAAGAAATGACAAAGCACGGGTGAACTTTCTTAACTTTTTTCCACGGGTCCAGTTCTCAATATTTCAATCGCATATATATATATATATATATATATATATATATATATATATATATATATATATATATATATATATATATATATATATACAGGGTGTTAGGTAAACATGCGGCAAAAATTAAAGGGGTTATTCCTTGACTTATTCTAAGAATATTTTGTTGTATGATGATTTTTGAAAAAACCCCTTTGTTTCGAAGATTCAGGGTGGACAAAATTTACGACATTAACAACATTTTATTATCAAAAAGTACATGTAAAGTTGCTCAATCTACAATAAATGTTCGAAATGACTTCCTCCAGCCTTGATACAAGCATTCAATCTTCCTGTCATTGACTGCCGAACTCTTTCTGCGACACCAGGGTCGTTTTTAATTGAGTTACACCCAGCAATTATCCGATTTAGCAAATCATCCAAATTCTTCGATGGAGTAGCGTAAACTAATGACTTCAGATATTCCCAGAAGAAATAATCCAGGGGGTTTAAGTCCGGGGATCCGACTTCGACCAATCCAGTGTTATCTCTATGTTGATGTTAGAAAATCACGAGCAACCAAACTGAAATGTGGTGGTGCACCATCGTGCATAAACCACATTTCATGCCTTGTTGTCAATGGTATATCTTCCAAAAACTCAGTAAGTCTTTGTGATCGATATACCGGTCCAATTAGATAGTCACCTACAATTCCAGCCCAAACATTCAACGAGAACTGATGTTGAAAACTATCTTCGCATACCTCATGCGGATTTTCATCTGCCCACTCATGGTTGTTATGAAAATTCTTTATTGCATTTCTTGCGAAAGTGGCTTCATCGTTGAAAAGAATTTTTGACAGGAATAGAGGGATGCGAAGTAAAGCTTGCAATATCCATTGACATAATGCAATACCTGGAGGAAAATCAACAGGTAGTAGTGGCTGAACGCGTTGAATGTGGTATGGATACAACAAATTGTCCTTAAGAATTTTCCAAACTGTCCAGTAACTCACATTCAATCATGTCCAGCACATTCTGTTCCAGTTGTACCGTTCTTATAGTCAGTGATCTTCCTGACCCTTCAGTTCGTTTCAATGTGCCTGTTTCATGAAGATGTCGATGAATGTTTTCGAAGATTTTTCGGTCAGGGACATTACGGACTGAAAATCGTTCACTGTACTGTTCGCCTAGCTTGTAACGCATTGCCATCAGCAAGTCCCTACATGAAGTGCCTGTCAGTCATCTCGGCGTTTGTATACATTATGATAGAGGACTTCACTCACTATTTGTGTATATATATATATATATATATATATATATATATATATATATATATATATATATATATATATATATATATACAACACCTACGCGGAGCATAGGGCTTCAATAAAAGTGCGCCATCTGGATCTATTATCCGCGAGAGCCTTGAGTTCCAGTCAGAACATGTTCAATCTTTTCAATTCATCATGGATAAGTCTTTCCCAAGGCTATTCGGGCCTTCCAATATCTCTTTTACCCTGCGGAATGCAATTCAATGATATCTCGTTTCGAACAAGTCTTCGTTTCGAATCTTGTTCGTCCAGAATATGCGAAATATTTTGTTGTTGATATCCTGATATCCACACAGATGCCAAAAGCACCTTGAGCTTTTCGTATTCTGCTTTTGACATCATGATCTGTACCTCTATTTTTTGTGAGAATTCTGCCCAAGTATGTAAAATTCTCCACATCTTCTATGAGTGATCCGTTGAGGATGAAACGGGCAAAAATTTTTGGTATTAATTTTCAGCGACTTGGTCTTTGTTATATGAATTTTCAGGCCGACTTTCTGGGCTTCCGTTCTAAACAAGTTTGTTTAGCATATGGACCATATTGTTATATTGATGCATAAAGCATATGTCAGCCGCGTATTCAAAGCCCTTCAAGCTAGAACTGGGGGTCCATTGAATGCCGGATTGACCTTCGTTGATATATTTAAGAACATAATCTAGCAGAACATTGAAGAGAAGAGGAGACAAGACATACCGCTGCCTCTCACCGGTAAAATTTTCAAATTCATTGCTTTAAATTTTAATTATTTATTAATTTAATTTTCTTTTATTTTGATTTTTAAAATAAGAAATAATACTTTAACACCTGGTAGTATATTATTTTAATGACATGGTATTTTGTATGTTTACCAGTGACTTGACATTTTAGAATATGTGCACAGTTCTATCAAAACTCTTTGATCAAGAAATATCGATATGGCATATTAAGACACTAACAATAATAAGTGACGTTATATCATTTGTAATCCATCTGAATCACCGTATGCATTTTTTATATTTCGCTGCAATTCATGCCATTCACCATGAAAAATGAAACTTCCCAATTTGACACAATGACGCTATAAATCCAGTATTAACCAATGAAAAATGCGACAAATACTAACGTACTTATCATTTCTCGTCTACTAAATTTAAATTAGTGACGGACGTGAATTTATTTCGCTACGAGCCCTCAGCCGCTCGTTTTGTCCCGACGAAATTACGTCAAGTGGAGTGTCGCGACCACGACGAACTCCAATTTATAATAATTAATATTAATTTGGGGCCGCAATTAATATTCCTCCAACTTGCTTTCGGTAACTGACGATTTGTTTTCAGGAGCAGATTTTACTTTCGACCTAGACAACGAAAAAAACTTATGATTAATACATTCGACGATGGTTTTTCGCTGGTTCTCTTCACATTTGTTATTTCAGCCAGTTGTAAAAATATCGATAATATTATTATAACAGACAATTTGAAATAAAATTTACAATATTTTTTTATTTAAATTGAATTATACAATACCTTTAGGTCGTTATAAAATAGTAGCTGTTTATGGATTAAAAGAAAATATATTTCACCCTTTCAGTACCAATTTGTTTTTTTTATTCAACTAACTTGATTTTGTTATATACCCTTTACATTGATCACAAAAAAAAGAGAGGAGGGTATGTTAAGGGGTTGAAATCTAAATATCCTATTATTATTACTAGTTGTGGGGACATAAAAAAAAGAAATATTCAGAAACTTTTTTATTTTTTATATATTAGGTATGGTAAGCAATAAAACAATGTTTTCATAGTGATAGATTGCAAGCCACACACAATTGTTTTTGTTCTTTTTTCTTCTTTGCCCTTAGTACAGCGATGACACTTGTTGGTCCTTCGATGAGTAAGTGATTCACTATATTCAGTAGCCTGGAACCTGATAATGGTCTACCATATTGTCTTCTGCGTACCACTGTTACATGTTGTCGGCCATAATTTATTAGAGATTCAGCCATCGGAACCACATAATCCAAGAAACTCCTTTTTTCTCGCCCTTTAAGTTCAATAAATATGATCCAGGAATTGACCGCTGATGTATTTAGTAGCCGATAGAAAACTCTTCTTTACCAACCTCTTCTTATCTTCGGCCTTTCTAGCCATGTCGTAGAGGCCAGCGAGTTGATCTGGGAGATCAAATCCCCTCATATATTTGTTATAGAACTCTACCATCTTTGATTAAGGAATTTCTGATCTGCTTCCATCTTTCACCTCTCTGTTTGCTACAGTTATTTTATCGCCATAATAATTTGAAAGGATTGTCACATCTTTGATATATTTCCATACTGATTGCATAAAAACTAAGCTTCACCTCTTTGAAGCTTTCTGTCTATATAAAATGTAGGCATTTTGTTTCTGGTAATTATTGATGGACCAACTGTAGTACAAAAGGTAATGTATTTATAACTTGAGTCCTAATTAAAAATCTGTCAAAACATAGGATAACATCAGCATCTCGAATAATTTCTGCTAACTTCATGACGATATCTTCTCCTAGAGTTGAAATTTGGTTTCTATTTTCATCTCTTCCTGAATATATATTTAAGTCGTATGTAAAGCCAATTTTTTTAATTACATTTAATCAATGATTTTACTCCGCTAAAGCCTCATCGATGCTCTGACGTACTCTCACTTCTTGCTTATGAAAAAGTTTGCTTCAAGCACGAAAACTTATTCCATATACAATATTTTATGGGTGCCATCTGGTTTTGGGGGAATTGAGATATAGTTTGGAAGAGAGTAACTGGCATCTATTTCTAGAAATGACTTTAATCATTGTGTTTCAAGTCAAGTATTATAGGACATTACGAGAAAACATCCAATAACAATCATTATTTCATACTGATCAGTTTTGAGTATAGATAACACTGGGGAACATACAGCATACCCCTCATTTTACCTTAAAAGTGTACATTCGAAAGGAAATAAGGTGAGATCTGACCAAATAGATTAAAATATTTTATTCATACAGAGGTTAACATATTATTAAAAGTTAAATTGTGTTTATACAAAAATTAAATAAAAGATATTATGGTAAAAATGTCTTCTTATATCTTTTCCTGGAGTGTTCAGTTTGTGGACATTCTCGCTTGATTCTCCAACAGTAGTCAGCCATCATACTGACACCCCATCTACCTTGATATCGCGCTTCCATAACCTTTCGATCTTGGTGGAATCGCTCGCCCTGTTCATCACTAACAGCACCAAGATTTTCTGGGAAGTTAGCAAGATGACTATGTAAGAAATGCAGTTTAATGCTCATGTTGCAACCAAGCTTTTTAAAGCTCTCCAAGAGTTGTTGAACAATTTCGATGTAATTCAGGGCCCGTGTACTTTCAAGAAAGCCTTTAACAATATTTTTAAAAGCCAACCAAGCATTCCTTTCATTGTTTCAGTGAAATTTTCATCTTTAACGAGTTGCCGACTCTGTGGACCATCAAACACACCAGCCTTTATCTTTTCATATGACAGGCTACGGAATGCCGAAAAGATATACTTAAAGCAGTCTCCTTCAATTAACAAAGCCTTAACAAATTGCTTCATGAGAACTAATTTTATATGCAAAGGCGGAAATACAATGTTTTTTCTGTCGACAAGTGGCTGATTTAAAATGTTTGGATCACCAGGTCTTAGGTCAGATCTTGACGGCTTAGGCCAGTTCGATTGCACCCAATGCTTCTCACGAGCTCTGCTGTGCCACATGCACAAAAAACAGGGATACTTGGTATATCCGCGTTGCCGGCCAAGAAGGAAACAGATCATTTTAAGGTCAACACAGATGTTGATCGCCGATACGCAGATCTCATGCGTAACTGACCGAACTAGTTTTGGAAGACGCAACGTCACTCACGCCCCCCACTCCTAGGTCGATGAAGGTTCGCCGGTAGGAGAACAGCAGTGACTTCTGTGATTCGCCAAGCTTAGTCTGATGCGCAACAACTGTAGAGAAAAAACTTGACGTGATAGAAAAAAACTAAATAAAGTTTTGGAATTAGCATGTCAATTTACGTATAAAACAGCTTAAATATCGAACTCAACAGAAATTATTTTTCTAATTGTTCCCCAGTGTAATTTCTTTTTTGGTTGAAATATCTCCAGTCTTTCTTTGGTTTTTCCAGAAATCTATAGAAAAAGGCCTTTGGAGAACAGTTTAAAAAAAATTCTAAGTTTAGTAGATGACCTGTCGAGTTTTGCAAGAATTGTATGGGGTTTTTCAGTTGGGATGCGTAATCTTGGTTAAAAATTGTTTTCTACAGATTTCTATTGATCTATTGGTCCAAAATTTTATACATAACTTATTTTCCATATAACTTGTAAGTTATGTGGAACCACTTATATTGTTACCATTAAATAAATGTACCAACTAATGAAGCCCTATTACGAAAATGTCTTTGTATAGTGCCTTCTTTCTATAAAAGTTGCTTTGGTTTTTTTTTCATTGCTATTATAAGCTATTCTACGTGTATTCTTATTATTCGAGTTTCAATATACCGCAACCGGAACTCAACTTTCGAAACTTTTCACCGGCTTTAACAGTTCGAGAGAGATTAAAGGCAATGTGCTAAAACTCAACAATAGAACAATAGAGTAAGCAAGAGTTATTAATTGTCCAATACAATGAAATTAGATTGTTGGTGCTATTGAGCAAAGGCAAATGAATCATTAGTATTGGTATTTCGTACGGCAGCGATGCTCTATAAACTACTAACGCGTTTACGAACTATTTGGAAATATCCTGTGATCAATGTCCTGCTTAGTTTAGGTAATATTTGATCCAATTAATTCGTCTGATTGGTAGTTACAAATGGCAGAAACAAATGTGAAAATATTCAGAAAAGTTATCTTTTTTATTTAATCAGTATAGTAAGTAAGCTACAGTTAAATAATTTGATTCGCAAAATCAGTTTAAAAAACATTAATTTCACAAAAAATACTAATTTCATTCTTTCGTTGTGAGCTTTTTTCCTTTCGTCAGACCAAGTTGTCCCAGTCTTCCTACATTTTTCTCTCTGGCCAACCTTCCAAACGTTAACCTTGTGTCTGAAACAGCCTCTATCCTGAATTTCACTTTGTGTAATATTTGCTGATCTTAGGTCCTCTTTAATTGCAGCAATCTATTTGATTATTTCAACTTTGGCTCTACTCCTACTTTCATAAAATTCGACTATTTGTCTAGTTAGCCTACTTGGATTCATCCGTTTTATGTGTCCGTAAAACTTAAGTCTTCTTTTTCTCATATCGCTATGTATATCTGTATATTGTTTGAATTCTTGGTTTTCTCGAAGTCGGTATGTTGTGCTATTTATTTGTTGGGGCCTAAGATTTTTCTTATGATTTTTCTTTCCTTCTTTTCAATGTCCTCGATGTTTCTCTTTCTATTCAAAATGAGCGTTTCTGCCCCATATAGACATTCTGGCTTAACAACTGTGTTGTAATGTCTCAGTTTTGTGTTTTTAGATAGGCGTTTTTTGTTGTAAATATTTTGTGAAAGTCTCAATACCGTTTCCATTTTTTGACATCTACCCTTATTGGCCTCTTTTTCCAACCCATTTTCCATGATTATTTCACCCAAATATTTCAGTTGGGAGACTCGTCTTATGTTAACCATATTTTGTTTTTAGAAATGGTGTTCTTAGTCTGTTACAAGTCATATATTGCGTCTTTTTTCTTTCAGAGAGGTTCCCTCCAGTTTAATGGACTGGTCAATATTCAGGGCCGACTTTTTTTCACGCCACTCCTGTGTTACTTTTTCTAGAACACAGTTAAATCCATCCCCTTGTTTTACTCCAGTTTTAATTTCGAAAGGCTCTGAGATGTCACCCATGAATTTAACTTTTGACCTTGTGTTAGTTAATGTTGCTTTAATTATTGTCACCGTTTTCAGATTTAGTCCTTGTTCTTTCAAGATTTGGAATATATATATATATATATATATATATATATATATATATATATATATATATATATATATATATATATATATATATATATATATATATTACAGAAATCTTTCACCCTTTCTCCACGTAGTGGAGACCGATCGCCTTCGCCGAACTGTCAACCATACGACGTCACGTGTCTCTCGGGACCGGTTTCTAGCCTTTCAGCCGTCATCAACCGAGCTCTAGACGAACGCAAGGAAAGCAGTTCGGAGAGGCAATCGGGGCCAGACCAGATGAACTGGCCATTTTAATGACGGATCGTGATCGCACACAACTCACGCCATCATACGGCGAATGCTCGTAGCAGTCAGGACCGCTCGTAACATTCTGCCTGGAACCTCGGGTATAGTACCAGGTATGCCCACAAGGTAGCGAAACGGAACCGTGGAAAGCATACCTGTTATTAATTATTTGTTCAGTAGTTGCAGTTATTGGACGTCCAAAACGAGGATCATCATCCAAGCTTACACGACCACATTGAAACTCACCTGTTCACTTATAAACCATTGTTTTTAAGGGACAAACTCCCCTAATACATTTACCATTTCACTATGACTTTTCGTTACCTTTAAACATTTTTTTACAAAGAATTTAGTAACTGTTCAAATGAATTGACAGATCGACTTGAAATTTCACATATGTTTATGTGAAGGATGAAACTTCAAAATGTAGTAGATTATATAGTTCCTTTACTGCTCCAGAGGTGTTCCTAGTTTATGAACTTTTGATAAGGGATATAATTTTGGCACTTCTGGATTTGAAATATGTAATTTGATCTTCAGAGAAGAAGTATGGCTATTATTAAAACGGTTAAGACTTAGATTTATATTAAAGTTCTTTATATGTCTTACTAGAATCATTTTAGTCACAGTTATACTGGTAAACAGTTTAAGATTTTAATTACAATGTTCATGGAGGAAATGATAGTAATGTCCTGCTTATAATTAAGTATCTCCCATTAAATATTATTGCTGTTTCACTTCTGTTTATAATTAAATCGAAAATTAAATAGCCGAGCTTCACCAAACCGCTAGAGGAACTTAATCAGCCTTTCAAAGTTTTCGTCTGCCTTATAGCGATTCGATCAAAACTTGAGAGATCCTACTCAATAATAAAACTATCAAGTTAGTCAGAGATATTAATTGCCCGGTGCAATTAGAATGTTAGTAGAAAGTGAGGGGAATCATTAACGATAACTGGTGTTAAAATAAACTTTTAATTCTTGTAGAAAATTATTTTTTATTTTCCAGTAATCGATTTCCTCTATAGTAAATAAAAATAAAATTATTAAAAATTTTAAAATAAAATGATAAAAAATTACCTTTCAATATTTACATATTCATATCGGGCATTTCACGTGATGCGGACAAAGAAAAAAAAATGAGGCTCTGAGATTTGTTGATATTGGGTATATTTGTAGTTCTAGGGGCTTTGAACGTGTACACATAATATTTTTATTATTTGAGGTTTAGTTTTTAACATATGATATTCTATAGAATTCACCTGATTGATGGAAGGGTTTCTGTGGAATTTTATTTTCATATTGAAGTAAGAATATTGAAGTTCTTTTTGATTTTTAAATCGGATTTCAAATATGATTTTTTTCTATTGTTAAACCGGAAGTAGATATTTTAAATATATTTTATAATAACTCGCCATTTTAATTTAATTTTTTTTATTGCAAAATAAAGCATAACATTTAGAAATTTCATTATAAAAATTGCAAAATGGAATCTAAATGAGTTTAGGAGATAAATCAACTAGAATACGTACATGTCGCTCTGAGCCTGATACCTGTTGCTAGTTAAAGTCGATTAGTGATGTAAAAACACATTAAAACGTTGGTTATATTTCAATAATATTGATTATGTATTATTGTCTGACATATTTGTCTTAATATATAGTTGTTTAATACCTAAATTTAAACTAAAATGTATTATTTGGAACACACATATGTGTAGAAAGCTATCAACATAAAACATTAACATACAACAACATACATTTAATAATGATTTTAAAATCTTGCACATAAAAAATAAGGGTATAGTGCGTTTCAAGATATAACGTTGACCGAATGGCTGCAATAAACTGTTAACAACCCCTGTCGTAACGAAACCCGGCAAAGTTGTAAACTGTAAAATAACAGGTTAAAAGATACAATTAGGGGGAAGGTTGTGATAGTATTTCCAAAGAAAGTTGGATAAATTCGATTCACCCTGTTATTAAAATAAAAGATTCCTATGTATCATTTACTAATAATATAGAACCACTTATTATTGATATATATATATATATATATATATATATATATATATATATATATATATATATATATATATATATATCAGTCATAGTGAGACTGAAACCGAATTAAATGTATAATCAAATTTAAGTTAAAATTTTTATTGTACTAATAGATACATTTATTTATTTATTTTTACTGTATTAATAAATTCAAAAAACACAAACCAATAAACAATATTTTAGTCATACATAATAATAATAATTTTATTTAATATACTTATAATATATACTTATAATATACTTATTATATAATAATAATTATTATACAAGGCGGTCGGGTTTTGCGGACAAGAACCCTTCGTAACCGTCGGGAGGATTTTTCCGGGGTTGGTGAGGCTGGAGCGAGTGGCGACTCCCAACTCTATGGCACCATAAGAATAGCGACGTAAATTACAAAATCCCAACCAACACCATCCACTGAAAGTGTTTCCCCAATTAGGAATTCTCTACTATCTGCGACCACCCAGGCTGGAAGGAAATGAACACTTGATATAAACACATTCGTAATGCGTACGTTTTACAAAATCACAATATTAGAAACAGATCAGACAGCATACCGAAATGAACTTCACAGGTGTTTTAAACGTACTCGCACAGTTGCAATAAGAAGTTGCAGACCAATTACATTCTACATACCCTCATATTAATGAAGATATTCAGAATACTAGAGCAAGCACTCCCACCGACGCTTCTCATAATCAATAATATTATTTCAGAACAAACATATATTTCAAATGAGGCCTAATCCGATAGAAAACTAGTTCGCGTGATCCGCGAAACGTTCTCTACAATATTAACGGAATACCTAGGAACTGACCCAACAACATGGCCTTATATAGCAAAACAAAGTTCCACCATTAGACTGGCAAAGATCATTAATATTCTAAATGAAGAAATTCTTCCTGAAAATGGCAACATGCTCAACTCATTCGAAGACCCACACATAGCCATTGCGCGGTTCAAACTGCAGCAGTTGTAAATGGATCTAAAATAATCAAGCAACCGTATGGAAAAAATACCATCACTGCAAAACGCTAAACAGGGATGGCCAAAGAGATTAAAGCGCAAGATTGAAAGTATAGGGGCAAATATAGGAAGACTTCTGGAATTAATTCGAGACAATCCCAGCAAAAAAAAATGTGATAAAAGCAACCAGAATATTAGAAAGAGTTCGATTATAGAGATATTATTAGAGATCGATATAAAAAAGCGATGTCTGTGTTTTTAGAAAAGACGAGCGGAAATTTTATAGAAACTTAAAAGATAAAGGTACTAACAAAAATCCTGTGGAGAGTTCTAGTACACCATCCAGCCAGGATATAGAGACATTTTGGTCCTCGATTTGGTCAAATAACGGTCAATATAACAATCATGCCTGCTGGCTACAATCATGCCTAACTATCATGCTAACAATCATGCCTGCTGGTGAGGAAAAATAAAATATGAACGCAATTGGACTATAACAAGCAACCTGCATAATTGGACGTGCGCTGGAACAGATAACATTCATAATTACTGGTATAAAAAGCTCACTTATCTTCACCCTTTCGTAGTCAGATATTTCATTGAGTTTATTAGAGAACCAAAACCCTTGAAAATTCCTTGATTTCCTACTCAAGGCAAAACATATTTACTCCCTAAAGGAACCGTCTCTAATAACCGAGCGAAATACCAGCCGATTACTTGCCTTCAAATGATATATAAATTACTAACATCATGTTTCACAATACGACTCACATGACATATATATATATATATATATATATATATATATATATATATATATATATATATATATAAACATGATATACTAAATGAAGAGCAAAAGGGTTGTCGAAAGGGAATGCAGGGATTTAAAGAACTTAATAATTAACAATTATATTTTGGCAATTAACATTTTGCCGAAAGACAATGAAATATCTTGAACCGGACTATACCAAACTGAATTTATTAGAATGTTTGCAAAAAAACCACAGATAATCTTCGTAACGTCCAAATAGACTTCAACCAATCTGCGCTATTAAATATGTCAAAAAAACAGTCTGGGTTAGAGTTCTGGGAAATCCCAGAAAAAAAACATGTAAAATTACTCATCCTCAGTTTACAAGTAATTTACATAATAAAACTTACACGTCTGAACTACACAAGAGCCAAACCCATACTGCCTCAAATACCAAAAAGCGTGATACTTTCCCCATCTGTATAAGTTCCAGTACTGTTAACGCCTCCAATTTGCAAATTCTCCCTTTCCACTTTTATATATGTATGTTATCCGTTCAGCACAATATGGCAATAAGTTACCGGAATTCAGAAACCATCAAAACCAGAACATTTATTGAATACGACCTGCAATTTGAGCTTCCAACAAACCTAATTAATTGGGCCAATTAATTTCCGTAACCTGAACTGTGCAGGATATCGGACAGAGGATAGTTCAAAATAATTTTCATAAATATGTTATGTGTTTATAGTGCCCCACTGCTAAGTTCGCTTTACTTTGCTCAATATACATATTAATTCTAATTTAATTGTGCCAGACAATCAATTACTCTCGCTAACTTTATTGTTTCATTATTGAGTTTGATAGAGTAAAGTTTTGGCGCAGTTTCCATGTATTTTCAATCTCCCTCTGTTTTCCTGATCGAATCATTATTGTCGACGAAAAGTTTCGACAACTGATAAAGTTCCAGTAGTGGTCTGGTAACTGTCGAAGATTTAATATTGAATTAAATTTTAAAGTGGAAAGATTATCATTGTCATTATGTTTATTGAGCGTTACTTAAGATATCAATACTGAATTGATACTTATAAAATTGTTAGCTGGTATTAGATAGATATAGATTACGCAGGTGCACAAATTTAAACTTTTTTTGAGGTAAAATTGGTGTATAATAAATTAATAAATATAGAAAATAATAAACTAATTACTATAATACATACAATTTTTCTGTTACAGGGGGTGGTTACAGGGTGGCGGAAAAAAGATGTATTTTTTCACTTTAATATATATTTAAATAAATAAGCAAATATTAATATCTAAAACTGTCCACTATATTTAAAATTGTATCTACAAAAATTGTTTCTATACACAGTGCCTTTTTCAAATACAAACTACAACAAATACACTGTGGGTCGAAACAATTTTTATACATACAATTTTAAATATACTGGAAATTTTTAGATATTAATCTTTGCTTATTTATTTAAAATGAATTTCCATCAAGTATCAGTTACATCAGTTAAATTTAATCAAATATTGAGTTGTTCGGTCCGATGTGTGAGAGCTCACGTCGTAATGGTGTCAGAATTGACCGACAGAATCTCGCGGTATATCACATGACGATCTTGCTTTGTCAGTTCACGCACAACATCGATTTTTTCTTGCACAACAATCGATTTTGGACGACCTTCTTTAAATTCGTCCGTGAACAAACGACAGCCACGATTGAATTCACTAAACCAGTGATTTCAACCCAAAAGTCGAAGTAACTTGTTCGATGGAGTGTTGTTGAGATAATCCACGTTGAAAGTCGTAATAAATAATCGCACGAAAATTCTCACGAGTTAATTCCATTTTTTGATTGAGATGAAATTTTCGACTCACTAAACAACGCAAAAAGCGTCCGGTAGGTATAACAAAACTGAGTACGTTTACACTCGACAATATCAAACTTTACGAAGTATATATCGGATGGGGTCTAGTAATACCATTGTTGCCAATTTAAGATACATATATAGCAACTCTCGTATATGTCAACTATTCAATTTTATATGTATCGAAAAAAAATCCCTTATTCAAAGATCCTACACATATAATAATGAGAGTCATAATATATCGGGCTTATAATTATACGAAGTATTAGAGCTTCATCAAATCGTTACTGAAACTTTATCAACTTTCAAAACTTTTGATTTGCTTTAACGATTCGATAAGGACTAAAGAAGGAGAGAGAGATAGGGAGACATTGAGGAGATAGGCAAACTATGGCATAACTTTGCAGTAACCAACTCAATAATGGAACAATAAACTTAGCGGGAGTTATTAATTGTCGCGTTCAATTACTAAGAACGTTAAAGGTTTTGAACAAATTAAAGTGGATTATTACCAGCCCTAACTGATTTGCGCTATAAAATTTCAACCATTTTTTTAAGATATCGGGTTGTCCGAAAAGTACAAATTTTTTTTAGAGAAAGAGAAACGCAAATGCAAATATTTTATGTAAATATTTCATTATATTATATAATATACTAATATTACTATTATTTAGTCTATTATATAACAGCCATTATTATTTACAACGTTTTGCCAACATTGCAATAGATATATAAGAGCTTTTTGCCAAAAATTAGCAACTTCATTGCCAAAAATGACGACAGGTTATTTCTCACCTCTTCTTCCGTTTAAAAAAAATGTCTAACACTATAGCCGAAAGATGGGTCTGTGGGACCACTAAGGAAATTTCAAACTTGAATGTTGGCAACCCTGCTTTTCCGACTGAATTGTGGCTCTCAGTACTTATCCACCACCCACCTCCCCCTATGAATTCTTAGTTTGTTTGACCTAGACAGATTAATTTGTCAAAACATATGGGCATGACAGGACAAGTCATGTCTTACGCAAACTTTGTAAAAATAATCCGGTCAATCTAGACATTCAAAGGTACATGAATTAACATCAACCTGGAAGTGAGTAAAATTATTCAAAACATAATTAAAAATAACATTTCAAAATTCCCCATCGTTCCGGTACGTGGAAAAAAATTGACTCGAAGTCAAAGGTCAAAAATATGGGTTTTTCGCGATTTTCATAAAAACGGTAAGTTTTATCGTAAAATTACCTCAGACAAAAATTGTAGCTAATAAAATTATCTATAAAAAAGGTATCGATAATTTTTTTCCTAAGAGCCACCGTTCCTGAGATATAACGATTCAAACAGTTGTTATTTAACATCAAAAGTTTTTTCAAAATATTTTCAAATAGCAACATATATTGACAGGTTTATTAACGGGCATAATTGTAGACAATAATGAAATATATAATTTTGATTACAGTTAGATATATTTTTAGTGAGCATATCTATATCTGCTTTAAAAATCGGCCGGTCGCGTTGGTGCGGCGGTAAGAGCGCCTGCTTTGCCGAATCCGCGCTGGAGCGATAGCTGGTTCGATTCCAGCGCTCGGATGGTTATTTTTCTTTCTTCTGTCCGTTTATCTTTCCTAAATGTTTGTGATTGTTTCTAGGCAAGATTGTAAAATCCGACTACGAATTACCCCTCAGTCACGCCAGTTAAAGGCTGGGTAAGGCCGGATGCCTTCTGAGAAGTGTTCTACGTTGGTCACTCGCCAGTCGGTAGATTTCCTGATAGACTTATGGGTAGGCACATAACCAAGGGTTTATAGCCCGAGGGGGGTGCTGGCCTGGGTTTGTCGGAAGCTGATGACCGTGGTTCGGAACCCACGTTAAGCTGTAGGTCCAGTCGCTAAATAGCCTAGTTGCTGATGCGCCTCTAACCCAAACACTTTACTTTTACTTTTTAAAAATCGAATTTTGTTCATCCCAGAATTTCCGATTTTCAATACTTATTTTTTATTTCAGTTCCGCCAGAAAAATTGAGCATCCTGGATGATAATGGCAATCATATTCCTAATTATAAATTGGGACCTTATAACGAAGGATCGTCTATAAATATAACCTGCGTTGCCACCGGAGGTAAGTAATTAAAATATTTTTATTGTTCTATCGTTTATTTATACTAATTTTAATTTTTAGTTCATTATTACAAAGTTCAAAGAACCAAGTGATAATATACAAATAGGACATAATATACGGTAGCACTCAAAACTATTTTGACAACATAATATTTATTGATATTTCGATTAAAATGAAAATACAGGGTAGGGACGTTGATCCCGTATTTTTGAAAAAGCTTTGAAGAAGAAAGTATTCATTACATTGCATTACATTCTTGCAAGAGTCTACTGAAATTCTCCATCCCGTCTCATTTATTGAGGAATGCTCTCAATTTCTTGCCGGATTATTGTTTTGAATTCTTGAAGTGGACGAGGTCGGTGTTCGTACACTTTTTTTTGATTATGATGGAGTTGGTAAGGCATGTCGGAATTTCAGTACCTGAAAATTTGCCTGTTTACATAATCGGACAGGTGAAAATGCACCTCAACACTCATTCAAAGGTTGTGGACGATATCAACATCTTCCTCAGTCATTTCCAAGAACCTATCAAAAAAAAGCCGTCGGCCAACAACATCGTTTTCATTGACGGCCTGAACCACTTGAATTTTATAGGGATGATGGTGAAGATTAAACCTTAAAATCCGCAGCACTTTTCTGTTTGAAATTCCGAGTGCAACGTTTTGTCAACGTGCCGATCTCCAAGGGCTTCTTCCCACAGCTACTCTCACACAATCAATATTTGCGGTATACGCACTCTTCTCACACTATCAGATCTCCTATGCGTGTTTTCCCCAGTGTTTTCAAAGTCTTCAATCTACAACTTGAGCAAGAGACGCAACAGTGACCTTGGCAACTGCCCCCTCCCCCCACTTTCCTGGCCATGTGAACACTTTCAAATATGCGATATTGAGATGAAAATATATATGTATTTTCGAGTGTAATATTAGTATAGTTATTTATAGGTATCAAGTTGCAAAAAATATGACCCCTAACTTTAACAGTATTTTGACAATCAGTTTGATTTTAATTGTCAGGTATCTGTTTTTGTTCAGCTTTGATTAGTGTTCATGCTAACTTATTGTAGCTGTTTTAACGTGCCAACATGCACAGAATATTCTGGTGACTGAAGACAATGCACCCGTCTCACATTTCAGTAGTCGTCATGGCAAAAAATTACAAATTGGGATTCGAATCCGGCCCCCAGCGACTTTTTTCTCGTTCCTTGACTCATAGTTTCGCTCGGAGGACAGAGATTTTTATCGAACGAGGAGACCATCACATTCGTAAAAGACTATTTTGCAGAACACGATGTCAACAACTATTTGAACGTCAACTGTTATTTGGTAGACTCTTACTTTTGCTTCCTTTCGCTAGTCGTTTCTCTGTTTCTTTCTCTTCATCCCCTTTACATGTTAGTGTTACCCCTAGACATTCAAGCCATACTCTCTCGCTTTTCCTTCCAACAACGTGATTGCCCTTACTATTTTCTCCTTGGATCTCGCCATCAGTATAATATCGTCAGCATAGGCTAGTCATAAGCAATGCTGTCTGGTGCCAAATATCAACCCATTAGCTTTGATACCACTATCACTCAGAATCACTTTCTGCACTAGACTGAACAGATCTGTGGACAGTGGATAGCCTTGTCTCTGTCCTTTCCTTACAGCAAACTCGTCAGACATTACTTCATTTACTATAACTTCATATTCTGTTCTCCTGACCGTCATATCCATCAACTTTCTCAACTTTTCCGCTACTCCAAACTGTCTCATTGCTTGAAACTAGTATTTCCTGCTAATGGAGTCATATGTCGATGAACAGCAACAGTAAATGTGGACTCAATTTTGTTCATAATTATTCTGTTAGATTCATTTCATGTTCAATATCGGGTCGATTATTAACCTTTCTGCCCAGAACTCTCCTTAGTATTCACATGTTCGTTATGGCACATTTTGCAGTGTAATTATTGCAGGATGTTATTTTTATTCCATTTCTCTGGCATTCTTTCCAAATTCTCATCATTAATTCCCATGCTCTTGTCACCAATGTGACACCACTGTTTTTTAAGCTTTCTGTTGTTTTATTGCTTCCTCTAGCAGTATTGTTTAATTTTTAACTCTTTATACAAACTTCTACTTTTTAACTCTCTTTTTCCTTAATATAGAAATAACATTTACAATTTATCTTATTTATCGTATACATAAAAGCAAGTTAACGAATTATTTCAGGCGGGAGTAACTTCCCCTACCTGAAAATTCTACAGATCCATTTTCTCCAGCCTGTTTTGCATGGGTTGTCAGCATCATTGCAAGAAAATTAAATTCAACAGAAACTGAAATATTTTCGCGGTAGAAAGAAGCTACAATTGCTTCTTTGTTCGCTCTACCTGTAATGGTTAAGCGGGTAATCAATATGTCAGAAGCACGCTTAACCCGACCGTTTTCAAGGGATTATTAATATTTAATTAACTCATTCAACGGCGGGGATCGTTCGGTTGTTCGGAGAAAATTAGAAGTCACTTGAGAGAGGTTCGAAATTTCGTTGGAATTTAGTTTTCAGGGATTTTCTACGATACATTCTGAAAATCAAGCCAATGACAAACGATATTTACTTATTTTAAAATGTGGTATTATAATAGTCCGGTCAATCTAGACATTCAAAGGTACATAAATTCACATCAAGTTGGAAGGGAGTAAAACTGTTCATAACATTTCAAAATTCCCCATCGTTGCGGTACGTGGAAAAAAATTGACTCGAGGTCAAAGGTCAAAAAAATGGGGTTTTCGCGATTTTCATCAAAACGGTAAGTTTTATCGTAAAATTACCTCAGACAAAAATGGTAGACCATAGAATTATCTATAAAAAATGTATCAATATTTTTTTTCCTAAGAGCCACCGTTCCTGAGATATAACGATTCAAAAAGTTGTAAGCGTTATAATATGCACACGTTTCCATGCCACCTCTGAGGTAGTGTACTTAACGCGTTTATTTTAACGTGGTTTCCCCAGTAGGCCTATTCCACAGGTCTGTTCAGGCTTGATTCAAAATATCATGATGATTATCTCTTAAGCATATAAATATTGATGCTCCTGATTTTTCAGTGATAATAAGTTTATCACCATACTTTAGTTTTAGTCACAGCTTAATCGTTCTGTCATCTAAAGTTGTAATTTTGCAAACATTTCTTAGTTCGTTTAAAGTAAACTGACAGTCATCGCTATTTTCTATGTAAGTAAATATTTCCTCCATTGCCAGATTCGTAGTTTCGTCTTTAGGACGGCCGACTTTAGCCCCAGTGGAAGGTTTCATGAAAGAAATATAGCAATCGCGATGATACTTAGCTTCAGCAGCAACTAAATCATATTCAGATTCGATTCGCGCAATGACAGCTTCTGCTATAGCATCGGAACGAGTCCGAGCTACTTCCAGAATTGAATCTTTGAATTGAAGTGTATTTACTTGGCTAATTTGACGCTAATTTATAGCTAAATCGTTTCGTAAAATATGCCATGTTGTCAATTCACTGCGTCCATTATTGTTGTGGATGTTGACTAATGGAAATTGAGCGAGTTTCTGCAACATTTTCACGTATCAAATCAATATGCTGTTGTGAACGACTACTACGACTATATTTTGCTTTTCTTTTATCTTCCACCGAACCAGTTTCTTGAAATGTTTGAACAATTCGATTGATAGTGCTTTCAGATGGACGATTTCCAAAAAGAAATTGAAAAAAAAAACATTTGTGTGAGAACGAACTTCAAGAAGACTTGAATGCTGCATTGTGACATTGCGGTTTGCTCCAGAGCTATTTCAATTAACGAGTTTTTTTGCAAGTAACAACATCACTGTAGCTTCGCAACCTCCTTATTCCCTGGGCTTGAGTTCTTCTGTCTTTTCTTTTTGCCACCATTGAAAATCCACTTCCAAGTATACCATTTTGGGCATTGGAGAACATTTAAAATGCCGTAACCCACAAGCTGAAAGCGATTTCAATATCTGTTCCAGTATTGTTATGAAAAGTGGACAAATCGTCTTCAGCGATGTGTAGATTCCCAAGGCAACTACTTTAATAATGCTTCATTAGCCCAACAGGGTATCACAATTACAGAGCTAACAGATGTAAAGTAATAAATTAATTACGTTGAAAGTAATTGTCTATACTCAAAATAATGTTACTCAATAAACGGTTTAAATTTAATAGAAATGACAAAAACAAACTCAATCACTGATTAATGAAATAATCGTGCACATGTCAATATGTGGCAGAATGATAAATATCACAGAGTGATAACATCCTCTTAACTCCAGTGATTCAAAATTATTCCAGCCTCCCAGGGTAAACACCACGGTTCCACCAGCCTCCCATGGTAAACATCACGATTCCAAAGCCTCTTTCAGGATAAACACCACGATTCCAAAGCCTCTTCCAGGGTAAACATCAAAAGATTTAATGTAAAGAAACATTAAAAATCGCCATTGTACATCTTGCAAATATTTCTTATGGTTTTTATAATATTGGCTCCACAGCACAGAATCGTACTCCATTTCAGATCTAACATAAGCACTGAATAAACACTGGGGAACAATTTGAAAAATAATTTCTGTTGAGTTTGATATTTAAGCACCTTTATACGTAAATTGACATACTAATTCCAAAATTTCATTTATTTTTTTTTATCACGGCAAGTTTTTTCTCTACAGTTGTTGCGCATCCGACTAAGCTTGGCGAATCACAGAAGTCACTACTGCTCTCCTACCGGCGTACCTTCTTCGACCTAGGAGTGGGGGCGTGAGTGACGTTGCGTCATCCAAACCATGACGTTGCGTCATCCAAACTGATTTTTGTTATGTCTGCCTGTGGTAGTCTCGTCATAAGTGCTTAAACGGCCCTGATTCATTTTGTTATATATGTGGCAGTTTTACTATCCCCATTCAACGGACTAATAGTAGTACATTTGTCAGGCAAGCCTATTTTGCTTATTTTAAAGTAAAAATATGTGACCAAGATAGATCATGGGCCCCTCATAAAGTGTGCAAGCAGTGTGTAGAGAGTTTACGAATGTGGACGAAGAGAACACGTAATAAACTTTCGTTTGGTATACCAATGGTTTGGCGAGAGCCCAAAGATCACTTAAGTGATTGCTACTTTTGCATAGTGAAAACATCAGGATTCAACAAGAAAAACAAACACAAAATTGAGTACCCTAGTTTACCGTCACCTATACGCTCTGTGCCTCATTCAGCTGAAATTCCAGTGCCAGTGTTTCAAGAATTATCTTCTTTAGAAATACAAGAATGTGAATCAAGTGAAGATCGAAGTGATTCCACCGACGAAAAATTCAAAGTTTTCAATGATTCTGTTCGTAAAGAATTCAATCAACATGAATTAAACGATTAAGCACGAGATTTGGGACTATCCAAAAGCATCGGAATTATTAGCATCAAGACTGCACGGAAAAAATTTGCTTGACAAGGGAGCTAAAGTCACTTACTATCGATCCAGAGAAAGTGAATTTAGGCAGTACTTCAGAAATAATGACGAATTTATATATTTCCAGAACGTAGAGGGTTTAATGAAAGAATTGGCCATTTCTAACTATAACGCAACTGAATGGCGATTGTTTATAGATAGGTCAAAGCGTAGCTTGAAGTGTCTTCTCCTACATAATGGAAATTTATACGGTTCAGTCCCAATAGGTCATTCAGTTTCTTTACGTGAAGAATATGGCGACATAAAGAAAGTCATTGACTTGTGGCAATATAACATGCACCAATGGATCATCTGTGTTGACCTTAAGATGGTCTGTTTCCTTCTTGGCCAGCAACGCGGGTATACCAAATATCCCTGTTTTTTGTGCATGTGGGACAGCAGAGCTCGTGAGAAGCATTGGGTGCAATCGAAGACCTTGTGATCCAAACATTTTAAATCAGCCACTTGTCGACAGAAAAAACATTGCATTTCCACCTTTGCATATAAAACTAGGTCTCATGAAGCAATTTGTTAAGGCTTTGTCAATTGAAGGAGACTGCTTTAAGTATATCATTTCGGCATTCCCTAGCCTGTCATATGAAAAGATAAAGGCTGGTGTGTTTGATGGTCCACAGATTCGGCAACTCGTTAAAGATGAAAATTTCACTGAAACAATGACCGAACTTGAAAGGAATGCTTGGTTGGCTTTTAAAAATATTGTTAAAGACTTTCTTGGAAATACACGAGCCCCGAATTACATCGAAATTGTTCAACAACTCTTGGAGATCTTTAAAAAACTTGGTTACAACATGAGCATCAAACTGCATTTCTTACATAGTCATCTTGCTAACTTCCCAGAAAATCTTGGTGCTGTTAGTGATGAACAGGGCGAGCGATTCCACCAAGATCTAAAGGTTATGGAAGCGCGGTATCAAGGTAGATGGCATGTCAGTATGATGGCTGACTACTGTTGGACCATCAAGCGAGAATGTCCAAAAACTGAACACTCCAGGAAAAGCTATAAGAAGAAATTTTTACCATAATATCTTTTATTTATTTTTGTATAAACACAATTTAACTTTTAATAATATGTTAACTTCTGTATGAATAAAATATTCTAATCTATTTGGTCAGGTCTCACCTTATTTCCTTTTGTATATACACTTTTAAGGTAAAATGAGGGGTATGCTGCAGCTTAAGAACTTAACGTGATAGAGAAAAACTGTGAATATTTTTGAATTCAGATATGAAAAATTAGTCAAAAACTTTTGAAGCACGTTTTGCCAACTATATTAGCATCATCAGGAGATGATTTAATCTAATTTTAAAACTAAACTATGTTAAATTTATTTGAGAACGCTAATTGCTAACGTACTACTTATGTAGTGGATTAGTAGGTTAGTCGTAGGTCGTAGCTAGTAGGTTAGCAATTAGGATTCTCATAAAATAGAACGTAGTTTAGCTTTAAAATTAGATTAAGTCATCTCCTGATGATGCTAACATGGTAGCGAAACGTGCGTCGAGAACTTCAAGAAAGTGATTCAGGGTTTAGTGGTAAATCTTTTTGAATTTAGTAGAAATAGAAAAATTGATGTTGAGCCTTGCTCAAAAGCATAGTCGAATATCGCGCACTTAAGGCATTAGCAACAGGAGTGAAATTTACCAAGTCAGATACCGTAGACCTGCTCTCTACAAAACTCTCTTTAACGGAGACACTCACTCACCCTCTATCTTTACACTCCTCGTAACTCGTAAGTTTTCGATCAGTCGTCGTATCTTATATGTGTTCGTATATTTTATTATAGCAATAGTTAAATGTTGATGAAGAACTGTTTAGGTTTCACTGTAAGTTTGATTATATTGCTTACAAATGCTCTTGTTTCCAGCTGGGCATGATAAATTACGGTGATTATTATTTTCACTTTATTTTTATGCTTTTCCCTAACAAACTTGTTTAAAAAAACGAGAAATAACTTAAATTCTTTATCTGTCTATTTTTTCGCTGCCGCTATTTCATTTCTGGGAGTAACAACAGGTAGCGACTACAGAACAAAACGAAACGAGGATAATACGTTTACTTACAGCTATTACTAGTTTGTGCCGCTGGCTTTTTTTTTCAGAGAGAAACATATAAAAACATTCTTTTTCTCTTCCCTTGAATATATGTTAATAATTCCATAAGCTAAAGGCTGGGGTATATATACGGTGATTTTTTTAGTGCTTCCAAGATTTAAAATCAAATAAAACAACAACCAAATTAGATTCCTTGAAACTATTTATTTTATGTAAAATGACATTCCGTTAGCAATTAGCATAGTAGCATAACTGCTATAGTAATATAATATCTACAATATGCTAAAATATTTAACTACAGTGCCACTAGAGAATCGTAGAATGGCCAATTCTCGGTATCAGTCCCAGGAAATAAACACCAGTCGACTGTATGGGTCTCTCAGAATGAGCCTAATCCAACAAGAAGCCAAAAGCACTTGGCAGCAAATAGTCGCCTGTTTTTTTTTGGGCTAAATGGGCATGTGGCTACAGTACCACTAGAGAATCGTAGAACGATCAATTCTGAATGGTACACAACCATTTGTTTGCTAGAAGTCTTTGAAAAAGTAAGAAAAAACAACCAATGACGCAGAATCATTCTTCACAACAATACATCGAATTGATGGGTCATCCGCCATACAATCCTGATTTGGTATCCTTTTGTGCCCGTCCGTGAAGAATAAACGATTTTCTATGCCCGAAAAAGTGTGTATGGATGGTCACGGAGAATATTTTGAAAAACAATAAAACCACTCTCATTGATGAATATTTGTTTTTATTTATTATTCCGAATACATAAATAGCAACCCTCGTATTTAACGAGTACAGAATGTTATGTCTGAGGACATGAAAAAAAAAAATAAATAAAAAATTGTATCTAGTGCTATTGTAGGTAATAAATATTGTTTGTTTTTTTTCAGGTCGTCCACTTCCAAAGGTGACGTGGTGGTTGGAGAATGCTCTGCTGGACGATTCAATGGATTACTTACCAGATCGGAAAGTTCGAAACGTTCTGTATCTAGAAAAACTTGAAAGAAAACATTTGAATAGTGTTTTTACATGCCAAGCAACAAACAATCGTCTTGTCACACCAATATCGAGTTCTATCACCCTGAATATCAATCGTAAGTAATGTTTCACTCTCACTTGATTAATTTATATAAAGGTACAGGATTATTTTAAGTTAAAGTTATAAGATTCTTAAATTTGTCCGTCGTTTAGAACATTTCAGGAAAAAATATATTGTAGTTATTGGGTCAGCAAATGAACTCGTTTGGTTTGTTTTTCGTTGTAGGTCGACAATGATTCGCTTTTGCTTTTCTAAGCGCTATTGGTTGCAGGAAATACAATATCATGGCCATTTAACTTCCTATTACTTCTAACTAATTCCTATTAACTAACTACTATCTAATTATTTAAGTTAATAAAGATATACTGGAACTCTATAATTTACTCTTTAATTTAAACAAACTTTACAATTTAATTTAAAATTTACCCATTAGTTTAAAGTTTTCTTATTTATTAGATTTAGAGATATGTGGACGAACACATCAAGGATATATTTAATTGTAAATTTGTTCAAATTTACTAAAAAACTATTTGGGATTTTTGGAAAGGAAGTTTAAGACTACGGTTAAAGGTTCGCGCCCAAATTAACTTGAACAGTGCTGTACGATAGTAGAAATTCGAATTGAACAATGCCATTTTTGACTTTTGAAACGATATAGATATACATTTTTTTTGTCAAATTTGGCTACCAGGGAGTATTTTTAATAGCTAAACTTTATACCTAAGAAAAAACTACCCGTTATTGACAGAGGGTTTAAACCAAAATCTAAAAAATTTTAAAGTACTCGTTATTGATTAATTATCATCATCATCATCATTTGCCCGTGTTGATCCACTGCAGGATGAAAGCTTCTTCAGCATGCTTCCAACTTTCACGGTCTTGGGCTTTCCTCTCCCGCTCTGGTCCAATATACTTAACGATGTCATCAATCCATCGTCCTTTCGGTCTTCTTCTTCGGGCGTTTGCGATCAAGCGGTGTCCATTCCAGGATTACCTTGGTCCATCTGTCATCCCATCGCCTCGCTATATGGCCTGCCCATCTCCATTTCAATTGCTTTGCGCTTCTGCGCTTCTAATGATGTCACTACTTTCGTTTGTTCCCTAATCCATGCGCAGAACTTTCTGTCTAATCTTATAAGCCCAAGCATACATCTTTCCATTCCCTTCTGCGCTACCTGAAGTTTTTGAATTGATTGCGATGTGAGTGTCCAGGTTTCACTTCCGTATGTCATAACGAGTAGAACACACTGATCGAAGACTTTTCTTTTAAGACAAAGTGGGAGTATATATATATATATGTCATATGTCAGGAAGTACTCGTTATTGATTAATTATCATCATCATCATCATTTGCCCGTGTTGATCCACTGCAGGATGAAAGCTTCTTCAGCATGCTTCCAACTTTCACGGTCTTGGGCTTTCCTCTCCCGCTCTGGTCCAATATACTTAACGATGTCATCAGTCCATCGTGCTTTCGGTCTTCTTCGCGGACGTTTGCGATCAAGCGGTATCCACTCCAGGATTGCCTTGGTCCATCTGTCGTCCCATCGCCTCGCTATATGGCCTGCCCATCTCCATTTCAACTGTTTTACTCTTCCAGTGATGTCACAGACTTTTGTTTGTTCCCTGATCCATGCGCAGGACTTTCTGTCTCGTCTTGTAATGCCAAGCATACATCTTTCCATTCCCCTCTGTGCCACCCGAAGTTTTTGAATTGATTGCGATGTGAGTGTCCAGGTTTCACTTCCGTATGTCATAACGGGTAGAACGCACTGATCGAATACTTTTCTTTTCAGGCAAAGTGGGAGTCTGCTCTTAAACACTATGTTGAGCCTACCAAATGCCTGCCAGCCACATTTAACACGCCGTTCCACCTCCCGGGCGGTATTCCCCTCCATGGAAATCCTCTGCCCAAGATATACAAAGCTGTCCACAAACTCTAAATCCCTTCCTAAAACCGAAATTCTTCTGTCCTGAGCGAAGTTATTGAACATAACCTGACTCTTTTTCAGGTTTATTTTCAAGCCAAATGGTTCTCCAGCTCTTTGCAGTTCTTGTATGCGTCTTTGCAACTCCTCTGGGTCTTGTGAAATGAGAATAATATCATCTGCAAATCTAAGATGGTTTAAGTTTGCACCATTGATCTTTACCCCATCCTGTTCCCAATCCAGTTTACGGAATACTTCTTCAAGGACAGCCGAGAAAAGAATAGGCGATATTGCGTCACCCTGCCGTACACCTCGTTCTATATTAATTCCCACTTCAAGATCATCAAGGTGAATTGTGGCTGTAGCTCCATCATATATCGATTCTAATAGGTTTACATAGGCTCCCTCTACACCTTGGCTAAGCAGTGCATCCATTATCGCATGCTTTGAGATGGAATCAAATGCTTTTTCGTAGTCGATAAAAGCCAAGCACAGTGGCATGGTGTATTCGTTGTGCCTTTCTATGACCTGCTGTACAACCTGGATGTGATCCATTGTACTGAATCCACTTCTGAATCCTGCTTGTTCTCTTGGTTGTGCGTCATTCAGTTTTTTTAATATTCTTTTAGAAATTATCTTAGTGAAAACTTTGTACTTCACTGACAGGAAGCTTATTGGACGGTAGTTCTTTAAATCCTCCTGTGCTCCTTTTTTATGTAAAAGGATCACTTCTGCATTTTTCCATAAGTCAGGTACTTTTTGTTCTTTGAGGCATTTTGAGTATAATTTTGCCAGTGCCAGTTATGTAACGTCCGACCACCAGCTTTTAGCATTTCGACAGTTACACTATCCTTTCCTGGAGCCTTGCCGTTCTTCATCAATTCTATAGCATTTGTTACTTCCTCCACTAGGATATCTGGTATTATATATTGTTCTTCCGTGGGTATTGCTGTCCCTGACTGGCTCTGATCTTCATATAACTGGGAATAAAACCTTCTGACAATCTCTAACATTTGGGTACGCGTCCTGCACACTGTGCCATCCTCACGCTTTAAAGCATATATTTGCGTTCTTTTGTTTCTCAGCTTCTGTTTAGCTTTGTTAATTCCTTTGTTTTCTTCCAGGGTTTTTTGCACTAGCTGCATATTGAATCGGCGCGTGTCCTCTCTGATACGTTTTCTTATAGTTTTGCAGAGCTCAGTGTACTCGACCCTGCCAAAAGGACTACCTGCATTTCTCATTGCTCGCCGTTTCTTCATTAAATAAATGGTCTCACTGGAGATTTTTGTTTGTTTGAGACATTTTTCCTCTGGTGCTATTGAAGCAGCCGTTTAAAGTACATTGTTGGCGATTTCTTCATATTGAACTGATATTTCCACCTCCTCTGGATCTTGTAACGCAGCAAACCGGTTTGACAAAGCAATCTCAAAATCGCTTCCTCTCTCCAGCAGTTTTCCAGAATCCACCTTGCCCTTCTTTGATCTTACCATTTTTTCGCGCTCTTTTCGACAGTCAATCCGAACCCTTGCTCGTACAATTCGGTGGTCACTTCCAACATTAAAATTGTTAAGGACAGTACAATTGGTAAATATTGTTTTATCGTTGGTCATGATGTAGTCAATTTCGCTTGTGAGCCCTGATGGACTTTTCCATGTCCATTTTCTGCTGATATTTTTCTTATAGAATGAATTCATAATATATAGTTCTTGTCCTTCAGCAAAATCAACTAATCTGTCACCTCTATTGTCTCGCTCACCAGTTCCATATGGGCCAGGTGCATTTTCGTCTGTTCTTGTTGTTCCAATTCTGGCATTAAAATCACCCATCAGGATTTTGTACCTACATTTCTCCTTGTATAAAAGCTGGGCCACATCATCATAAAATTCCTCAATTTCCTCATCTTTATGGCTTATAGTTGGTGCATAAGCTTGGACGATTTGAAGTCTAAACTTTTTATTCAGCTGAATGACGCATTGGGCTAATCGGTCGGATGTACTTTCAAATTTTACCACACTGTCCTTCAGCTTTCGATTGATGAGGAATCCTATTCCGCCACATCGGCCATTTTCCGTACCTCGAGTGTAGAGTACGTGTCCAGGTGGTTCCAGTTTGAATAACTCTTCACCCTTCCTTCGTGTTTCACAGAGCCCAATAATATCCCAATGCATGTTGTCAAGTTCGATTAACAGTTCTTGCAATCGGGCCTCTGTTTTCATAGTCCGTATATTTAACGTTGCAATGTCAAAAGTCCAATGGCAGCCTGATCTAACCCGGTGATTCTTAGCACCCGTAGGTAGTTGCCCCTTGGCCTCCGGGGAATGAGGGCCGTGTTTGAGGTTGTACTGTCATATTTCAACATACTGAAATACCATGTTGAAGGTATGGACCGTAATCTGCCACGCTGGTCCAATGCGGGTTGGCAGATTTTGGATCATGTTAGTCTGATATATATATTGTGTATATATATATGTATATGTCTGTATATATATATATATATATATATATATATATATATATATATATATATATATATATATATATATATATGGAATCGGGTCACTCGGAAACAACGGTGATACGTCAAAGGGAAACCAAGACCTCAGCTTCCTGTAGATGTGTGTTTTTGATACTGTCTATGAATTTTGTTGCATTTATCTAGAAGGAAGGTAGTGGGTTTGGTAGGTTTTCAAATTCATATGTTAACCATTTTGCTAATGCATCTCTGACTTCGTTAACCATTTTGACAATGGATTCCTAAGTAATCGTTTATACGGACCATTTTGAATTAATTTTTAAACGCGTTGAAAGTAATCAAACTTGTCCATTATTTCCCTTATCAGCAGACGCTTGACAATCTTAGAAATATTTGGCATATTTTGATTTTTATGGAGCACCGGCAAAGCAAAATTGAGGCCTTTATTTAAAAGATTTAGTTCTGGATTGTCGAACGCCTGAGTTGAAAGATTTTCAACTATGTTTATGCTCAGTTCTGGAATCTGTTCTTTCGACTGCTCAATTTTGAATTTTGTTTTAAATTTTTATTTAATCATGACATTATTTATATGAATTTATCAATAGAAACAAGAGCGGAGAAACATAGGAAGAAGAATGGCAAACCAATGAATTGCAATAACCATTTGGGGAAAAAAAATGGGGAAAAAATGGGGGGAAAATTAGGGAAAAAATACACAGACCGACAAATAAATGAGCTAAACGAACTTCAAATAGGACTTGGAATGGGGAACTAAAAAGTCTTGGAACAAAATAAAATATAATAAAATCATTTCAATTAAAATATTTTATATATTATATTTTTTATTTTTATGCAATTACAGCAATACCTATAGGGTAAAATGGAACTCATTTAAGTCATTTATTATTATGGTGCGTTAAAATTCCTAGAAGTCAACACAATCTGGGAAAATTTTTACGGTAATTTCGATTTCCGCTTTCACAAACAACTCACTCAAATATAAAAAAAGTACGCTTTAGCTGTACCGACTAAATTTTTCTGACTGCGGATAATGGCCATCAATTATAAATCGAAATCCTATTTGGAAAAGCTAATTTTCAATTTTCGCAAATTTGCATTTCTACGAATTGCGAAAAACGTGTTTGTTTTTTAGTTTTAGGGACGGGATCCGCGTTGCAAAAATAAATATAAATTCGTATAATGTAAATACTAAGCTGTGTATAAAGTTTTAAATCAATAACAGAAAGTAGAGAGGAGGAGGATTGAAAATAATATATACCATTGATTGTTTGAGGATGTATATTATAGATTTATAGTGCTGGAATCCGCATTAAGGAATACTCGGTTTTTTACCTACAAACGGTGCTAATAGTAGTATAGTTCATTTTTTGTAGTGTCAGTAATTATGCAGGAAAAAATAGATATTGTTCAAGGCAGAAAATATTGATAATAATACGAAAAATAGTAAATCGTAGCGAAAAAACCCAAATAAAGAAAAAAATATATGAACACGCCACAATCATTCAGACAATACAGATTATTGTCTCTAATATGCTCGATAATATATATTTACATATATGATGTGTCCATTTTGTTAATAGATGATGATATCTTGTTGGAAAAACGATTCATCGTTGACCTCATAATGCTGAAGCTGATGAATGAGAAACGTTTCTGTTCATCCACGCACATCTTCAAAAAAGGACATATGATTCCTGATAAGGAAATGGCGTACCAAATCATGATCTTAGCCGAATGAAGAGTATTTTGATGCAGTTGGTGAGGGTTGTCGCAACTCCAGTATCTGAAAATTTGCCTGTTGACATAACCGAATAGGTGAACGTGCACCAAAGGAGTGCGAAAAGTTCACGTGCGCCGTGAACTTATCCAAAGGCTGTGGACGATATTAGCGATTTCCAAGAACCTTTCACAAAAAAAAATGCGCGTGCAGCACCACACACATGATAGAAGTGAAACTTCTCAAATTCTCAGCATCTGACGTGTATACCTACAACGCGCGCGTGAGCGACTCTATTTTATTCTATGGCTTTGTATCGTTGTGTATGCCTTGCTCTTTTTTGCTCCACTCCCGTAGTATCGGAATGTATAGCTCTCTTTCTCCTTCTCTCGACGTTATGTATTTCTTCTCTTTCGTGTAACGAAATGTGCCTAAACGTGACGCGTTCTTGAAATTTCACTCTCACTTATCGTCCAATTATGGATTATCGAATCGCCCCCTAAGAAGTATCACTTCAAAAAGCCCTCGAGCAACAATATTGTTTTCATTGATGGCTTGAATCACTTGGATTTTATAGGGATCGAACCGTCGAACTGTTCTCTCTGAAATTCCGAGCGCAACGCTTTGTCGACGTGCCGATCTCCGTTGGCTTCTTTCCACAGCTACTCTTACACTCCTGTATGTGGTTTGGTGTTTTGGTGTTTGGTGGCTTTAAATTTGATATGCGTTTACAGTACCAGTGATATAATAATGTAACATTATAAAATGTACAGCTTCCCCTCTTTAGGGGGGGTCGGGAGCGGAGAAGAGTGCCATCTAAATGACTATGTTTGATTTTGTTTAAAATGGAGTTTTTCTAGTTGGAAATTTTTGCATTTTAAGTTTACCTTTGTAGTTGTATTTCTTATAAAAGAAAACCCTGGCGGGTTGAAAGGGGTGGGTTTTCATATCCCGAGAACGATAAAAGGTAGAGCCTTGTGGTTTTTACGATAAGTAAGTTATCAAAAAATAAAAAGCTTCTGTTTAAAAAATAATAATAAAATGAACGCTTGGCGGTTGAAAGGAGTAAAAGATTTCTTCCTTTAAACTGACATAGCAAGACGTAGAATAATAATATGAGTCCTGGGATTTCTTTTAGGTCCCGGAGGTGCTGTATGGCCAGAATTGGTCACGGACGCTTAACCTTGTTGAAGTCTTCCAGATAGTTTCTTTGGCTGATGTAATCGCTTGCGTAGCTGTTCCGGAGGATGATCTAATGTTGATATTGCTTAGGTCTATTAGGTTTGGTATCTTGTTACTAGGAAAACCTTGAAGACTGCGTACTGGTTGGCGTCGCGTAGTAGCTAGAGGTGGCCTAGAGGTCGAGAAGTTGATATAACATACATATACATTTTAGTTCGCACCTATCGTTCTTAATATTTTATCACAAAGCTAAAAATGTTTTAAAAATGTTTATTTATCACAAAGCTAAAAATGTATATGTATTAGGTTAGGTTAGGTTAGGTAGGTATTTATTTCACCGATTTATTTATATTTATTTCAATTTAAGTTTGTATAAATTGTAAAATAAATATGTCTATAGGTGATTAATTAGCAAACATTAATCATTATTACAATATTAAAGAATTTTTCAAAACAAAAAAATATTAAAATTTTGTTTTAAAAAACATTTTTAATTTATTACTGCTAAAAAATGGCACTGTGCGCCGTTCGCTTATAGACGAATTAAAAGAAGGTCGTCCAAAATCGGTTGTTCTGACAGAAACCGTCGATACTGTGTGCGAACTGATAAACCAAGATCGTCATGAGAGATTGAGGCATCCCTGGGCATTAGTATGACAAACAATATTTTAGATAAACATTTAGTGGTGAAAAAGATTTATTCGCGTTCGATTCCCCATAATTTCACAATCGCTCAAAAAAAGGCTCGTGTTGATTGGTACCAAAAAATGCCCAAAAAATACAATCGTGGTGCGTGAAAAGTCGTGACTAACATCTACACAGGTGACCAATCTTGAATCTATGCATATGAGATCGAAAATAAACAACAGTCAACCGTATGGGTCTTTCAAAATGAACTAAACCCAACAAAAGTTGTTCGTACAAGAAGCACTTCGAAGCAAATGGTTACCTATATCTTGAGATAAATAGGTATGAGGATACGGTGTCACTAGAGAATCGTATAAAGGTCAATTCAGAATGGTACACTACTATTTGTTTGGCAGAAGTCATTGAAGAAATAAGAAAAAACACATCGGACCGAACAACTCAATATTTGACCGGTCAAAACATCGAATTGGTAGGTCATCCGCCGGTACAGTCCTGATATGGCACTCAATGATTTCTTTTTGTTCCCATCCATGAAGAATAAACTACATGTTCATCGAATTTCGACACGAGAAGAAGCGGTTGATGCGTTCAACATGTATGTTTTGGAGATACTTCAATCGGAATGGAAATAGTGCTATGAAAATTGGTTCAAATGTATGCAAAAGTGTATCGATCATAAATATTTGTTTTTATTTTTTATTCCCAATGCATAAATAGCAACCATCTTATATTCTAAAATCAAAGAAATGTTGGGACTGTTGTTATTTTTAATTAGAGCTTATAATTTTAAAAAGTTGCTTTGAAAGATTTTTAATGTTGTCATCGTGGCCACAATGCAGGGTATAAATTTTAACGAGACAGCATCACATATTAATATGAATCGTGACTAAATTAGATATCGGTGAAATCTGCATAGCCTTTATGAAAATTTTAGTGGTAATTTTACGATAATTTCGATTACCGTATTCGCAAACAATTCAATCAAATATGAAAATGGCCCGCTTTTCACTGTACCGAATAAAAATTTCCGGGTACGGATAATGGCCGTTCATTAAAAATCGAAACGCCATTTGGAAAAGCTAATTTTCAATTTTCGCGAATCTGCGTTTTCGCGACCACCGTGAAATGAGTTTATTTTTTAGTTTTCGACGGGATCCGTGTAGCAGGAAGTTAATGTAAATTCGTTCACTTTAAGTTCAGTTCAGTGTTTAAGGAAATGTAGATTATTTTAAACATATTTGCGTAAAACATAAAATAACCCTGAATAACTACATATACCAAACTCGAAAATATTTACCACTAACACCAAATCACTTTTCTAAAATGATTAGATCAATGAAGTGATTTGGTGTTTAGTGGTAAATCTCTTCGATTTTAATGTTTCCAACAGAAGAATTGATACCTATATCAACTCACGTAAAAAATGTAACACTCAAAACGAAAGGTTCAATTTTTATAACACAGGTCAACAAATTTAAGCTTTTTTGAGGTAACATTGGTGAAAATAGGCGTATATGAAGTCTTTTGTGGTCCTAAATCCGAAAACGACTCTATTTTTTTCTATAGCTTTGTATCGTTGTGTAAACGTTGCCCTCTTTTGCTCCACTCCCGTAGTATCGGAATGTATAGCTCTCTTTCTCTTTCCCTCTACGTTATATATTTCTTCTCTTTCGTGTGACGAAATGTGCCTAAACGTGACGCGTTCTTGAAATTCCACTCTCACTTATCGTCCAATTATGGATTATCGAATCGCCGCCTAAGAAGTATCACTTCAAAAAGCCCTCGAGCAACAACATTGTTTTCATTGATGGCCTGAATCACTTGGATTTTATAGGGATAATGGTGCAGATCAAACCTAATTTCCTTCGAACTGTTCTCTCTGAAATTCCGAGCGCAATGCATTGTCGACGTGCCGATCTCCGTTGGCTTCTTTCCACAACTGCTCTCACACTCCTATATGTGGTTTCTTCAGTGTTTTTAAAGTTATCAACCCACAACTTAATCGAATTAATTGAGTAAACTGCGCGATTACGATTAATATCGAAATGCGTACGAAAATGATGCTGAGCGGCTGTTTACGAACCGGTTTGATAAAATGCCTTCACGGTGAACGCTTCGTTGTTGTTTTGACCACTGTTCCGTGGTAACTGAAATGCATTAAGCTAATGAACACAATGATCTCCTACTGCTATGTGAACACTTTCAAATATGCGGGATTGACGGCTACATAACTATCCCTGATATAAGGCAGTGATCCCATAAGCTGTTTAAATAAATATGGAGATTTTTTACCAGTGGCGGCTCATGGGTTTTTAAACTGGGAGTCAGGACTTTTGACTGGGGTCAGAGTTTTTCATTAGCCCAAGCTTAATATGAAGAGGAAGAAGAAGCACCTTTTTTGGGTTAACAAGGGGGTATATTTTATAGTTGAAGTCCCAGATTCAAAAGAAGTTTTATGAGGCCAATCTTTCTACGGTAATGTTCGTTTGTTGCCCTAGTGTCCCGTAAACACAAAAAACCACATTCCTTTGTAAAACCCCCAGAAACCAAAAAGTTCCGATTTTTGTTTTAACAATCTCAGATCACGTACTAAATGATTTAATTCATTCTGAGTCATTAAGTGAGGTTCACTGGTAGTTGTTAGAAATTTTGGGTCACAACTGGTGTTTTCAGGAAGTTGTGCATCGGATCCTGATGGAGAATTAGAATCACCGGGAAACATGTTGTCCAGGTTTTAACCTCTCAAAAAATCTATATGTTTTAGGGCAACATTGGGAAGTTCCATAAACCCAACAAGAAAAATTTGAAACTCAACAACGTCGCATATGCTACCAACCGAATCCAGATCTAAATTTGAAATTTATTGAATACATTCAATTTGATTATTTTAGTATTTAATTTATGTAGTGGTATTTCAGCTGTTCTTCAATAGCATCATCGATGACGTGCAACGATTTTTCGTATTTAATAGATCTTCTTATTCTTTTATCGAATCCCATAATCATTAATGATCGAAGACAATTACAATACGTAAATCGCGACAATGAAAGAAAGAGTAACAAAGGGAAATGTGGAGTAATTTTCGTTCGCCAATAGCGCGTCAAATGAGAAAATCGTCAAAACTTCAATAATTACCGACATTTTTCATTGTTTCCCACCGAGGGAATTGTTAAAGGGCCTCGTAGACCGTTTAAATAGGATATTATTTTTGTTTCGTTCTTCATCCTGGATGAACGTAGCCTTGTGGAAATTTTGGAAAATGATTTACTAAACGACACCGTTTAGAATTTTCGTTTCGAATATCCTAAGGATTATATTTCAAATTTATCACGGAGTCCGTGTCACTTTGATTTATACAGCGCTTTGTTTGGAATTAGGACGTTTCAGGTATTATTTCGAATTTAAGTTACCTCATTATGGTCTTAAATACTTTCTAAAACCATTACTTAATCAAAATATTTTTTTCAAATTAATTCAATATTATTTGTCTCTTCAAAAGAATTTTCAGTTCTATTGAATTTTGCTTAAATAAATATTTGATATCAATATTATTGTATTTTAAAAAGTTTTACCTATTTGATAACTGAAAAGATAAATATGTCTGAAGCCTTTCAATGATATCTGTTTAAATATTACTTTTATTATGCTCCAAGTATCTTTTAGACATTCATAAATCCAAAAATATATGATAAAATAAAAAAAACTATTGAAATGATATAACAAAGTTCGAATTATCAAACATTTTTGTTTCTATTTTTAATGAGAATACATGCAGTGGACAGACTGAAAATTGCGATAAATGGAAGATCTATGGGTCCATTGTTTAAAATATTTATATTTTCGTACTGGAACATTTTCGTACTGGAAGAATTGGAATATTACGGACGTTTTTTCGTTCTTTTGTAATTTTTGCCGGTTTATAGTTTCATATATCTGTTCTGCAGTTCATGTAGTGCAGTATTGTATTTAATAACATCATAAATACCATTTTGGTAAAAGACCACTCGGTTTTTCATACACGCATGTAGGATTTATACGAGCATCGAAAATAATTTCATACGCGCGCATATGCTCATAACGTGCTGCCCTGTAATTTTCCATCTCCAAAACTGTTATTTATTTGTAGTAATCGGTAATGTGTGGAAAAAAAAATTGTTTCCCGTTTTTACCATTTGAAAAGCGTGAACACACATATATACAAACGTACGTAAACATTTGTCACAAAAGTACTGCATTGCCGGTAATTGACATAGCGAACATTCAGCCTAAATCAGTTAGAGACAAATATTTATTGGTACATAAAAGTCGTTTCAGATAAACAACTGCTAATATTTGCCGGGTTCAATAGCAATTGTCTAAATTTTTCTCGGAAACAAATATAGCTTTGTTTTTATGGAGTATTTTTGACTAGGTATTTTAAACTGAAAGTAAATATTATATAAAATAATATAAAATATATATATATATATATATATATATATATATATATATATATATATATATATATATATATATATATATATATCAAGGAAATAACCAAAATTCTACAAGAGGTTTGGCGGGCCGGGCGGATTCCGGAGGATTGGAGGGATGCTCTGATCCATCCACTACATAAGAAAGGAGATAGAACGGATGTAAACAACTATAGAGGGATATCTCTTCTCCCAGTATGTTACAAGATTCTATCTCAATGTCTACTAGACAGAGCACAGGGACAGTTAGAACCTAACATTGGTGAATATCAAGCAGGTTTTCGACCGGGCAGATCCTGCCCTGAACAGATCCTGAATCTGAAATTGATTCTAAAACATCAAAAATTGTACAATAAAAATCTCGTCTGTACATTTGTGGATTTCAAAAAAGCATATGATTCTATTGACCGCGAATCTTTATTCCGAATCTTGAAAGAACAAGGACTAGATCTGAAAACGCTGGCAATTATTAAAGCAACGTTAACTAACACAACGTCAAAAGTTAAATTCATCGGTGAGATCTCAGAGCCCTTCGAAATTAAAACTGGAGTGAGACAAGGGGATGGACTCTCGCCACTCTTATTTGATTGTGTTCTAGAAAAAATAATACAGGAGTGGCGTGAAAAAAAGTCGGCCCTGAATATTGACCAGCCCATTAAACTGGGGAGAACCAACATCAAAATTGATTATCTGGCATTTGCTGATGATCTGGCAATTTTAGCTCAAGATGTATTAACGGCACAGAAACAGATTGAAATCCTAAAAGAAATAGCAGAAAAGGTAGGGCTCCAAATTTCCTATTTCCACCCTATTTCCAACACCATCTTAATTGGGGCCCTACCTGTTTTGTACATATATTGTTTCTGTTCCACATAATCCTTCTTTATTGATTTTTCTGAACGAATCCCATTTGCTACGCAACATTTTGGCAGTTCTTCCTGTACCACAAACTGCATTGAACCTTCCTTCAATCAGTCTCAATTCTATATCTTTGGTATTATTGGAAAGGGTGTATGTTTTCTTGTACTTTGGAATAGAATAATGCGAGGATCACCAGTACTGTTAATACGTAAAATACGTAATAATACGTTTTATTTGATTTAAAAAATGAACTATCACAAAGTAACGGACAAATCAATCAATAATATTTGTATAATTTCCGAATCGTTCACGTTAGGTTAGGCTTATAAAATGCTATAATTTCCAACACCTGTCAACGATGACCCATTTACCTACTATTTTAAAGTATTAGAACTACTACGGCGTTATTTTAGGTATAACTAAAGGCGTTGTAGGCAACAGGCCAACACCAGATATCCTGAGAATAATACCTGGTATTACTTATTCCGAGTATAACTGTTCGCCGTTTATACTTGCATTGTAGAACCGACCCTAAATGTATTGAATTGCAACAGAAAAAAATTAAAACTGTGGTTGCCTTATTTTAAAATGAAATAGTTTAATACTTGATTGACATATTTTATTATAGTCATCATAATACTGCCTATATATTAATTGATTCACTAGTAATTATCCCATACTTATTTAGAGACTATTGACAAAAATAGTTAAAATTTAAAAATTACTCTAATTTGTCACTGTTGTGTTTTATTTTTATTTGTTTAGTATATTCTAGGCACTAATTAGGTAAAGGAAAGAAACAAAATTAATTAGATAGACGGTTTTAATTAAAATGAAGGCTGTCGGAAGAGGAAACTAGATGTTTTTAAGGTAAAGAGACGTCCTGTTTTGTGATAGTGCCTGAGGAATTTCGTCCGCAGTGCAACAGAATAGATAGACCGGTATTTGGAGAATTTGCAAAATAAACATTTTCAAACGAAACAGTTTAACACTATTGTATTACTATCTTAGCTCTCTTAGATATTTCGTTATTTATAAAGCTGTATAGACTTTTGATAATGAAAACTTATTGGGGATAAATGGAAATTGTACATAGTGTATAATATATATATATAGGTGTCCCATTAAGGATGGATCGCGGCCGTATCTTGAAAACTATTTATCCCACAGCTTTGGGAAAAAAAATTATACTAAAAATGATCATGAGAAATTCACCAAAAATATTTTTAAGCTTCTAAAACGACCGCAAGAGGGCGTGACAAGCTGAACATTTTTAAAAATCATTTTTTTGTGTATTTTCAAGTGTTAACCGAGTAAGAAAAATTCTCAGTTATAATTGCCAAACTGTCTCCTACAACTTTCTTTAATGACATTTTGTCGTAACTTCGCGAATAAAGCGCGAGTTTTACCTATTTAGATAAAAAGTCGTCTAATGTCCGTTTGCCTAAACCGATTTTCCTCAATTTGGATTCATTTAAAAGGCAATTGATGGGACAATCAGATAATCTGGGAGATAAATTATTTAGTTTATAATTGAAACCGCGAGGTGGCGTTACATTCAACAATAGTTTTTTTGAAGTTTTGTTCAGTTTTTCAAATGGAATAGTACAGCTTTTATTACATGGCTAGAAAGGTAATTTAAAGAGGAATCATCCAGTGATAACCCGAAATCGATATCTCTGACATGTCAAGAGATATTTAGATTTTTCTGAAAAAATCAGTTATTATTTCACTACTACCTGCATTAAGTTAAAAAAATATTAACCCAGGCTTAGGACTGGTCCAAATTCTTCGTGCCATATTAATTTGGAGCGTGTTTAAAGGCCAACGGGTCAACAACGAAGATAATAATAATAACAACAGTAATATAAAATTAACAGCACAACAGTCTAATAATTAACAGAATCTGAACTTTAACGCCTTTCTAAATGTTCAAAATGCCTTCCATCCTTAGAAATGCAAAGATTTATTTTTCGACGAGTACTAAAAACGGCAGCTTCAATTTCCGCTCTTGAAATGCTGGTTATTGAATTTTGAATTCTTTCAATCATGTTTTCTCGTGTGGTAGGACGAGTTTGAAAAACAAGGTCTTTTAGTCTTCCCCACAAGTAAAAATCGAGGACTGTTAAATCCGGTGAGCGAAAATAAACTAGCCCGTCCTATCCAACGATTTGGAAACGAAGCATCCAAGAAGTTTCAAACCACCTGCGAGAAGTGGGCAGGTCATCCATTATGCTGGTACCACATTTGTCTTCTTGTTTCCAACGAAACATCTTCCATTAGTTCTGGCAGTCCATTTTATAAAAAATTTAAATATGTTTCACTATTCAAATGTCCATTAAAAATAAAGGGACCAATAATTTTGTCTCCCAAAACACCACACCATACGTTCACACTCCATCTATTTTGGTGGTTGATTTCTAACACCCAGTGTGGATTAGCAACTTCCCAGTAGTGCATATTATGTAAGTTAACGCCTCCATCACTGCTAAAAGTAGCTTCATCAGTCCATAGTATGCGTTTTAAGAATTGTTCATTTCCACTACACATATTTTTTAACCAGTGACAATAGTCTAACCGTCTGTCGAAATCGTTATCCAAAAGGGCTTGGTGTAAGACAACATGATAGGAGTGCAGCTTGTTATCTCTTAAGATTCGATGAACGGATGTCTTGCTAACACCTAATTCTTCAGATATTTGTCTGATACTAATGGGGGTTGGTTTCAACATAAGCCAGAACATTTACGACATTATCTCCATTACGAATCGAGCGTAACCTGGTGCGTACTGGATCTGGATGCACAATTCCTGTTTCTCGTAAGCGTCTTGCTAGACGTGTAAACACCTTCTTCGAATAATGCCTTCTTTCGGGATATTGACTTGCATATTGCCGCTCTGCAATACATGCATTTTCATTATTCGTAAAAGGCATTGTTAGATATTATTATAATAATTATTAATAATCAATAAATGCAATGTTGAAAATGTAATGCATTTCAAAATTGACAAGTTAATTTGACTGTTTTTGTTTGTTTCCATGGTTCCCTTCTTACACTCTTTGTGTAATGTACCTAAAAGGATTGCATGCGTTTATTTGGAAACCCGAAAACGCATAATTTCATTCATCCATTCATTTAGTTTAAAAGAAAGAGTAGGTATATTTATTAATGACTGATTTCAATATTCTGTCAAGTAGTATTCAAGCATCACAAAAGAGAAAATGCAACAATTGGGGAAAGGCATTTTTTCCGCTTATGTAATTAAATTAGAAAATATGACAATTGAAAATATCAAAATTGACAAGTTAATTTGACTGTTTTTGTTTGTTTCCATGGTTCCCTTCTTACACTCTTTGTGTAATGTACCTAAGGATTGCATGCGTTTATTTGGAAACCCGAAAACGCATAATTTCATTCATCCATTCATTTAGTTTAAAAGAAAGAGTAGGTATATTTATTAATGACTGATTTCAATATTCTGTCAAGTAGTATTCAAGCATCACAAAAGAGAAAATGCAACAATTGGGGAAAGGCATTTTTTCCGCTTATGTAATTAAATTAGAAAATATTATCAAGGTCAGGATTAGAACATTTATGATGATTGATACTGAATAGATAATTTTATTTTTTAAATAAAATTGTTGCGGTTGCAATTGCGACCTAAATATTAAGACCAATTTTTAACTTAATGTTACGGTAAAAATTAAAACTGATTTTTTTCAGAAAAATCGAAATATCTCTTGACATGTCAGAGATATCGATTTCGGGTTTTCACTGGACGATTCCTCTTTAAATTACCTTTCTTGCCATGTAGTAAAAGCTGCACCATTCCATTTGAAAAAAATTAAAAAAGCTTAAAAAATTATTTTTAAAAATGTTTAGCTCGTCACGCCCTCTTGCGGTCGTTTTAGAAGCTTAAAAATATTTTTGGTGAATTTCTCATGATCATTTTTATATCATATCATATATATATATATATATATATATATATATATATATATATATATATATATATATATATATATATATATATATATATATATATCACTAACCTATCACGAAATCTCTGGAACTAACATATAAGACCCACAGTCTTTAAAATTCAATATTTTTTATATTGAATATAATAACAAATAACAATAAACAAATAATCATAAACAAATTTAGCAGATCTTCCTTTTGCTCCCAAATCCCATGTTTTACCTATAAGTCCTACCGACTTGAAATTTTGTAGGGGTGTTTCTTATAATACATAAACATCTACTAAAAATCGGATTATCACAAATCTATTTTCAAAAGGGTGAATTGGGGGTAGGTATGGGTATGAAAGATTAAAATACTCTCATTTTTGGCTATAGTTACTATAGGCTTGACACTTGGCAGAAATATTCGTTAACTTTGATATCTAAACTTCATAGTGGTGAAAGTAGATTACATGGTGTAAGTTTACTGGGAATCTCGCCATCTAAAAACATGGAAACGCAGCTCACGACAAAGTAAAATGGTGCTGCCGGAATCTATATTAGTAGCGAAGGATTCACAATTATTGATAAAAAATACTATAAGAATACAGAGAAAAGTAAAATAAAAAGAAATTCCATATTATATTTTAAACTAGTTAATCGAAAATGCAATAAAAGCCCGACACATCAATTTAAAAAAACCGTATTGGAAAACAGTTTTGCGACCTTTTCACTCAATGCGCTTTACTTTATCGCACTTGCCAAGTTCCTGAGAGTGCTCGCATTCAATTTCCTTATTAGTTCCGCCCGATTCAATCTCATGTTTCCACGCAACACACGTCCCAGTCGCGAATAATTTTCGCTTTGATTCGGCCATTTGATGGAGAAAACACAATTAGAGACCGCGCCGTATAATTAAGATAAGACCGTCGCTGGACGCCGCCGATTTAATCAGCGATTTATTCTTTGAGTTGTTGTTTCAAACATGCAAAAGTAAAATAATTATTTTGTGAAAGCTACAATGACTTAATTATATGTTCATTTATTTTAAAATTTACGAGCCAACTTTGAAATCTGAATATAAAACAAATTACTATTATGATCATACCAGATATATAATGACGAAACCAGAATTTTTGTATAGTAAATACAGATTTATTGTATGAAAGTGATAAAAAATATTTTACAAGAAGTCTTGCCCATCGCTAGCTATACATTTTTTCCTTTTTTGAAGCGTTGCTCAGCAAATGTGTGTCCCATCGATACAAATAAGTATTAATCGGACGGAGCTAAGTCTGGTGCGTTTTTAGTGGGTATTTCCCAACTGAACGCCTCTATAGTTCCCTTGACCGGTCTTGCTGTGTGTGATGGTGCATTATCATGAAGCAAAATCATTTTGTGTTGCCTTTTTCGATATACTGTTTGTTTTTCAATGACGCGGTTTAACGGTAACTACGTAGGGTCGTCTAGAGGCAAATTCCGATTTCTTATTTATAGACCTGATATATATTATATGTATATAATATACAGTTTTACAAGTCATACATCATTAATCGATAAAAAGGAAATTGATAGCTCTAACTTGTTCGAAATAAAAGCTGTTGAGTAATGTGTATCTTAAGAATAAAGGTATTGGACAACTAAGTGGCGTACCTCGTTAGTGAGCGGTCCTAGCTAGATGGTGTTTTCTATGTCCAACATTTACTCTTACTTATAGTGATGTTCATGTTGGAGGACACTTAATTTTGAAGAATGCTTAGAAACGAAAAAAAAGATGACTTAGAAAAGGGTTTCTCAAAGTGCAGTACGCGAACCCCTAGGGGTTTGCCAGTTGGTCGTAGGGAATTCGCGTTATGACTACGTTTGTTACATGCGCGCGCATTGCTGCTTGACATATTTATCAAAACAAAACAAGCATTTGCACTAATTTCGGGCGACCGGCAATAAAGTGATTAAGTAGTTTTTAACGATAATAGGGATCATTACGCGGAACGCGATGTTCAGATACTCAAACGCGGTCATCCAATTCGCAAGCTGTGAAAAGTATGTCGACTCAGATTGCGTCTCATTTTGCTGAAAGGTCAATGTCAAACGAAACTCTTGCGGATGTTTGTTATTATAATATTAAATAACAAACATTTATATATATATATATATATATATATATATATATATATATATATATATATATATATATATATATATATATATATATATATATATATATATTAGTGATCTGGCAAACCTATACGCGTTTACAAAGGTATTGTTTCTGATTTTGGCATTCAATTCCAAATAGGTTCATTAAATCGAATGTTTGTTTAAAATATCTCTTTCGTGATGGTTTTCTTTATTCTCGTTTTTTACTTGCTTTTACCTTCTCATATTATTTATTCATTTCCATTTGAAAATATATCATTCTGCGGACAGACTGCATAGCTTATATACCGGAAATCTAAAAGGGACAACTACTACTTCATCTAGAAGTAAGGATAGGCAAACATTAGATTAAAGAAGTATTCCGTAAACTGGATTGGGAAGAGGATGGTACAGATCAATGGTTCAAACTTAAACTATCTTACATTTGCAGATGATATCTTTCTCCTTTCACAAGACCCAGAGGAACTTCAAAGACGCATGCAAGAACTACAAAGGGCTGGCGAACCATTTGGCTTAAAAATAAACCAGAAAAAGAGTCTGGTTATGTTCAAGTTTTACTTCGCTCAGGACAGAAGAATTTCAGTTTTAGGAAGGGATTTGGAGATTGTGGACAGCTTTATATATCTTGGGCAGAGGATTTCAATGGAGGGGAATACCGCCCAGGAGGTGGAACTGCGTGTTAAATGTGGCTGGCAGGCTCAACATTGTGTTTAAGAGCAGACTCCCACTTTGCTTGAAAAGAAAAGTCTTCGATCCGTGCGTTCTACCTGTTATGACATACGGAAGTGAAACCTGGACACTCACATCGCAATCAATTTAAAAACTTAAATTAAATTAAATTATTAAATTAGCGGGCAATTAAAAAACGGGTAGCACAGAGGGGAATGGAAAGATGTAGGCTTGGCATTACATGACGAGACAGAAAGTCCTGCGCATGGATCAGGGAACAAAGGAAAGTCTGTGATATCATTAGAAGTGTAAAGCAATTGAAATGGAGATGAGCAAGCCATATAGCGAGGCGATGGAATGACAGATGGACCAAGGCAATCCTGGAGTGGATACCGCTTGATCGCAAACGTCCGCGAAAGCACGATGGATTGATGACGTCGTTAATTATTTTGGGACCAGAGTGGCAGAGGAAAGCCCAGGACCGTGAAAGTTGAAAACATGCTGAAGAAGCCTTCATCCTGCAGTGGATCGACACGTGCTGATGATGATATATATATATATATATATATATATATATATATATATATATATATATATATATATATATATATATATATATATATATATACAGAATTAATTCTAACTTACAAAGTTTTTAGAGTAGTTTTTAAATTTTATTTATGAAAAACAACTATTCGTAAATGCGCACCATCCACTTTTTTACACTCATTTATTAGTAAAGCTTTTGCGAATAATGCGATCAATCATGTCGTTGGTCGTCTCTAGTAGACTGGCGAACGAGGAAACATCTATGTATGTAGGAACTTACTCATGGCAGGAAATGTTAAGCTACATTATGACGCAAGATTATTCAATCTTGAAAAAGAAGATGTGAAAAAGGTGGATTGGGGAATGCGGTTTGCTGAATGTTGAAAAGTGCCTCGCGTTCTCTTTTCCACCACCACAAATTTATTTTAGATACAGCTCACGTTTTTTCAGTCAAGTATCACAAAATAGGCGCCAGATCGAAGTATACTTCACACTTAAAGTTCTAACAAAGCCATACCATACGATTTAGACTCGCTTGATATAATTATTGAAGATTTTTTTTTATTATGATTCAGCAAAACCAAAATCTTCATGATTGTAGAATGTTAAACTTTACAAACATTAACGTTCATAATGTAGTAGATTTTCTGCCGTAACTTTATTAATTTTCAACATCTACCATAACATGACACAACTGATTTCTGAATAAACTCTTCTCTTCTTAATCTTCGTAATCTTAGGACCTCTATAATTTTCCCATTGCTACCGTTTGTTTGAACTGTGGCTATCAATATTATAAAGGAACAGGGATTTCAATAAATTTTTTACACTTTTTCTGGTATCAACTTAAATAGCTTCAAAGTTATATATAATAGTATATTTATAATATTTAGTAGTATATACAATTTGGATCACAATCAATCAATTTTTCATAATTGAATTAACTTCAATTGATACCTCTAATTTCTGGTGAACTACTCCTAATAATTATAGGAGGTTTTAACAATTATTTTCATTTTTCGCATATACTTTTATGAGTTTTCAGTTTACACCTAATTAAGAAAATTTTCTTAAGTTATCATTAGGAACAACCCGCTCGTTATCTTCCACTTTAACCCGACATTAATTCCCAACCCTAAACTGCCGATACTTTTCTAACGACATTCGAACATCGCTGTTATACATATGCAAAACACAAACCAATTATAAGGCACTTATATGCAAATGGTGAAACGACACTCGCCATTAAACTATAATTTATCAGACGATGTCAGATGAGACCGAACTTGAAGTTTAATTAGTCTGCGTAATTTAAAGACGGCCGTCGCTACGTAAACTAAAGGCTGTAAGTTCAGCTGTAAATAACCTACGGATTCTAGTTAGTAGATATAAAGCGTATATTATGGAGTAATTTATTTTAATTGCATATCTACAGATCTAGAAGTTTTGTAAGAGATTATTCAACTCTAGATATGGGTCATGGGAAAACAGAGCCCTTTGAAATGATTTTTTAATGGAAAATGGAAGAAAGTTATGTCTACTAGCAGAGGTCGGATAGTAGGTTGTTACCAGGGGAGCCGATTGTTTAAAGACCTCAAGCCAAAACCACCAAACCTCGCCAAAATGTTCACCAGTATTTTTCAATACGTTGTCATACCTATAACTTGCCGTATATAATTTGTGAGGTTAAAAGTACATTTAATCTTATTTAATTGAAAGGCACTGGTAAAAATTGAAAAATCATCAGTAATATACTTTAGCTTAAAGTGTTTATAGATAATGAGCTCGAATAGTAATAACGAAGATAGACCTTCTACCCATGGCGGCTTGTGTGTTTTTAAAGTGGGAGGGCATAGAAGAAAATATTACTTACGATTTTACGATATTACGATTTTTTGCTTTCTCCTTCCAGAAAATGAGTTAAATGAAAGAAACTGAACGGAAATAAAATATGATGTTTTACTCTGAAAAATTATTTACTGTGATAAATACTGGAGAGGCGACGCCACAACAACCTCCCTCACGAGCCACCCCTCTCTCCTACCCTCAGCAAAAAACTTACTGTAAATGTGATCTCTCACAAACTTTTTTAAAAATTGCACGTTAAATTCCTCTAGCTCTATTTTCCCTTGCTGGGCAATACAATAAGGCTGATAATTTATAACATATACCAATAATAATTAACATCAATTCTTGTTGATACTTGTTACTTCATTAATCTTAACAAAAAGTAAAATTATATACTACTACGTTCAAGAAATAAGATAACTATTCATATAAAACCCAAAAGGTCTATTTAGATATCTAAACTTATTTTATCTCCTTCAAAATAATTCTCTTAAAAAGTTTTACATATATGAAATTGATTTTCAGCAAAAAACTGACGAATAATTATTGCGATCTGTGATACATATCCTTGTACCACTTGGTAAACATTTTTTTGCATAGCTTTTAGCAAACTAAATATTAAATATAACGAAAATATTTATATTCCATCTCTAAAATTACGTACAAATAATTATTACAATATGTGTAGTGAATGTTTATTAGCTTAAAGTAATGCATTTGTGTATTTCACAAAAGCTTAAAAAAACAGATAATTTATTGAATTTTATGAACTGAAATAGATTCTAACGAAGAGGTGTGACTATAAAGAAAAAAATGTGAAGAAACTAACGCTGTAAAATATTCTATTTTGATTTCATTTACATTTACTTATTGTCACCTTCAATATACACCCCTCCTCTATCCCTACAACGTTCCATCCAAATCTTCCATTGTTCTAAACAGTGCTGGAATTCTGTCAAATCCTTCACAACGCATGCCATTTTCTCTTGTTCTCAATCAACTCAAATCTTGTTATTAGCTTCTTGTTATTTGTACTGATACTTTCAAAGTATCAGTACAAATATTTTCGCCAGCTTCTTGTTGTCAAACGTGAGAATTTTAAACACCATTTTGGCACATACTTTTTGCGTGTTAAAATTGTAGGTAAAAGTTACCGTACGCATTTTTTATGAATTCCGAGAGTTTCTGACTTAACTGACGGTCGTTTTTGACATAGAAGGCCGACCCAGGTGTGGAATATCTTCAACGTTTTCTGGACTATCTTGAAAACGCTTAAACCCCTCGAAAATACATGCACTCGATAAACATTCATTGCCATACACTTTGTTCAATCAATTATTAGTTTCAGTAGCGATTTTTCCAAGTTTCAAGTGAAATTTCATAACAATTCATTCAACTTCAGGCTAAACAGCTGTTGGTCGCGGGCGTTTGGCGCATGCGTACTTCTTTTGAAACAGCGTCAGTCTCGTTATTTAATAACCACACCTCGCATACATTAGAAAAAAAGGTTGGCAGTCATGGGGACTGCCCACAGAAGTGAAAACTTGAAACTTTGGAAAAACTGTTTTTTTTTCGTGAATTTTTAAATTAAACTCGAAGATATTTACCACTCAATCAATAGAACAATTTAATTTTTAAATACATTATTCTTTAAATGTATAATTTAAAAATGTATTTTTTTTTCATGTAGGATCGAGGATCAACAAATATAGAAAATAGACATTTGGAAAAACTAATTATATTACAATACTTTTGTGTAAAGTTCTAATGATAAAATTGAAAGATATAAGTTTATAAATTATCATTTTACAAAAAATAACAACACACGTATTTTATTTCTGACAATTTAAACCAATAAACAATATTTCGCGGCGACAAAAATACCATCGAACAACTAGAAATCTGTTTTACGACGCTGGTAAGATAACTCCTAAACCACCATGAAATATTTATTGCAAGATATATTGCAGAGATTAAATATTAGACAAATAAATAGTATAAAATTTTTCCAAGCAAATATTGATACCAATATTGGAAAAATTCGAAAATACCAAACCAAATCCATAAGTTTAGCCCCTATCGCTCAACGCGGCTAAAGATTTTTTCACTTTAAAAATTCTGATTCGAATAGGATTAGTTGTCAATGAAAAGTAAAAATCGAGAATTGAATTCAGAATCTAATACATTGACTGTTACACTTTTTTGTTTCCCAGTATATATGTATGTTGTATATTCGGGACAAAATATAAATTTTATACATGAAACCATATTCCTTAATATAAAAAAAAAATTTAAAGGAATTTTTCGCGGTTTGTTTATAAAGGACAACAGCGGTTCCGAGTTGACAAGCGTCAGTCCTTTTCGACGTTTTAATATCTTTCCAACGTTTTCCCCGGACTTTTAACGTATGGGCCTTTTCTACCGGAATCCGGTAAGCGGCTTATATTTTGGTATTTTAACAATAAAGAGGATCTAAAACAATGTTTTGTTAGATTTAAGAGCTTGTTCAGGACCCCCGGGCCAACGCAGAAAAGCGACGATAAAAGAAGGCTCGTTTTGGTAAGGATTAGTTCTCAGCTCTTGGTATCAACCGTTTAATGCCAAACAAAATTTCGTTTGTGGCGTGATAAACAGTCTTACAACCGATGTTAAGGTTTATTTCAGTATAAATACAGTTATAAATAATGATGATTCTCATCTCTTCTTGAAGAGCAATACAATCATTCCAACTCTTTTCTAACATTTCTACACCTTTTTATAGAACGATTTCGCTTTGTCTTTAAAATATCCTTCCGTTTCGGCAATCGCCTCTTCATTGAAGCGAAATTTCTTTTCAGCGAGCATTTTTTTGAAATCTGAGAACAGGAAATAGTCGCTGAGGCCAGATCTGGAGTATACGGTGGGAGGCGAATTACAAGTAGCTCTTTTACATAAAAATGTCGGAGTTTTAATAATCTGTATTCAAAATTTTTAAAAATACATGCGGTGCGTATAGACCCAGTTGGATCACGCAAAGCATTCTGACTCATTTTCGAGTATTCTTTCTGATCCTCCACACCTCTCTCATCTTTCCTCCGTCCACTTTGTTCCCGATCTCCTCGAAACTTCGCTCTCCGATGCAACGTTCCACATATGTATTTTGTTTCTGTACGTTCTTCTATCCTCAATCTCTGTCGGACCCATTTGTGCCTTTTCCAGGTCAGCTCTGACTTGTGTGATCCATGGTACTGTTGACTTGACTCCTTGTATGTATGTAAGAATCCTGTTGGTAAGGCTTGTCGGTGGGAGTCTACTGATATGTCCATAGAATTTCAACCTTCTTTTTCTTATGTCCGCCGCTACGTTCGACATTATCTCTGTGGTCTTTCGAGAATGTAGTCTGTATCCTTCTTCTGTCAGTTTTGGACCGAGAATTTTCCTCGTAATTTTGTGTTCTTCTTTTAGTAGATTTTCTATGCCGCTTTTTGTATGAAGTGTAAGTGTCTCGCTTGCGTATTGTACTTCTGGTTTGAATTACTGTGTTGTAGTGTCCTATTTTTGCGTGTTTGGATATATACATATATATATATATATATATATATATATATATATATATATATATATATATATATATATATATATAAAGGATTAGTTCGGTGAATCAACAATAAAGTGATATTAATATTGTTATATAAAATTATTTATTCTTATCTCTGTACCCGTAAAGTAATATTAGTTATAAAATAAAAATTATATAGTTGAATTTTGCTCTGATTGGACTTCTTCATTTCTATTATATTCTAAGAAATAATAGGCTTATGGAAGCTAAAATATGTTACAAATACTTTAGATTCAAGTTAATACTACACTGCTTACTTGCAAAAGGTGGCTGATGACGACTGGAGCCGAGTAAACTCGATTCAGTAAGTTTTCTATTAAAGTAGTAAAGTAGTTTTCATTAAAAAATTGGATCATTTTTATCCTGGACCCCCCCATTCTGCCAGGCCCCTGATTGAAAATTTTAAATACACAGTTCGTTTTAGCTCCCAAAAATCACAATACTCTCCAAATTTCTTAATTGTGTTCTTTTGTGTATTTGTTTTGGTTCCTACCGACTGCTAGTTGTGTTTGCTAATTGTTTTAAAAGGGCTACTCCAATAAAGAAATGTGACATAACATTTTTAATTTCGAATTTTAAGATTTGTCAAACTATGTTTCAAAAATATGATTTTGCTATTTAAAAAAGTATTATTTTACTAGCTACTGAAGAAATCTGGCAACACCGGAAATCATTATTTGTAAATTTTTCTTAGTCCAGTTATTTCCGACAACTTTGCTTTTGGAAGTTCAAGTTTATAACCATTTCGCATGTGTTCGATGCTTCGGTATCATATGCCAATTGATAATAACGTAAACCGTCTGACTGATATTTAATGAGAGACTTTTTGATATTTTTTTTTTACTTTTTCACCAATTGCGGCGCGTGGATTTTTAAAGTGGGAGGGCGTAGATGACTTTTTACTTTTCGTGCTATTGAAACCCCATATAGGAGGGGAACCAGGAACATGAGTTAAAGTAAAGAAATTGAACCGAAATAAAAAATGGTTTTTTGCTCTAAAAATTGTTTACTGTGATAAATGCTGCAGGGCTACGCCCTACCTCACGATCCGTCACTGATTTCCCCTTTATTGTATTAGTTTTTGATGCATTTCGATAACACTGTACCTTTATCAATAATAAATACTTTCAATGTTGGAAGTGGGTATAAATTTAAAACGATTACATAATAAAATAAATATATTTGGGAAATCCACTCTGAAACTCTTTATTGCCTGTACAATTCACTTCAAATTCAAAATCATTCAAGGCGATAACTGATTTTCATTTGTGGATCAAACAGTAATAAATCAGATACGATAATCATTGCCCTTGTAGAGTGTTTTTGTCTTCACTGCCAGTTTCAGACTAATTGAAACAAAACTTCAGATTACCAACGATAAGTAATCAAATCTGAAAAACGATTATGTCGAAATTACAAAAACTTCGTCAGTTATTTAACAAAACAATTTTCCACATAGTTTAATGACTGAACTCGGATATCGCGCAATTACCTGGATGGTGGAACATCCAGTTAGGTAAATTGTTTTCATTCCAGTAGCGTATAATCAACGGGAGGCCCAATTGGCCTTCGTTTCCACCGGAAGATTTCCTGTTATTTTTGCCCGAAAGCGAAGTTTGAAAATTTTCACCGCGAATCAAAATATAATTATGTTCTAGCTGGGAATATTTTCTGTTTAACTGCACTGGAGGCTAATCATTCCACATGCTAGTTTGCTGTAGAAAATATCGGCGACCTTTATTGGAACATTTAATTCAACTGGAAAATTAAATTGATAAAAATTGATTCGATGAAACATTATTGGAGGAACTAGCACATAGTATACATACTAAAGACACGCTAAGCCACTGGTGATAATCAATTTTTCTATTGGAAACTTCGGTGTGAAACACTAAATTCAAAGAGATTTACTACTAAATACTGAATAACTTTTTTAAAGTTATCGACGCACGTTTCGCTAACCATATTAGCATCATCAGGGGACGATTTAATCTCCTTTAATCAGGAGAAATTTAAAAAAGGGAGCTTTAAAAAAGTGATTCTGTCTTTAGTGGTAAATCTCTTTGAGCTTACAGGTGATAATGTCGGGCAAAAACAAGTTTCGGAAATTTTGGGCTTTTATCGATATTAAAATTATATGTTGCATATTCTAAAATGTTTTTACGATATCGAACTCACAGAGATTTATATTAATAACAGAAAGAACTTGTTTAGAAACTTGAAATAATTTGAAACAATTCACGAACAGATATTTACAGGAAATACGTAAAGCTGTCAGTTTGGAGAAAATTACGGTTTTGTGTATGACAACTTCCTTAGGGACCCCAAGTATTAACTTGAATAATGGCTTTCTTGAACTGGATGAATTACATGATATTATGAAAGAGAAGAGTCCATTATAGATATACCACAACACACAAATGTTTTTAACCACGACATTTCTTGATATATAAAGGTTCGGTCACTTGACAAATGTTTCTCTTCTCATGTTACACTACGCTCAGATATCAAATCGTTTTTAAAGCAGCCTTGCCGAAATATATGATATATAAGTGACTGTTTCTATTTGGTATTAAACTCGATGTCCGCCTCTCATTTATACATAAATATCTTTGATGCTGATATGTAGCAATCTGTAAAGCTGATTGATAATGTTTCAAATATTGACACATTATTTACATAACACAACTATTTTGTTCTAAACTTAAGTTATTTTTGAATATAACAGGTCTATGTCATCTATAAAAATGGAATCGTACAAAATACAAGATCTTTCAATAAGTCCTTAGAAAAAAGATATAAAAACAAAGTATTTTAAGTAGATTTTTTTTTATTTTTCAACTTAATCTTCTTTTAGCTCTATATAATTTTCCAAGCGTTTCTCCAACGTTTTTAAGGCGTCTAAAAAGTCAGATTTTTGGAATAGGCATGTGTTTGGGCGATAACTTCTTCGTTCGACGTGTACCGTTGTCCGCTGAGCCATTTTTTTAAGTTCGGAAATAAAAAAAAAGTCACTGGCGGTGAATACGGTGAATGTGAATTAGATCAAGAAATGTTGTGATTCAACAATCAGCGCCAGAATAATGTACCCATCTCGGGGCCAATTGTTAAAGTCAAAGCTGATATGTTTGCCGAACAACTTGGCATTATTGACTCTAAAGCATCAGAAGGTTGGTTCGGAAAATTGGCTCGGAAAAATGAATGGAGAGGCGCAGGATGTCGATATGAATATGACTAACGATTGGATTAATAAAATGTGACCTAATTAAAGGAGAAGTACAATCCTAATGTCATGTTTAATGCTGATGAAACAGGACTTTTTTCAATATGACTCCTGACAAAACTTTAAAATTCAAAGGAGAAAAATGTGTTGGAGGAAATCTCTCTAAAAAGGGTATTACTATTCTAGTAGCTGCCAATATGAGTAGCACATAAGAAACTTGATGAGAAGCACATAAAAGAAAGCTCTTAGTTATAGGCAAATCAAAAAACCATCGGTGTTTCAAGAACATACAACAGTTGCCAGTCACGTATAAAGCAAACAAGTCAGTTTAGATGACATCGCAGTTCTTTGAAGAGGAAGTGAGAAAATGGAATGCTGAATTAAAGACACGGAAAATCTTGCTTTTCTATTAGACAATTGCCCTGCTCACCTCTTATATCCAATCTGCGAAACATAGAGTTAACATTTTTTGCAGCTAATACAGCCAGTATCTTGCAGCCAATGGATCAGAGTGTAATTAAAAGCCTTAAGTGTCACTACAGAAGGAAAATGTTGATGGATCTGATCGAAACTGACGGCAAGACCTCGATTGACATGCTACAAGCAGTGAACTTTATATCAAAAGCCTGGAAAGAGGTAACAGCAGCAACTATACAGCACTTTTTCGTCACGCGGGACTATGTATTAATCAGACAGTAGAAAAGGATTAGTTGGATGGTGAAGAAAATCTACCACTGAGTGAATGGATGAAACAGTTCAACACACCAGAAAATTTTAACGAAGATCTATAAACATACGAAAATATAGACGAGGATCTGGCCACAACCGATTTACTTACAGATGAACAAGTTCTTGATTTACTGTCGAGAAGTAAAGAAAATCTTAATGAAAATGAAGATGATCGAACTTTAATTCCATGATGTATAGTTGTGCACCCGCGCATTGTCTTGATGGAAGAGGATCTTTTTCTTTTTCAAATGAGGACGATTTTTCTTGATTTCTTCTCTCAACCGATGCAATAACAACGCAAAATACTGTCCAGTTATTGTTTTTTCTTTTTCCAAATAATCGGTGTAGATGATTGGGCGGGCCTCCCAAAAAACTGTGGTCATAACCTTGCCTACCGATTTTACCTTCTTCGCCTTCTTCGGAGCCCGTCCGCCTTCAAAAACCTACTGTTTTGATTGTTCCTTTGTCTCTGGAGTGTATCGATGCAGAAACTCATCAGAATTTCGGCAAAAAAACAACCTTAGAGTCCACCACACGATTGTGTTTATTTTTAACTGAGAGCAAACGCGGCACTCAGCTTGCCGAATTTTTTTCACACCCAATTTTTCGTTCAAAATTGAAAACACTACATTGCGATAAACCTGGGGGCTGAACTATTTCGCGCACTTTGATTCGTCGATCGCTTAATCGATCACTAAAACCATGTCGTGGATTTTGTCAATATTTTCGGGAGTAGTCACTTTCACTGGACGTTCCAAACGATATTCATCTTTTGTGGATGTACAGCCACGTTTAAACTCATTTGTCTAACTATAAATAGTTGCAAACACAGGAGCAGACGTGTCATGAACTTCTTCTACGATTATCTGGTGGCACTATACCCACATGCCCATTTATTCCAAAAAAAAACCGGCGACCGTTTGCGCGAACAACTTCTCTTGGCTTTGGCTCATTTTAAAAGATCGATACAGTCGACTGATGTTTACTTTCTGGCTCATACATAGAGATCCAAGATTATTCACCTGTGTAGATGTTATAGAAGTCGCGTATATTGATGCACCATGATTGTATTTTTTGAGCATTTCTTTGCACCTATCGATGCGAGTCTTTTTTAAGCAATTATCAAATTGTGCGGAATCCAACATGCACAAATCTTTTTCACAACTAAATCATCATGAAAAATCTTGTGTATACTTGTCATATTAATGGCCAGGCATGCCTCAATCTCTTTACTCTTCTCTCTTTACGGTCTGGTACAGCCACCCATTTTGTAGGACCTTCTTTAAATTCGGGCGTGAGCGAATGGTTTTACATCGTGCCTCATCGCCAATCGAATTGAGTTGATCGATGGACTGTTGTTGAGATAATCTACATTGAAAGTCATAGTAAATCATCGCACAAAAATGGGGTCGTTCCATGTTCAGCAAGATCAGTTGATTTAACTGCAATATAATCATATTGCAGTTAAATAGAAAAGTTACACCACCTAATGAGTAATATATATATGAGACTGAAGTGTTTGCGAACGAAATTGAGGATATTTTTTTTCGTGCTCCATATAAGAATTGCTTATTTCTTCAGTCGACTATACTTGGTGTCCTGCAGATCATGGACGGTTACGCTCAGGCTTTCTATTACAGAAGTTCTCTAAAGGATGTAGTGAGCTGCATAGTTTTCAGACTTCATCTGTAAAAGTCAATATATAGGATCGTACATCGACTGATGATGACTTACGGCCGGAAACCAGTTTCAGGAGATACTAACTGACGTTTGGGAGGAAGGTAAAGAAATGAACCGTTATTACATGTAACACGGAAAAAAATGTCCTTGTAAATATTTTTAAGATTTTCCACGAACCCAATTATTTCCATCAATTTTCTTGCTGCACCCTGTACTAAACAACCGTCTGTTATATGCATGTTCTGTTTGAAAGTAATTCCGATGGTAGCCATTTTTGAAATAATCATCAAACTCTGTTTCACATAGTTTAGCAAATTACACAAAAGACCAGCTCTAATAAAAGTTTCTCTCGCAATATGTAATAATGATGCCGGTGATATCCATTTAATCGAGAATAATCAAATACTCAGACCCTATATCCTCGCTCTAAAACATTCGCATTCGCCGCACACTTACAACGGCGTTTCACACGACCATAGGGACTCAAAATTAAACTTTTTCCCTCTCATATTCGTTTTTTTTTTCGAAAACTCTGTAAAACGTGACGGTCGAATTAACAATGATTTCGAAACTCTCGGCTTTGCTGGAAATTGGAAAAAAAACCCTAATCAGAATTTAAATATATGGACTATAATTGGTTTAATTACACTTCGGTAAGTTTTAATTCGGAACGCGTCTACTTGTCTGATTGTAGCTGATGGGCAGGGAGGGATTTGCTCTAATTGTGAATGTTTTTTTCATTGTTGAGAAGTACTATTATGTGTCGAATTGCTTTTAAAGACGTTTCTTTTTGTAAAATTTATTAATAATCTGTAACATTTTGTAATAAATGTTTATTTAAATAAATATTTTTTCTTCCTAATGTATTTTGTTCTCTTGTAATTATATTTCAATTCAAGAATATTTATTATATTCAAATATTACATGCAACGTGCGTCTCAAACAAAACAGAACTTTTTCAAAAAAAAAGCAAATATTTTTTTCGGTAAAAATCATTATTTATATTCAATATAATCAGTATCGTTTTGCACGGTCAATTAAGTTGGCGAATGAATTTTTGAGCTTGGCCAAAGATACATTCTGTCAAAAAAGTACCGGGAGTTGGTCAATAAAACACAAACTGTTTGTTATTTATCCAAATTAATTGTATCGCTTTCAAAGTAGATCTCTTCCGAAATAATACACTTATGCCAACGAATAATCCAATCTCGAAGTTGTAATTTGAGTTTTGGAAAGCGAAAAAAGTCGGCCGGAGCCATATCAGGTGAATACGGTGGTTGTTCGATGGTGTTTGTTGAGTTTTCGCTAGAAATTCGTTCATAATGATAGCCTTGTGAGATGGTGCGTTGTGATGCAAAATCCAACAGTTTTTTTTTACAACTCCGGCCTTTTTCAACGAATTTGCCCTCCCAAAAGCCGCATAATGCTCAGATAATATTCATTATTTACCGTCTGACCTTCTGGCAAGAATTCCGATTGCACAACACCGCAATAATCAAAGAAAGCAGTCTACATCACCTTAACTTTTGATCGACTTTGAGGTGGTTTTTTTCGGTTTCGGCTCAGTTAGAAGGCGCCATTCCGAAGCTTGTTAACGGGTTTGCACGTCAAACGCGTAATCCCATGTGTCATCACCAGCTACAATGAGTTTTATGAATGTGGGGTCGAAATTGACTCATTCTGGCATATCAGCCAGCATATCTTTCAGTCACCATTTCGCGAGGTTAACTTCAGATGAAGACCAGAGCGAGAAAAATCTTCCACTATATCTCAACAGCTTTTGAATGCACTGTATTACTCATACGCGCGGGTTTTTGAGAAAGTCGATTCACTGTAAGCCTTTTGCCACATTTTCAGCTACTTGGCACACAAAGTTCCATTTGCAATACAAAGTTTAAGACAAATTCTTTGTTCGATGTTTTTATCCATTGTAATAATCGCAAACTGACCAAATCGAGCACTGTAAATAAACTAAAATGACTTGACTTCTCGAGACGGCTTTTCTTCGGATTTAGCTCGTGTGCTTCCATTCGACACTTTAGCGCTTGGTTTCTGGATCATATTGAAAACACCACATTTCATCACCAGTAATAATGCTGTACTTGAAATGTTCGTGTTTTTTTCGACTCTTTAATCAAATCTTTGCAATGTTGGATTCGAAGCAATTTTTGGTCTTCAGTCAATTTATGTAGAGCAAACCTTCCCAAGTCTCAAATGATCGATCAAAATGCGATGAATTGAATCTTTGGACATGTTCAATTCCATTTCCATGTTTCGCAACCAAGATGTTGTCTGATTTTTTATGAACTCACGTACAATTTCAATGTTACTTTTAGTATCTTCTTCTATTCTTTATAACCACTTAGATGGTAGTTCAGTTTATCGGTAACTCCCTTGATGTATGGCAGAAGAACTTTGGGGTTTTGCGACAATTCTCTAGTGGATTGGTGGATGTGACTTGTTACCTGAATTTTATCAATATGCCTTTTTATTTGACGCCTGGGATAGTCATTATGAATTAATATCGTTTCAATGGAATTAAGTTCTGTTTGCCTATATTCCTTCTGGAATCTTAAAGATCTTGTTACTATAATTTTGACCACCGAATTTAATTGTCACTAATGATAATGATAATTCGCATTTAGATAACGGTTTGTGTGGGTAGGTTTACGATAGATTGAGTAAGAGAAGCTTTGGTTTGGTCATTTTGATATTAGAACATCAGAAATGGTATGGCAGAATTGTTTTTAGTCTCCATTGTAAATTGAACCTGGTGCTGTATTCTGGTCAAAGGAACAGATTTAGAGATTGTATTCCTGTGGCTAAATGATGAAGGTGTCATCTACATCATCCGACCTAGGCTGAATCTATAGTGTCCTTATATACAGAAAATTACTTTAGATATTTCTTGCCTGAACTATACAGGGTGTTAGGTAAACATGCGGCAAAAATGCAAGTGGTTATTCCTTGTCCTATTCTAAGAATATTTTGTCCTATGATGATTTTTGAAAAACCCTTTTGTTTCGAAGATACAGGACGAATAAAAGTTGCAACAACCATATTCGATATTTGTTGAAATAATTAATGTAAATAAAAGTACGATGTACGTCAATGAGTTTATCAATTACAATTTTTTTTTCCGATCTCGATCACTTGGAACGGCTGTTTTATCGAGTAAGTGGATTTCATCGGTCGCATTTGTTTACATAGATTGAGTGAGGTTTGGCTGTTTGACGTGTTTTAAATAGTGAGTGAAGTCCTCTATCATAATGTATACAAACGCCGAGATGACTGACATGCACTTCATGTATAGACTTGCTGATGGCAATGCATTACAAGCTAGGGGATTGTACAGTGAACGATTTCCAGCCCGTAATGTCCTCGACCGAAAAATCGAAAACATTCATCGACGTCTTCGTGAAACAGGCACATTGAAACGAACTGAAGGGTCAGGAAGATCACTGACTGTAAGAACGGTACAAATGGAACAGCATGTGTTGGATATGATAGCGAAAGAGCCTGGTAGTTCTACGCGAAAAATGGGAAATACTTTGAATGTGAGTCACTGGACAGTTTGGAAAATTCTTAAGGACAATTTGTTGTATCCATACCACATTCAACGCGTTCAGGCACTACTACCTGTTGATTTTCCTCCACGTATTGCATTATGTCAATGGATATTGCAAACTTTACTTCGCATCCCTCTATTCCTGACACAAATTCTTTTCATCGATGAAGCCACAAAGGGCTTTTTCAAAAATCATCATACAACAAAATATTCTTAGAATGAGTCAAGGAATAACCCCTTTAATTTTTGCCGCATGTTTACCTAACATCCTGTATAATTTATTTATTATACATTTTATTGGGTGATTACTTACTCATAAGTAATCCAGAATAAATAATTAAAACTAATATTTATCATTAAAAATTGCTTCATTATTTTTCAAAACGATGATCGATATACTTTGCATACGTCTAAGAGCCGGTTTTACAATGCCAGAATATACCAAATATAAGCTATACTCGGAATAACACCGGTTACGCCCATTCTACAGAACGGGCGGGCTACAGGCGTTTCAAATTTTATTCCTAGTATATCTTATACCTGGTATATTCTTGCATGGTAGAACCGGCCCTAAACCAATTTTCATAGCACTTTTTCACAGCCATAAAAGTTCTATTAGAACCTAGTGAAATGAATATTTAGCCATGCGGTATATTCACCCTACATAAACATTTTTCTTTGGAACAACTTTAGCACTGCACATAACTAAAAATATTTTTCATAAAATATAATATATAAATAATGAAGCCAACAAACTAATTTTATATAATATACTGTAAGTAATAATAGTTTTAGATATATTAATTTTTTTTAGTTGTAAAAATTCCAAAAATGTTGAATTAAACTGAACGGAAAATAATCAAAATTCAAACTCTAATCCAGCTCTGCACATTATCGATCGGTTGACGGTTTGACTTTTGTCGCGCGAACTAATTTCCGGTTACAGGACAAGTAGTAATTTACTCTGTTTCATTTATCTTTCTCTTTGTCTGGACGTTTGAATTTAACAGGATCCAACGTCCAGAAATTATTGCCCGGACTTTCCTTAAATCCTTACTCTGGACCTGTCCAGACATAAAGCAATACGCTTTATAATGCTAAGTGCGGTAAGATTCGAAACCGTATGAGAATTTAGGGAGAAATGGGTGATGTATTTTTGTTTGGGATTTATGTAGGATGTTTCATTAAAATTCATTCATTTTATACCGGACGAAACAAAGATAAATATGATAAAGATAAATTAGCCATTTTAATAACGGGTCGTGATCGCACACAACTCACGCCATCATACAGCGAATGCTCGTAGCAGTCAGGACCGCTCGTAACATTCTGCCTGGAACCTCGGGTATAGTACCAGGTATGCCCACAAGGTAACGTAACGGAACAGTGGAGGGAAATATTACAGAAATCTTTCACCCTTTCTCACCGTGGTGCCACCGATTGCCTTCGCCGAACTGTCAACCATGCGACGTCACGTGTCTCTCGAGGCCGGTTTCTAGCCTTTCAGCTGTCATCAGCCGAGCTCTAGACGAACGCAAGGAAAGCAGTTCGGAGAGACGATCGGGGCCAGACCAGATTAACTGGCCATTTTAATAAAAATGGCTATACTATACCCGAAGTTCCAGGCAGAATGTTACGAGCGGTCCTGACTGCTACGAGCATTCGCCGTATGATGGCGTGAGTTGTGTGCGATCACGACCCGTCATTAAAATGGCCAGTTAATCTCGTCTGGCCCCGATCATCTCTCCGAACTGCTTTCCTTGCGTTCGTCTAGAGCTCGGCTGATGACGGCTGAAAGGCTAGAAACCGGTCCCGAGAGACACGTGACGTCGTATGGTTGAGAGTTCGGCGAAGGCGATCGGTGGCACCACGTGGAGAAAGGGTGAAAGATTTCTGTAATATTGCCCTCCACGGTTCCGTTACGCTACCTTGTGGGCATATATATATATATATATATATATATATATATATATATATATATATATATATATATATATATATATATTATGAAAAATATACTATGAAAATAGAGGCCCGATTGCAAGAACTGTTAATCGAACTTGACAACATACATTGGGATATTATTGGGCTCTGTGAAACACGAAGAAAGGGTGAAGAGTTAATTAAACTGGAACCAACTGGACACGTACTCTACACTCGAGGTACGGAAAATGACCGATGTGGCGGAATTGGATTCCTCATCAATCGAAAGCTGAAGGACAGTGTGGTAAAATTTGAAAGTACATCCGACCGATTAGCCCAATGCGTCATTCAGCTGAATAAAAAGTTTAGGCTTCAAATCGTCCAAGCTTATGCACCAACTATAAGCCATAAAATTGAGGAAAGTGAGGAATTTTATGATGATGTGGCCCAGCTTTTATACAAGGAGAAATGTAGGCACAAAATCCTGATGGGGGATTTTAATGCCAGAATTGGAACAACAAGAACAGACGAAAATGCAACTGGCCCATATGGAACTGGTGAGCGAGGCAATAGAGGTGACAGATTAGTTGATTTTGCTGAACGACAAGAACTATATATTATGAATTCATTCTATAAGAAAAATATCAGCAGAAAATGGACATGGACAAGTCCATCTGGGCTCACAAGCGAAATTGACTACATCATGACCAACGATAAAACAATATTTACCAATTGTACTGTCCTTAACAATTTTAATGTTGGAAGTGACCACCGAATGGTACGAGCAAGGGTTCGGATTGACTGTCGAAAAGAGCGCGAAAGAATGGTAAGATCAAAGAAGCGCAAGGTGGATTCTGGAAAACTGCTGGACAGAGGAAGCGATTTTGAGATTGCTTTGTCAAACCGGTTTGCTGCGTTACAAGATCCAGAGGAGGTGGAAATATCAGTTCAATATAAAGAAATCGCCAACAATGTACTTCAAACGGCTGCTTCAATAGCACCAGAAGAAAAATGTCTCAAACAAACAAAAATCTCCAGTGAGACCATTGATTTAATGAAGAAACGGCGAGCAATGAGAAATGCAGGTAGTCCTTTTGGCAGGGTCGAGTACACTGAGTTCTGCAAAACTATAAGAAAACGTATCAGAGAGGACACGCGCCGATTTAATATGCAGCTAGTGCAAAAAACCCTGGAAGAAAACAAAGGAATTAACAAAGCTAAACAGAAGCTGAGAATCAAAAGGACGCAAATATATGCTTTAAAGCGTGAGGATGGCACAATGTGCAGGGCGCGTACCCAAATGTTAGAGATTGTCAGAAGATTTTATCCCCAGTTATATGAAGATCAGAGCCAGTCATGGACAGCAATACCCACGGAAGAACAATATATAATGTCAGATATCCTAGTGGAGGAAGTAACAAATGCTATAGAATTGATGAAGAACGGCAAGGCTCCAGGAAAGGATAGTGTAACTGTCGAAATGCTAAAAGCTGGTGGTCGGACGTTACATAAAACACTGGCAAAATTATACTCAAAATGCCTCAAAGAACAAAAAGTACCTGACTTATGGAAAAATGCAGAAGTGATCCTTTTACATAAAAAAGGAGCACAGGAATATTTAAAGAACTACCGTCCAATAAGCCTCCTATCAGTGATGTACAAAGTTTTCACTAAGATAATTTCTAAAAGAATATTAAAAAAACTGAATGACGCACAACCAAGAGAACAAGCAGGATTCAGAAGTGGATTCAGTACAATGGATCACATCCAGGTTGTACAGCAGGTCATAGAAAGGCACAACGAATACACCATGCCACTGTGCTTGGCTTTTATCGACTACGAAAAAGCATTTGATTCCATCTCAAAGCATGCGATAATTGATGCACTGCTTAGCCAAGGTGTAGAGAGCCTATGTAAACCTATTAGAATCGATATATGATGGAGCTACAGCCACAATTCACCTTGATGATCTTGAAGTGGGAATTAATATAGAACGAGGTGTACGGCAGGGTGACGCAATATCGCCTATTCTTTTCTCGGCTGGCCTTGAAGAAGTATTCCGTAAACTGGATTGGGAACAGGATGGTGTAAACATCAATGGTGCAAACTTAAACCATCTTAGATTTGCAGACGATATTATTCTCATTTCACAAGACCCAGAGGAGCTGCAAAGATGCATACAAGAACTGCAAAGGGCTGGCGAACCATTTGGCTTGAAAATAAACCTGAAAAAGAGTCAGGTTATGTTCAATAACTTCGCTCAGGCCAGAAGAATTTCAGTTTTAGGAAGGGATTTAGAGATTGTGGACAGCTTTGTATATCTTGGGCAGAGAATTTCAATGGAGCGGAATACCGCCCGGGAGGTGGAACGGCGTGTTAAATGTGGCTGGCAGGCATTTGGTAGGCTCAACATAGTGTTTAAGAGCAGACTCCCACTTTGCCTGAAAAGAAAAGTATTCGATCAGTACGTTCTACCCGTTATGACATACGGAAGTGAAACCTGGACACTCACATCGCAATCAATTCAAAAACTTAGGGTGGCACAGAGGGGAATGGAAAGATGTATGCTTGGCATTACAAGACGAGACAGAAAGTCCTGCGCATGGATGAGGGAACAAACAAAAGTCTGTGACATCATTGGAAGAGTAAAACAATTGAAATGGAGATGGGCAGGTCACATAGCGAGGCGATGGGACGACAGATGGACCAAGGCAATCCTGGAGTGGATACCGCTTGATCGCAAACGTCCGCGAAGAAAACCGAAAGCAGGATGGATTGATGACATCGTTAAGTATATTGGACCCGAGTGGCAGAGGAAAGCCCAGGACCGTGAAGGTTGGAAGCATGCTGAAGAGGCCTTCATCCTGCAGTGGATCGATACGGGTTGATGATGATGATGATTATATATATATATATATATATATATATATATATATATATATATATATATATATATATATATATATATATATATAATCATTTTCCTTAAAATTTGTGTAATAACAACATTGAAAACAAATTACCGTAAATTTTTCAAGAACCTAATCAAAATTCCTTGAAGCCGTTGAAAAACCGTAGATTTCGGTATTTCAACATGGAATTTACTAATTTTAACATCCACCGCTTCGAGAGTATTGGAATAAACCGTCCATCGAAATTAATTCCGAATAAACAACGTTAACTCATCCGCATCCGAATTTAGTTACGACTCAATCCGAGACCCGTAAATCAAATCGCAGCCAATTTTACCTACAGACACAGTGACTATCTCATTGTTAATAAACTACCTCGTTCGTTTATTTCATTTTAATAATTAGAATACGTAAATCTTTAAAAGTATAAAAAAACAATTCGACGGTCACTGAAATTAGAACTAATGACGAGTTCATTATCACTACATTTTCAAAGATTTTATAAGTTTCTTCTCGTATGTGTAGGGGAAAATCCTCCGGTGCTGTCGCCTTAAGGATTATTTTGAATAAAATAAAAATCCCTTTGGCTACATGTCTAATATAGCTTGTACAAAATAAAAACCATTGCACGTCATTTAGCACATGATCAACATTTTGAATGCACTGTTCCAGTTTGCGATTATACATCATAACCTTACTTTAGCGAATCATTTTTACTATTTAAAGTTTAATAACAATTAAAAAAATCAACTCTATATTAAATGCTAATTACTAGTTAAGTATCTAACAATATTATAATAAACGTTGAAAGTCTTGCAAGAGTCGTCGATTTAGTACCTCTAGATAGAATCAGCACATGTAAAATGCTGCATTCAAAAACCATTGACAACATTTTTTACAATTTGAATGGTTATTAAAATAAAAAAGATTATACAAATACCAATGACATATTGACATATTGATATATATTATGCAAGTACAAAACAGAAAGAACAATGAAATATCCGCACTTGTAATTTCATTAATCAGAATCTGAAAATTACTGGCTGGAGCTGCAATATTTATAATAAATGGAAGGACTTCTTTTTGATCAGGTATATGCTCTCTATATTTTTTTCCTTTATTTGGGGTTTTAAGATTAAAAGAAACCGCTATAATTAATTTAAATAAAAATAACTGTATTGCTATGCCTTCGGTAGAATTCTAAAGAATACAATTAAACACATTTAAATATTTGAATACACAATCACTACAATAAACAATCACACATTAAACATTACCTATATATATTTTTTGGTAGTATGTCACTGCCATGAAAATCTATTGTTGTCAATGTAAGTATCGTTGACATATACAAAAAAATATATTTACTTTCACTCATTACTTTATATATTACAAATTAATATAATTTATTTTTTAGTTTAGTTTTGAAAACGGGGGGAGAGTACCCTCCGAAACGTTAACGTTAAAAGTTTGTAACATTTTTTATAACATTTTTATATCTTTAAAATTTTGTTCGTTAGGCAAATTTATTACAACAAAGAATCACTGAGAAATTTGTCTCCGTTTAGTTTTTTGTTTTTACCCAGTGATCCTTTCTTTAAATAAGAACAGGTATTTTTGATATTTTTTGAGTTTTAGATAGTGGCGAAAAACCCAAATAAAGGAAAAAAATATATGAACACGCCACAATCATTTAGACATTACTTATATGCTCTCTGTCATACAATTTCATCATGTCATTTTCTGTAGGCTTGATCGTATTCTTGATCGTAGGAAGCTATGATTTGAATCGTTAGGAATGTATCTCGAATTGGTGGTGTTTTTTCTGAAAATATCAAAATCTAACCTATTTTTATTGTTTCTACTGACTAAAACATCCAGAAATGATAAACTATCGTTGTTTTCGAGTTCTTAATAAAATCATCTAAATTTTCATTTTTCGAATCGAAAATGGCAAAAACGTCATCCACATATCTTAACCTGTGGAAAGTAACTGACGTCATCTTTTGCCTCGGTTTTAAATTTACTCATAAATAAGTTGGCTAAGAACGGTGACAGAGGATAGCCCAAATCCTCACCTTCCTGTAGATGTGTATTTTTGACTTTTTCTATGAATTTGGCTGAGTTAAAAGTGTTAATAATAATACGGCTTTGAATGCATAGGAAAGCATTCAAATAGAAAAATGTAAGAAAATCATGAACCGAGATAAACGACCCATCCCGTTCAGTCAACTTTTTCAATTATTAATGTAAGGCTTAGTAAACTTCACGGTTCATGACTTTTACACGCTTCGCTAGGTATGGTTTTCATATAAATAGAACATAGTTTAGTTTTAGAATTAGATTAAATCATCTCCTGATGATGCTAACATGATTAGCGAAACGTACGTCGAGCAGTTCCAAAAAGTGATTCGGTGTTTAGTGGTAAATCTCTTCAAGTTTAGTGTTTCACACCAAAGGTTCCAATAGAAGAATTGATATATAACACTGTGGTTAAAAGAACTGTTTTCGATCGTAAGGTAAAAAACGAAAGTAAACGTACAAATGGGATAACCTCCAAATGTGTGCGCTGCGCACATGCTGCTTACCGAATCCAGCTCTAAATTTGAAATTTATTAAATATATTCAATGTGAATATTTTCTTATTTAATTTATTTAGTGGTATTTCTGCTGTTCTTGGATAGGGTCATCGATGACGTGCAGGTGTTTTAGTTTTGTACAGTATATAACTGCTGATATGTGTGAAGGAACTCTTTTGCTATATATATATAAAAATCGACATATTCAGAAATAATCAGCTTTATTAATAAAATTCCAAAATTCGTCAGTTTCGGCTGTATAGAAGTTGAAGATGACTGTTGAAGCGATAGTTTTGACACTGATTGTTGACTTTCTGGTCATCTGGAACTTTGGTCATATCTAAAGCAATAAAATATAAATCACTAAGAATGTCTTATAGATAAGACATTGCTATTAACAGGGTGAATGCCATTAACACCAATAGTAATTCGGGAAACGCGATTTAAAGCAGAAGCAACAAACCCTGCAATCTCGTATTTACTGATTGGTACGTCAGAATTTGATCTCATCTACAAATCACATGCATCATTATAAGCACTTTTAAAAGGCTTCATAAACGAACGTTTATGAAGACCAAAGTCGAGCTGCTGTAGTTTGTGGGTCGTTTTTTTTTCAACGCTCCCTTGTTTGAACGCCAAAACACTGCGTTAACCGTGTAAAGATCAACCGTGCGAAGGCGGTTTTTAACACAAGTAATGGCGTCACGCGTAACCCAGAGGCGACTTATTTGGCAAAGAAATTTTGGCCAAGCAGTATTAAGACTTGTTTGTTTATAAATAATTTGACATTTTCTTGTGAAAGGTAACTGGTAAATAAATACATATTATTCTAAAACAATATGTATCATTAGTTTTAGATCGACGAACAAAGAAAATTTCAGCCGCGAATACACGAAGTGGTCGTTAATTTTTTAATCCGCGTCTACTGAAAATGTGAATAACGGAACCGCGAATAAGGAGCTCTAACTGTATATCATTCCATCAAAACATTCTTTTTAGAAACTGTCAAAAACCTAAACCATGTATTACCAATAAAATATATTCAAATATTTTCTATTCGAAAGATGTCCTGAACGTTTTATACCAAGCCCATTCTGTCTACGGATAATGTTTGGGTTGTTATGTATATCCGGCATGAAAATAAAAAAAAAACGTACCAAATCCGGGATTTAGAAGGCGTAGATTATTTGTCCCTTTTCCTGGACAAAAGTGTGGCTTTACTGTGAACGGAAAATTCTGTAATTTTTGCACAATTGGTTTTTATTTAAGGGGTTCGAGAGAGGATGGACAGGAAAAGGGTAGAAAAGATTACAGTCATCATCATTGGATGATTACGGAAGTGTATATAGATAAGTTCTAAAGATTTATATTTATCATAATAATATTTACAATATATATATATATATATATATATATATATATATATATATATATATATATATATATATATATATATATATATATTTATACAGAATTGTTTTGATTCTCAAATTTAAATTTCGTGTTTCAACTAGTTTTAGTTTACAAAAAACGTTAATATTACTTCTGCAGCCTATCAATATAAAATCAATCCAGTTATTTTTTATAAATACTACGGGCGATAAAGACTGGAAACCGGATGTGTTATATAAGTTATATAAGTATAATTTTATAGATAGTAAAAATATTTATAGTCGTTTCAATTATCTACATTGGATTTTTTTTATTCTGTATCGTCTAAAGGAACACTACAAAACATTACAAAGTAAACAGAACGGTAAAACTAAAGTTAGTATGAATTCACTTTTCTCTAAAACCAGTCAGTAGTGCCAATTCGTGTAATATATTTTCCAATAGATATTCACATAAGAAAAGCTGAAGTTATATTGGCTAATACCATATACTGATTATTTATTTGAAAGCAAAAAGGGTGTATTGTGCATCTTCAGCAATGCTGAATTTATCTCCACAAAAAAAATATTGAACAATATGTGAATGGTGCCAATGATTCCAACAGAAAGACAATTATTCCGGAGTCATCAATACCTAATAATAATGTTTATTTGTTCTCAAAACCATAAGGCATTGAACATCGTTAACAAAGTACATAATTCAAATATAATATTTATAACGCAAGGCACAAAAAAAAAGAAGGAAAGAGAAGAAGAAAAAAAACATTTGGAAAAAAAAGAAGAAGAGAGAAATTCACAGTCAACATAGTATTGTTAATATAATTTACATGAAATTAGCCGAAAACATAATTAATACAAACATAAACAGTCAAATTCCCCAAAAAAGGCTATTCTAATAATTTAATTGAATTTAAATTGTTCTTTGTTTCCCCAAGAAAATCATTAATAAGCCTTGCTCAACAAAAATATTTTAATCGCTCTCACAGACTGATCTCCACACACTCCGGAAAAGTCTTATACATCTTCATAATAGTATACTGCACATTCTTCTGTATGTAACTAAAATTACTTTTTTCATTCACGAAATTCCACTTATACCTAGTTATATAACCATGCTTTGCGATAGCCTCCCCAAAGAGATCTCTATTATTAAATACAAGTGTACGAATCCAAAATAAACATACTGACAAGGGTCAGAATTCCTTTGCCAATAAAAAGTGTTTCTACAGCTTTCGTAATGCTTCATTTGAAAAACACTTCTTATGCATCTTTTTGGAGCACAATTATTTCCTCTATATCTGGAGAATTTCCCCAGAAAATCAAACCGTATCTTATCCTCGATGAACATAGGCATGGTAAGCTGACATTGCAGCCCCAAAACCAACATTCTGAGCTATGATTCTCAGTACATGGCTATACCGAGACAAGCCTGCAGCAACTTTTTCCAAGTGCCCTCTCCAATTCAGCCTTCTATCAATCACAAGGCCCAAGAAACACATCTGTTCAGAAGAATGAATGTTAACGACTTTATAGGTAAAAGTAATACTGTTATTATTTTTATTGCTGAATAGAATGGACTGGGTTTAGACACATTTAAGACAAGACCCCCAATAGAGAAGTATTCATCAATAATTCATATTCATCATTATTTCACAACACTCTCGAGCATCAAATCCGAATCATCTTCACTAAAAATGAATACTGTGTCATTCGCATAGAATACCGTGTGCTGTTCTGTAACGTTTGGAAGTTGATTTGTATAAATAATATATAATACTCGACCCAATATAGAACCTTGAGGAATGTATATATATGTTTCAGATTATTCCGTGTGTCGATCCGTTTATTCTATGAAGAGTCATAGAATACCATTTGGCATTTTCGAATGTTTTCTGCTTCGAATGATGAGTCCAACTGTCAAAAAAAAAAAAAAAAAAAAAAAAAAAAAAAAATATATATATATATATATATATATATATATATATATATATATATATATATATATATATATATATATATATATATATATATATATGTATAAATATCTAATCCTCCTAAGAAAAGTTGGACTGTAATTAATAAAACTTCTGATAATAGTTATATTGATAATAACATATATTGTATTGCCGATGAAAATGGTGTTGATATTTTTGATAAGAATGATATTGCAAATAAATTTAATTCTCACTTATCTAATGTTGGTAACATAATCAAAGAAAAAAAATTAAAATTTTTATATATTTCTATATTTTTAACTCCAGTTAATAATACTGATATTTTGCCCTTGGTGAATAAATTAAAAAGTGCAATAGTTTTGTTGAGCATGAACTTACTAATACAATTTTAATTGAAATAAAAGATTATATTGTTGAGCCAATAACCCACATTTTCAATCTCTGTTTCACCCAAGGTAAATTTCCATCGGTTTTTAAGAAAGCTGTAATTATTCCTCTTCATAAAGGTGGTGACTAAAGGGTATTGGAAAACTACAGACCCATTTCACTAACCCCAACGCTATCAAAAATGCTTAAGAGTTGCATTAAGGTACGATTGGTTTCTTTCCTGGATAAACATAAAGTATTATCTAACAGGCAGTATAGTTTCCAAAGGGCATCTCATGCACTTTTTAATGTCTCAAAATATATTTATGAGAACCTTGACAAAATTAAATATATAATTGGATTGTTTCTTGACATTCAGAAAGCATTTAATTCCATAAGTCATGAATTATTGTGTACTAAACTTGAAAACTATGGAATAAGAGGTACTACTCTAAGTTTAATTTCATCATACATGGCAAATAGGTCTCAAAAAGTTAAAATTAATAATATTTATAGTGAGTCAGTAAATGTAAATAGCGGAGCCCCTCAAGGTACTGAATTAAGGCCAGTTACTTTTTGTTTTATATATTGATAACATATTTTCATTAAAGACCAATGGAATACCGTTTTGTTTAGCTGATGATACTGTGTTTTTATTTATCGGAAAATGCTTTGATACTCTAATTAACACCCTATCCAAAAATTTGTATAAAATAAAAGAATGGCTTGACAATAATTATTAATAATTATATTAAATTTAATTCTCTAATCGACATAGATCTTTTGATACGAATAAAAAGTGCAACATTGTTCACGCTCCTAATCCATGTAACAAGTGTACTGATTTGTGTCAAGAAATTGAATTTTCTGATCATTGTAAATATCTGGGTGTTTATTTCGATAAAAACATGGATTTTAAGCTTCATGTTGATAGAATAGCAGCCCGTATTAGAAAATTGTTTTATACAATGTTTTACCTATTGAGATAAAAAGTCGTCTAATGTCCGTTTGCCTAAACCGATTTTCCTCAATTTGGATTCATTTAAAACGCAATTGCTGGGACAATCAGATAATCTGGGATATAAATTATTTAGTTTATAAATGAAATCGCGAGGTGGCGTTACATTCAACAATAGTTTTTTTGAAGTTTTGTTCAGTTTTTTCAAATGGAATGGTACAGCTTTTATTACATGGCTAGAAAGGTAATTTAAAGAGGAATCATCCAGTGAAAACCCGAAATCGATCGAATCTCTGACATGTCAAGAGATATTTCGATTTTTCTGAAAAAATCAGTTATTATTTCACTACTACCTGCATTAAGTTAAAAAATATTAACCTAATGTTTGCCTTCCTTCACACTTTACCCAGGCTTAGGACTGGTCCAAATTCTTCGTGCCATATTAATTTGGAGCGTGTTTAAAGGCCAACGGGCCAACAACGAAGATAATAATAATAACAGTCCAATAAAATTAACAGCACAACAGTCTAATAATTAACAGAATCTGAACTTTAACGCCTTTCTAAATGTTCAAAATGCCTTCCATCCTTAGAAATGCAAAGATTTATTTTTCGACGAGTACTAAAAACGGCAGATTCAATTTCCGCTCTTGAAATGCTGGTTATTTAATTTTGAATTCTTTCAATCATGTTTTCTCGTGTGGTAGGACAAGTTTGAAAAACAAGGTCTTTTAGTCTTCCCCACAAGTAAAAATCGAGGACTGTCAAATCCGGTGAGCGCGCCGGCCACGAAAATAAACTACCCGTCCTATCCAACGATTTGGAAACGAAGCATCCAAGAAGCTTCGAACCACCTGCGAGAAGTGGGCAGGGCATCCATCATGCTGGTACCGCATTTGTCTTCTTGTTTCCGAACGAAACATCCATTAGTTCTGGCAGTTCATTTTGTAAAAAATTTAAATATATTTCACTATTCAAATTAAAAATAAAGGGACCAATAATTTTGTCTCCCAAAACACCACACCATACGTTCACACTCCATCTATTTTGGTGGTTGATTTCTAACATCCAGTGTGGATTAGCAACTGCCCAGTAGTGCATAGTATGTAAGTTAACGCCTCCATCACTGCTAAAAGTAGCTTCATTCATAGTATGCGTTTTAAGAATTGTTTATTTCCACTACACATATTTTTAACCAGTGACAATAGTCTAACCGTCTGTTTTTTTTTTAATAAAATTGTTACGGTTGTGATTGCGACCTAAATATTAAGACCAATTTTTAAGTTAATATTACGGTAAAAATTAAAACTAACTGATTTTTTCAGAAAAATCGAAATATCTCTTGACATGTCAGAGATATCGATTTCACTGGATGATTCCTCTTTAAATTACCTTTCTAGCCATGTAATAAAAGTTGTACCATTCCATTTGATAAAACTGAACAAAACTTCAAAAAAACTATTGTTGAATGTAACGCCACCTCGCGGTTTCATTTATAAACTAAATAATTTATCTCCCAGATTATCTGATTGTCCCAGCAATTGCCTTTTAAATGAATCCAAATTGAGGAAAATCGGTTTAGGCATATATATATATATATATATATATATATATATATATATATATATATATATATATATATATATATATATATATATATATATATATATATATATATATATATATATATATATATATATATATATATATATATATATATATATATATATATATAAAGTAAAAAAATTGTTTTATTCCTTTTTAAAAAATTAACTATCGCAAAGTAACGGATAAATCAATCAATAATTTAATTCTAATTTGTATTCCAGACACTCATATATATGTTGAATATATGTTGTTTGTTTCCTTGAAGTTTGTTATTAAGTCTAGATTTAATTTTACTAATTTCGATAATGTCATTTACTTGAAAAAAATCATCTGGTATGCTATTACTAGAATACCATATGGTTAGTAGCCCAAAAAATATATATTTAGATAGGTATACGGTTTTTGGTTTTATATCTATATTTACTATTGTAATGCTGATGTGTTTTAAATCAGGAAAATTTGAATATTTTAATAAAATCACTCTGAATTGTATATTGATGTGTTGATAAGTGACTGTGTTATTTTACTCCAACTCTCAACACAAGTTTACTTGAATTGAAAGAATAAAATAGTGCTATAAGATTTTTTTTAATTGCAAATTGAAGTGTATTTATTATCAGGTCGTGATGTTGTAAGTTTTAAAAAAGTTTTAGACGTCCCTACACCAAATCCACTGTAAGCCTGTGTTATTATTCAAATTCCAATAAGTCTTCTTAAATATTCTCAATAAGTATAAATATTCACAGCGCATTATTTTTATTTCTGTTTTATATTGATATTTATTATAGTGTTTCCATTTATTCGTCCATCCCCATGGCGCAAAAATTATCAATATTCGTTTCTTTTCTCAGTTTAATTTTATCCCATTATTAATCCCTTCGGCGTATTTTCTTCGCAGAAGGAAAAATACAAAAATGAGAGTCGATAGTCGCCGAATAAATATTAACTCACAGTCATAAAACAAACACGTCCTCCCGTCCTAAGCCAAATACTAATACGTAACTGGATGGGTCTGATAATGACAAAATAAATATAACTTGATAAATCGTCATCAGCTGGAAAAAGACACCCCCATATTTGAGATGCGGATTAACTTCGCTCTTTGACGCTTCGAGCAGTCTTATACGATCTGTGTTCTCTTTTCGGCTTAATTTTTCGGAATGGAAGATTGAACGATTCCGAAAGCTAATCTTTGAATTTTATTGTCAGCGAATGATATACATATATATTAAATTAAATACTTTTTCTTAATATCTTAATGTATTTTTATCGTACATTATTAAAATTTCATTTTGATGTACAGATTAGTTTATGGTGGGTCGAAAAAATAAGGGAGCTTTTTAAATTTAAAGAAAACTACTAGCCCCATCTGTTGAAACAATATGTGAGGTAATTTTTTAGTGCGTCCCAACTTTAAGTTCAAATAAAACAACAACCAAATTATAGCCTGTACAAAACAAAATCAGTTGCACGTCATCTTTGAAGCTAGTGAAAAGCAGAAATACTTCTACATAAATTATAATAATAAATTATATTCTTTATATAATTAATTATACCGTGTGTCCCAGCCAAATAGAATAAATTCGTTAATAAATAAATGGGGGCGTGTTCGAAAAAACACTCGAACACGTCGATTGGTATTTTTAGATGCGCATTTTTTCAACAATTTTTTTTATACTGGGTGTGTCATGTAACAGTGGCTAATACCAACTTTCTTATTTTAAATACAACACCCTGTATATTATTTAATTTTTGGATTCTTCAGGAAATTCTAGACATATTTCATGTAAAATATCCTAGACTTATCTTCAACTGTTTCGGAAATATTAAGTGTTTTCAGATTTATTGCAAAAATTAACTGATTTTTTGATTTTTTTTTTTGAAAATTATTTGATTACAGAAATTCGCTACAACACACAATAGAAAGATGGTATTGGCCTCTGTTACATGACACACCTTGTATAAAAGGTTTTCGTTGGAAAAAATGCGCAACTACACTTTTTTTTTAACACTGTAAATAAAATTCTGGAAACTTCAAGACTATTTAATGTTTGTATAAATTTTTTATTTAAAACATTTAATGTAACAAATGCTCGAATTGTGAACCCTGGACGTCCTGGCAACACCCCAACCTCAAGGAAAACTGATTCCTGACATTATTTAATGTTTGTGGCGTAATTGACCTAATGCTGTCGGTAATGCGTCCTCTTAACTCATTCAGATCTTGTGGCTTAGTTTTGTATACGACGCTTTTGAGATATCCCCATAAAAAAATCCAACGGAGTGAGGTCCGGGGACTTTGGTGGCCATTCCAGTGGCCCTCTCCTCCCAATCCATCGATTTGGAAACACATTATCGAGGTACTGCCGCACATTAACTTGATAATGGGGGGGGGGGTGCTCCATCTTGTTGGAACCAAATTGTGTCGGCTAGCAATTGAGGATTTCTTCTATTAAGGTACAAATTTATAAGATTTGGAATGAGCTGATTTTGGAGAAAGTCTAAGTAATTTACCCCATTTAAATTTTGATCGAAAAATATTGGACCAATTATTTGATCTCCTATAATACCTGCCCAGACATTAATCTTTTCAGGTCTTTGTGTATGAATTTCCTGCATCCAGTGAGGCTTTTCTCTCGACCAATAACGACAGTTCTGGCGATTGACATGCCCATGAAAAGTAAAAGTAGATTCATCAGAAAATAAAACGTTTTCCACTCTCAGAAGGTTGTTGTCGATTCTGTGCATCATTTGTTCGCAAAACTCCATTCTCCTATCGAAGTCGTCTTCACTAAGCTCTTGAGTAAGCTGTAGCTTATACGGATGCATTTTATTCTCTTTCAATATTCTGGCAACCGAAGAGCGACCAACATTGTTTTCCAAGGCAACTTGTCGAGTTGAGGTATGCGGATTGTCTTGGAATGCAAGCATTACATCCAATTTTTTGTTATCGGTCAACGACACTGCTTCCTTCTTAATTTGTCTCACGTGTCCCAGTTCTCTAAATTGTTTTTCAACTTTACTTACTGTACCTTGGGATATGGGTGGTAAGTCAGGATATTTTTCCCTAAAGAGACGAATAACTTCGGCTTGAGTTCGTGTCCTATCTCCATAACCTATCATCAATAGGATAGTTATTTTACGACTCTCTGATAAATACACCATGTTTAAATCAATTGAATCACACACGTCAAAGAAAACTAATTTAAAAGGCACGTTGATTTTCTTGACGTTTCATACAACAAATACCTACCTTTGAAAACCTGATTTTTTATCTTTGCCTATTTGCTGATAATGTTCGAAGAATTACTTAATATTTCCGAAACAGTTGAAGATAAGTCTAGGATATTTTACATGCAATATGTCTAGAATTTCCTGAAGAATCCAAAAATTAAATAATATACAGGGTGTTGTATTTAAAATAAGAAAGTTGGTATTGGCCACTGTTACATGACACACCCTGTATAAAAAATGTTGTTGAAAAAAATGCGCATCTAAAAATACCAATCGACGTGTTCGAGCGTTTTTTCGAACACGCCCCCATTTATTTATTAACGAATTTATTCCATTTGGCTGGGACACACGGTATAATAAAAGAATCAAATGGAATGTACTCAATACATTTCAAATTTGCCGGCGATATTCGATTGGCAGCATATGCAACGTTGTCAAGTTTCACTTTTTCTTCTTTATATTTATTGACACATTTGGTGGTTATCACATATATAGATAATACATTATGTACTGTCTGAACGTTTAGTACCTTACGATCGAAAACAGTTCTTTTAAGAACTACCACCGTGTTATAATTGTCAGAGTTGTGTCTGCAAAATACCAAATCAGTTAAATAATCGGTGTCAAGAGTTAGCAGCATTTCTGATACACTATTTTGAACAAAAAAGAGGCAATAATATCCATTGTTACCCTTTAAATCTTTTAGAGAGGTAAGTTAAGTTAATTGCCAATAATTGAATATGTTTGGTCTAAGTCATACAGTATATAATAGAAACTAGAATATTTGTTTAGCGTATTGCAGCAGCCTTAAGGTTGAATATGTCCGCTGTTAGTACTATTTCATAAAAAGTGAAAAACAATGAAGTTTTAAAATCGCTTAAAATGCGTAGTTCTACTAAAAGAGTTACCAATACTGCAGCTTTAGATACAAGTTCTATTCGTGACAATTTATATCATATAGGAACACATTAAGTATACCACGAATTGAAGAAAAGCCCCTTGGGTTGTTTGCTACAGACAAACTAACTTCCTGTTATCAGAATAGATAGTTTATATTAGTTTGATATACTGTGAAACTTTTTTTATATTACTTTGTAATACTTTGAGTTTTAAAGAAATGTGGCTTCAACAGGGCAAGGCTAATACCAAAGTCTTTCGAATTGACACTGTTAGACTATTTTTTGTGGATGTAAATCACAGAAAGCCTCACGCAAACTCCTGACGTTTGAAAAAAGTTATCCAAAATTGGGTTCAGAAGAATCATGAGATAAAACATAGCTCGAGTAGGTCCTTTTAATAATATAGTATTTTATGTGTAGTAAGGACCAAATTAAATTCTTAATAAAAAATCATTTCTTTTTAATTTAAAGCTTACTCTAAAACTCAACTGTATTATTGTCTAAGAGACAGAAATATGTTTGTCTTTGCCGACATTAATTTCGATATTAAAACCCTCCATTAAGTTAATTTATATTTTAGCCGCATTATACAAACAGCAACGTAATCCTTCCACATAGCAATAACCAGTGTCCCCTTTTGTCATAACCGCCGAGTCAGTGATGACTTTTATTCTCTCACCCGTTTCAAACTGGTTGACAAGGTCTGATGGCAGACGTCGTCTGATTTACATTTAAAACGTATTGCTCGTGTAATTAATTATATTATGACATTAAGTCACTTACTGTTTAATCTTTAAAATCTCATTCGCTTTTCGGAAACCGCCGACGTTATAATTCTAATGGCAATCATTGTTCTAAATAGAAGGGAATAAAACTGAAAAACTCGTAATAAAACGTTTTGAATGTTTCATTTATTGTATTAGATTTTTCAGTCAATATTATTTCTGCTACTTTGTTTTTTTTTTTTTAATAAAATTGTATTTAAATATTAAAAAGGCCCATTCAATACACATTATTGAATTAATTAAAAAACTTAATCCAAATATATCAAAGTACTTTTTCGTAGTATCTCGATACACGTTTTGTTAACCAGGACAGTATCATAAGAAAATGGTTGTCTAATAAAGCGTATAAAATCATGAACTTTAAAAATGTCAACTCAGCGATACATTATTAATCAAGGCAAATTGCCATACGCAATACACGTTATCACTGTCCATAATTTCTTTCTATACAGAAGAAGTAAAAAAACACTACGAAATATGTATATAATATCTAGTACAGTGATACCGCAACTTACCCTATCCCGTAAATGAAATAAAGCTGTTTCTTCTCCATCAAATAAAAAAAAAACCTTTGGAATATAAACTAAATATTATCAAGGATTTCGATACAAAACTAAAAGTTTGTGAATTGGCAAAGAAGTTTGATCTACCAGAATCGACAGTCAAAACAATTATAAAAAACAAAGAAAAAGTTCTCGAAACTGTGAAAAATGGTGAATCTCCTAAACGGCTTAGTATTATCGCTGAGATGGAAACAATGCCGAAACTATGATGTGATAATCAACTAATAGTGAGAAACTGTCCTATTGATCAGAACATGATGTCCTCTCAAGCTAAGCTGGTTTTTGAGAAATTAAAAGAAGTTGGGAAGGCAGGTATAGATAAAGATAACATCGTGGAAAGTGGAGAGGCGGCAAGTGCTGATAAAGAGGCTGCATCTTACCATCGATAGAAACTCAAAGCTATGATAAAAGAAGGTGACTATAGTAGCCAAACCATGTTCAGTGTGGATGAGATTGGATTGTTTTTAAAGAAGATGGTGTTGTGAAATAAGTCTATCCCTACTTCTTCCATTGCTTTAATTATTTCTGCGTTTTTTAGACTGCGAATAGCATTTTTCGACTTATGCTCTTAAAATATTAGGTGCACGTATTTCCAAATTAGGTATGCTGGGATTGTATTCATCCTGGAAGAGTTTGCAATAATAGTGTTTCCATTCGGTTAAAATACCATCGATATCTGATATTGTTTCGCCTTGTTTATTGCGCATTACCCAATGTTATATACTTGGTGGTTTTCTTCTTATTTTCTTTACAGCTTTGTAAAGGGTATTCCATTAAGAGGTTTCGAATGTTGGTAACGAATAAAAGAAACGTTTCATAACATACCTGAAAGTTATTTATGGCAGTGCGAAGCTGGATAGTGTACAATTATACATGGAATACAACATCTGTCAAATGACCGCCACGACTTCTCTGGCAGCTCACAATTCTTTTGTTGAAATTCTCGATTACTGCTGAACACATTTGCGGAGTTATGTCACGAATTATTCGCCTAATTTCTTCTTTCAACTGTTGAACGGTTTGCGGATTATTTTCGTAAGCTTTGCTCTTCACATAGCCCCACAAAAAATAGTCTAGCGGCGTCAAGTCGCGTGACCTTGGTGGCCAATTTACGTCCCTATTCCGGGAGATCATAAATACCGTTAGATCGTGGTTTCCAAATCCTGTCAACTCCAACAATGTTATTTGAAGGGCAACATCCACGTTGACATTGCACAAAATATTGAGGAATTAAAGGCGAGACTATAAAAAAAACCCAAATTCCTTCAGAAATATTGCGCCATGTAAAGCCGGGTTAGTAAAGCGTTTAGATAAATTAATAAATTCTTTACGTCACCTTGTATGAAACATGCCTGTTGTTTTTTAATGTAAGTGTTTTTTTTGTAATTAACACTGATCCAATGTCTTTCTTATCAGTCGACTTTGAAAATGCAATAATTAATTATTTGCACACTGAAAATAAAACCAATATTAAGAATTTACCTGTCAATGTAATAAAAACCCTTCTAATAAATGTAGAAAAAGGATTCTTCATAAATACCAAACCCATTTCTAATTTTGTACCGGTCTTTGCATCACCGATCCCTTTGGATATAATTCCGCCCGCAACGACCGCAAATTAGCAGCCAGGGGCGGTTCACATACCCCTATATTATTGTTTTCATGTCGATCTCCCGTTTTATACCGACAGTTATCACAAAAGCTCCCTATTAACAATACAATCCCGCATTATTGACCCCGTTGTTGGCCGCGAAATATGGGTTCGAATGCCCAAATGAATAGGTAGCTTTCTGCCGGTAGAGTTCATTGAAATTTTGAACGCTATATATTTTTTATTTGCACTTTTGTGTCAGGTCAATATAAGTGCCTTTTTGTTGTTTTAAGTTGTTTTTTTTATTAATGAAGGAGATGAAAGAACATTCAAAAGAACAGTGTACATAGCAGAAATCCGTAGAATTTGTTTTATTATTCTTTTTTAGTGTATATTTGTTTGAAATACAAGTTAAAATATTGGAATACGGAAAAAGTGTAACAGGCCGTGATCAGAATACAAAACAAATACACAGATCGACATGATTTTTGTAACAATGGTGCTCTTTTTCCGTTTCATTTAGGGAGTTATTGAAACATTTTTCATAGAAATTACCTAGCACTTCCCATTTTCGAGTATCTGCTTCTTCTTTATATCATGGCGTCATTAAAATGATGTGTTTCTGACTTTGGACTGGACAATGTAGGAATTACCACAAGACCGCACAGTATTTTAGGTACTTTTAAGGGCAGATTTATTGTTTTTCTATCTCATTTACAGTACAGTCATGTACTTAAGTCGATTTTATATAAAATGGCAAGTTCTAGCCATCAACGAGAAGTTCGAATAGTAAAAAAAATATATCAAAGTTTTATGACAAAAAGGGTTATTGTGCACAAATGCGCGACGCTAGACATATCAAACGCTCCGTACCCGTTAAATCAGCGTTTAAAACCGATACGCACGGTCGCAGGGAGTCTACGTCCAAACCTCATGTTTTAGAGCGCAGTTAAACCCCCGAATTCTGGCAACCAACAAAAAAATGTAACGCCAACGACGAGAAAAGGATGACGTGGCGTACTGTCGCTGGAGGTAAACGTCCGACCAACGATGTAAAAATTGTAGAGAGAGGAATGAAATTTTTATCCGCATTATTTGGTGTGATAGGTCGACCGACGTTCTTCTATATTTGGAGATTTTAATTTTTAATAATAACTTAAAATGAGTTAAAGGAAAGAAACTGAACGGAAATAAAACATGGTGTTTGTTACGATAAATATTGGAGGGGTGAGAGGCATTCATCTTGCTATGAGTGATTCAAACTCAAATAAACAAAATCAAACAGAAATTTCTTCTGTTTGCCGACGTTCTTCTATATTTGGAGATTTTAATTTTTAATAATAACTTAAAATGAGTTAAAGGAAAGAAACTGAACGGAAATAAAATATGGTGTTTGTTACGATAAATATTGAAGGAGTGAGAGGCATTCATCTTGCTATGAGTGATTCAAACTCAAATAAACAAAATCAAACAGAAATTGTTGAAATTGATACTGAAATTGAAATTGATACGCACGGTCGCAGGGAGTCTACGTCCAAACCTCATGTTTTAGAGCGCAGTTAAACCCCCGAATTCTGGCAACCAACAAAAAAATGTAACGCCAACGACGAGAAAAGGATGACGTGGCGTACTGTCGCTGGAGGTAAACGTCCGACCAACGATGTAAAAATTGTAGCGAGAGGAATGAAATTTTTATCCGCATTATTTGATGTGATAGGTCGACCGACGTTCTTCTATATTTGGAGATTTTAATTTTTAATAATAACTTAAAATGAGTTAAAGGAAAGAAACTGAACGGAAATAAAACATGGTGTTTGTTACGATAAATATTGGAGGGGTGAGAGGCATTCATCTTGCTATGAGTGATTCAAACTCAAATAAACAAAATCAAACAGAAATTTGTCTTTAATATGTTGATACATCGTCAAAAATTGGATTCGTTTAAAGGCAATATCTGGAATTTCCATCAGACCCCTACGCGGATTACTCTTACTCCTGAATCCTTACTATTTGAAACTAATTTCTGTTAGAAGTGTATAAAACGAAGTTTTACATCTATCAAAGAGCTACATGTTCTTTAGTTTTTAATGAATACTTTGAAGATTAACCGTTTGTTCTGAAATAGTTCAATAAAATTTCATTAGTTACTCGTTTTGGATGTGATGTAGACGCTTTTTCTTCGGTGATTTTAAGATTACTTTATTCTTCAACTTTTTCGAAATTGCACTAACTGTACCAATACTAATATTTAGTGCAGCTGAAACTCGCTAAAAAAAACTCTAAAAACTCTCTTAATATTGGCCTTATAAAACTTATTTTGAACTTAGTTCTTCCAACACAACGCACGGTATGCTCCCTAGGAACGCTCCATACCGACTAAATTCTTAAACGTGGGGTTATCGATTGACATGCGCCCCGCGCTCGTCACCATTGTTTCGTTTGATCAATGCGGCTCGTGGATTTTTAAAGTGAGAGGGCGTAGAAGAAAATAGTGCTGCTGAAGATTTTTTTGCTTTTCCCTTCCTCTTTTTTACCTTTTGTGCTATTGCAAGCCTTTACAGGAAGTGAATCAGGAAAATTTATCAAAAACTATCAGAACATGAAAATGACAGATTCGACGAAGAAAATTGTGTTAGGTTGGCAGTACTATCCAGGAGCACAAACCTAAATGTTATCTTGACAGCGAATTCATAGAATGCGATCCAACGGCGCACCGAATATATATCCTATTCTAATTGTATTAGAAGAAGAAGAAAATAGATTGCTTAGAATTTTAAATGATTTTTTTTTTCTTATGGACTTAAATTGGCAATAGATTTCTCTAGATTGAAGACCTGCAACCATTATTTCTCTGAATGAGCTATGTATCCTTCAAAACATACGCGTAAATGACTGTAAATTCAACTGATTTTTTTCTTTAAAGGAAGCATCATGTTTCGGAAGATTTAACACTATCGAGCTAACCTTATAACGACCAAAAAAATTCTGCAATAGATACCCTAAAGACGTCACGCTTTCATCTCCATTAAGGATCCTGAAAACTCGTCTTTCGAAGAGAGCCTTCTAAGCGGCCAAACAAGTTTATTAACTAGAGCAATTTGCGTGACGCACTTCGTAATTTTCCGAAACGGGAAACGAGGGTCTCAAATTGATAGAAAATATGAATCGCGTTACCAAATTAACCTCTATCCCCTGTCGAAAGTTTGCCGGCGACGGCGGAAACTTTTACCGGGATCGTTACCCTTTTTAATTCGGTCGCTCGCTTAAAAGCTACGCCAAAACGATCGTTTGATATTTAAACTTGCGGCTTTTTTTCGGTCGCTCTCGTTCAATACGAGAGCGTCTTCATAGTGGGCAATAACGACCGAGAGACAAGTTATATTAACCGAAAATGTTATAAAACTTTTGCAATAAAGAATTTTGTTTAACTTTAGATTCAACTGGCTCCTGTTATTCTCTCAACTCTTCAAGATTTCCATGGCCTTTATTTTTGTACTATTTGATTTGAACGCAACTTTAGTTTTTAAAATATCTAATATTTTCCTGTTTTTTTTTTAGTTGCTTAAATTAATTTATTTTTTAATGCTTAGAAGACTGATTTTTTTGTTTTAATGATTTAGTATTAGATGCGCATCAGCATCTAAGGCATCAGCATCTAAACCATTAACTAAAATGTCTTGAATGGATCCATAAGCAATGTTCCAGCCCTCTGCTAGCTCTCTGATGGTCCATTTGCCGATATTGACCATCATTTCTTTCACTTTATCGATGTTATCGTCAGTTTTCGATGTTGATAGCCTGCCATTGCGTTCGTCATCATCGACGAACTGACGACCATTTATGGCGTAAGCATTCGTGCTACTGAAAAACAACTGTTTTCTTTAAAGTATCGTTGCAGAAACTCTTTTCCAACATTTCCAAGGTCATCGCACCATTGAATCCGTTTTAAACGTAAAATTTAATACAAACTTGTTGTTGCAAACGAAATTCCATTTTTAATAGTGTAAAAATAAAAAACACGCACAGAGCAGATGTACTCAAGACTGCGTTTACAAATGTCCGGCTATGATACTAAAATTTGGCAAGTGAATGTAGACGAATATTCTTATAAAAACACAATCTAACACCAATGCGCAATATAAGATAAAATGTATTTTTATTATAATTAGGGTGATCACTTAAAATTTTCGAAAAGAGTCATAAAACTTTCGCAATAAAGGATTCAATTTAACTTTGGGTTCAATTGGCTTTTTTCTTATACTTTTGCCTTTTTTACATCAAAGATATCCGCGAGCCCTACTTCTCCTTTTTTTGTGTAAACACAATTTTTAATTCAATTTTTAAATTACTTCTCTCGTTTTTTTTGTAAATTTTAATTCGATTTTTCTTTACTTTGTTCGAATCGTGGAATCCTTATCCCCGCCAACAATTCCGAAAACTAATTAGAAAGGTGGTTATACAAAATGGAAAATCTTTTACTAAGATTGCGCTTCTTAATTATAAATTTGAAATTAAGTTTGAAATTAACTCCGATTTAGAAAAAGTTATTAGCTACGTATAATGAATGTTGCTGAGTTGTGAAAGGCAATTTATTAGACTTTTAAAAGCATTCTTAAGTTAACGATTAATATTTGTCACCATTATATATCCCAATAATTTTTAAAGCGATATTTGTAAAGCAAAATATTATTTTAGAGAGATAAATTGATAAAAATATTTGAAAATTTATACAAATACAAAGTGTTCACGGAAGACAGGACATTTTAAAAATCGTTATTTCCGTTGGCGCTATCTTTTGACGGAGTTACACTACGAATTGTTGGAGCATCCACCATATTCACCAGATCTGGTTCCCTCTGACTTTCATCTGTTCCCAAACCTCAAGAAATTCCTACGTGGCAAGGTTTTTCATTAAATGAGGAAGTTATAGCAGCCGCAGATCAGTATTTTGAATGACTTCCAGAAAATCACTTCAGAGATGGAATAAATGAATTTGGAGAACGGGAAAATGCATTGAGCTTAAGGGAGAATATACGGAAGGATAAAGTGAAAATAGAATTTAAACTAACTAAAAGCTATGAGCGAAACGATAGCAAAATATTTTAATAAAATATAAAAATCTAAACCATATTAGCAAACAATCTGGAACCGTTAAAAAAGATAAGCGACATTAAGAAAACAGATTCCATTGTCTTATCCGAGCTAACTGTGACAAAATCAGATTAGAGCAACTTAATAGAGACAATTTTCGTTAAAAACCGGCTCTAAATTTTCTCCAAACATGACAGTCCGGATCTTGAAAGGCACTTTCAAGCGCTACACTTACACAAGAATGCACTTACTCCGCTTAAGTTCTTTAATTAGCTCTGTGCCGGCACGTTAAAATAGATTTAGTTCCTCTTGAAAATAATAGTTTCTTGGTTTGGATTTATTTTACATATAAATGAAACAGTATAACTTATGAGCATTTAAATATAGTTTAAGGTTTAGTAGTAACGAGTAACAGCAGATTGAAGAACATATAAAAAATGCATAGTATTCGAAGAAACAGTATAGCTATTAAATATTATTCGTCTTCTTATGAAATAGGTGACTAGCATTGCTAATTCCGTCCCGTATTTCATGGGACATCCTGTATTTCTTGCATAAATTACATTGTCCAGTATTTTGATAAGTACATAGTCTCTCTCCCCTCTGCTCTTTCTCTGTTTAACATAGGAAATTACCTATTTTCTATTTCATTCTGGCTCGCATCGCGTTTTTTCGTATTTTATTTACATTGAATATAACTCATTCTTATCTCTCATGTCTTTGAAGTGGCGAACAGATATGTAATTAAGGGCCGGTTCTACAATTCAAGAATATACCAGGTATAAACTATACTTGGAATAAAATTTGAAGCGCGCGTTCTGTAGAACGAGGTAGAACGATTGTAGAACCGGCTTTTAGGCAGTCATCCCGTTCCGTTCCACAGTCATCCGTTCGCTTTTTTTGGGATTCTTTTTTGGCAAACTAAACAAACATACAATTGCGAACTTTTCACCACATGTTTATTCATACTTTAAGCACACTTGACAATTTTTGCAGCCCGAAATCGTCACGGGCGAAATCGATTGCGGGCGTTCTCCTTATCTGAAGCAAGAAAATCAAATAGCATTTTAATCTTTGAAGTATAAACTCATTTTTTCGAAAGACTGTTTTCGGAAATGAGTCTAAAATGGACTGATGTTCGTAACAAAAACACACCGAATGGAATTAAAGCCAAACTGCTTAACATGTTTAGTTACGATTGTGATTACTGATAAAAAATAACATGAATGCAATTATTAAGCAAGATATTTTAGAACTCTGACTCATGCATTAATCAAAATTATTTTCAATTTAATAACGTTTTTTTACAAACGAAAGGCTGGTCTAGCAATGGGTTCCCCACTAAGCCCTTTATTATCACAACTGTTTATGTCAAACTTGGAACATATTTTTTTAAAAACGGATAAAGCAAAAAATATATTGTTTTGATTTAAATATGTAGACGACATTTTGGTTTATTACACTGGAAATGACGGACAAATAGAAGGAACATTAAAGCATTTAAATAGTATCCATCCAAAAATAAAATTTACACTTGAAAAAGAACAAAATCAAACCATAATTTTTCTGGACCTTTCAATATCCAAACAAAATAATAAACTAGAATTTTATATCTATAGAAAACTCATATACTCAGATATGACAATTACAAAACAATCAATCCACCCCATTGCACATAGATATGCTGCATATAAGTCCAAGATCCACCGAGCTTTCACAATTCCACTATCTGAAAATAATAGAAAAATAGAACTCTAAAAAATAAAACTAATAGCACAAAATAATGGCTTCAAAGAATTACTACTTCATCATGTATATTCAAAAGTAAAACAAACAAATGATAAAAAGTACTATAAAATGTCATATTTCGGTCCAATTTCAGAGCAAATAGGTCGCTCTTTGAGGAAACATAATTCGCAAATAGCGTTTAAAACCACCCAGTGAACCAGTAAATTAATTTTTAATGCCAAAGATAAAACATCACCAAATACAAAATCTGGAGTTTTCTGTATCTTTTCCAGATCAGAGATCAGATCAGAAATTTCCAGACCAGATACAAAGAACATAAATCTGCACACATATTAAAGAAACAACACTCTAGTTTTGCGAACCATTTCATAGATACCGGACATATATTTCCCGAGATTACAAATTTGAAAATTTACAATGCCAAAAAGCAAAAAATTAAACATTTTGGAAGCTATTGAAATTTATAAATATAATAAAGACCCGTCCGAAATTTTCCACTCTGTAAAATATTATAAAAAATTGACCCCAATAAAAGTATAAAATTAGGTACATAGGATAGATAAACAGATGTAAAACCTTAGTTTTAAAGTAGTGTTTGAGAATGTAAAATCGTTTTACGAAACTATAATCACACAAATTAAAAAATAAAAGTGATACATAACAAAGTATAAAATTGTTTTATTCCTTTTTAAAAAATGTAACGGACAAATCAATCAATAATTTGAAAGGAATAAACTGTTTATTATTTATCCAAATGTATGGTATCACCTGCAAAGTACGCTCCTTCCGAAATACTACTTATGCGAATAATCCAATTGTCAAAACATTTTTTAAATGCATTTTCCGGAATCGACTTCAGTTCTCAGTAATGTCTGAATGATTGTGGCATGTTCATATTTTTTTTTCTTCTATTTGGGTTTTCCGCCACTAGTTTTCTTCTATTTGGGTTTGGTGCCACTAGTGGTGAAAAACACAAATAGAAGAAAAAAAAGGACTTCAGTTCTCGCCGCAAATTCTCTTTTATAGCTTATATCGACTGAAAACTGATGCCTCGAAGTGGTAGTTTTGGTTTTGGAAAGAGAAAGAAGTCGGCCGGAGCCATGTCAGATAAATACGGTGGTTGTTCGATGGTGGTTGTTCGAGTTTTTGGATAAATATTCGTTCACAATGGTGATGCAAAATCCAAGAGTTTTCTTTCCACAAATCTGGCCTTTTCGGTACTTTCAATCCCCGGTACTTTTTTGACAGAATGTATGTCAAAGCTCAAAAAGATAAGTTGCGTATAGTAAAGTCCGTAACAAAATATAAGTTTAGGTTTGGTTGTTGGCAACCCTAGTCAGTACCACAACTGACTGTGCTTAATAATTTTCTTAAATTTTATTGTTCCGTAGAAAATATCACAGCACTACTTTTTTCTTATAGTGTTTTTTTTTCGTAAACGATGTAATGTCGTCTTCAAATAACCCTACTCCACTTTAAACATTAATGAAACTCAGTAAGTAGTTTCCAAAAAGCGAGGACTGATTTTTATCTGTTTGACTTTTTTTTATTTTTATAACTATTTAACATTATACGCTTAAAGAAATGAAAAAATTCTCTCAACCATTAAATATCCGACTTGGAGATTTATTTTTACAAAATAATAGACATAATGAAATATTGATTTCACAGATTTAAAGAATAATTTCATCAAGTCTTTATAAATAAGTTCAGTTAATCTACCGGCTTCCTTCCAAAAATTTAAATCGAACGGCTAATATATCCACGTCCTCTGGTGCAGCAATTTCCTCTGTTTATCAAAGACAAATCGCTCCATCCAATCTACCAAAGAAACCCCAGCTCTCTGACCACGAGATATCGGCCAATGACCAGAAATAGTGATAAACATCCCCCTCGAAAGCATTTTCGAACCATTCCCGACGACTATCTCTTGTGGTTCGTTGGCAGCAGTCGTTTCCCTTTGGCCGTCGCAACAGGCTGAAGAATTGCCCGAGTTTCTTGAGTTATGGCGTTTTTGGAGTAATACAAAGTGGTGGCGTTTCGGAATAAAACCAAACGACAAACAGAATAATGGGGCTTTTGTCGCCTTTCGCTTCGTGAAACTTTGACCATCCGTTTCAAACGAGTAAGTAAGAGTAAGAACTTTATTCAAAATGTGTTTTATAAGTGGCTGGGCTAATTAAAATATTGCCTGGAAAAGGCAGAAATAGAGTAAAAATATGTTTCATTGTTGCTAAACTATACAATTATGCGTACGATACATTCCATTGTGAAACTGTAGTCTCGAACGAACTCGAGTTTCCAAACCACGCCTGAAAATGTATTTATTTATTTCGAATTGCAGTGATATAAATTAATTAATTAAAAAAAATTGTAGTTTATCTTCTTAAGGCTAACGTTATAGTGGATACGTATTCTGACGAACACGTCAGAACTCGCACGAAAGTATCAAAGCATATAAAGGCAATTATTGTGGTTAAACTGCATGCGGCCAGTTCGTCAGATTACGCACGAATTCGTCAGAATAAGGTGAACGTTCAAACAATTTTTATTTTTTGATCCGAACCGTTGCGATTTGTGTTTATTATTTCTTTATAAATTGGTCCCTTTTACAATGGATATGGAAAAAATAATCAGTTCAGTTTTTGAAAATAATTCTTTATGGGATATGAAGCAAAAAAACTATCATAATAAAGATATTTCTCGCCAGAAATGGGAAAAAATCGCTAAAGAGATGGAAAGTAATGGTAAGTAAATACATTCCTATACTTGAATTTATTTTTTCTACGACGGTACCCTAAAATGTCATTTCACACATTTATCATATATTACAAATACATATTATATTGGAATTGTTCTTCGCCATAGGGGCTGCAAAAGTAATTCTTGAAAAAACGTCTCGTATTTCACTGGCTCTTGCTCCACAATGGTTGTAGCGCCTTGAAACAGTTATTTCATCGTTGCATATATTTTGTTCGGGCTGTGTTGGAACTCCTTCAATGTCAATTACTATATTGTGCAGCAGACATGCAGTTTGAACTAAAATATCTGCTTTCTCGGGATCGACTTGCAATTCGGTTTTTAAAAATCTCCACTTAGCAACTAGTATACCAAATGCGCATTCAATGCAGCGTCGAGCCCTAGACAGGCGGTAGTTAAAAATCCGCTCTTCATTTGTAATATTTTGTCTAGAATATGGCTTAAGTAAATATGATTTCAGTGGGTACGCTTCATCACCCAATATTACAAAGGGAGCTTTGACTTCTGTTGAGGGTAAATATTCAGAAGTTGGCATATTGAATTTGTTCGTCTGTAAGCATTTATAGACATTAGAGAGGGAAAATATTCCTCCATCGCTTTGCTTCCCATAACCTCCAACATCAATAGTAACAAACTTGTAATTTGCATCAGCTATGCCTTGCAACACAATTGAAAAATATTGTTTATAGTTATAGTATATCGATCCTGAGTTCTGTGGACATCTTATTCTAACATGTTTTCCGTCAATGGTGCCGACGCAATTAGGAAAATTCCATTGATTGAAGTAGTCTTTTGCATTCTTTTGTAACAAATCGGTTGTAGGTACTGGGATATGTTTCCCTTGATAAGTATTCCATATTGAAAGACATGTTTCATAAACTATCTGTCGTATGGCAGTATGTGAAACTCTGTATGAAAAGCTTAACGATCTAAATGACATCCCAGTAGAAAGATACCTGAAATAAAAGAAATTTAAATTAACGGTTATTAAAAAAAAGATACAATGTGTCTCGTGTGTATTTTTAAGCATTGTTTTTGTTTCAGTCGAGCAGGAAAAGTGAAAAGAATTTAAGCGAAAAGGTGAAGTATGCCATCAAGCAAAAATTCAAGAGGATAGTGACTATTATTTTCTGATGAGCTTATTACCTTATTTAAGAAAAATTCCCGAAGACAGAAAACTAGATGTGAGAGCAAGGCTACAACAGGTGTTTGTTGGCGAGAAGAAATACCAACCATCATATTGTGGCAATGAGAATTCATGTCCACAGCAGGCATCTTCACTAGAGTTTAGAATGCATCAACATCCAATGGAAACTTATGCTGGGACTCCAGACTTCCAAAGCCCTTCTAGGGCCAGTAGCGAAGAAACTTGGAGACATTCTGAACAAACTAATTCTAGTTCTTCACAATTAAGGATCCCTTCTGGCCCAAGTAGTGGAGAAACTTCTGATCAACAGCAATTTGATGAAGACTTAGCTTCATATTTTTAACGTACCAACCCACTTAATGAGTAAATAAGTATCTGTTAAGTGTTTTGAAAAAGCTTTATAACTATGTTAAAATAACAATAAATGAATATAAACAAATTGCAGTCTTACCTTAATGTTAACGACAGTCTTTCTTTAGCAGATATACACTCACAAAAATTAGATTGCTTGGTGATACTTTCTTCGATTCCTTCAAAAATATAATGAAATGTTTCTGGTAACATCCTGAAGTACCCAAAAAGTTTGTTTGGTTGCTCTAACAGGTCTTTAAATAATGTATGGTATTCCCCATTAATTGGTCTTGAAGAAAATATTTTATTGACGTTTCTGTTCTGTCCATAAGAAGAATTTTTAATAATGGGCTCTCCAAAAATTGGCACTCATATGCTAAATTTTCATTGTCATCCATCTTAAATATCTTGACATAACTGAAATTATTAGCATGCACTATAACCACTGACACCTGAACAATAATTCTGACGTGTTCGTCAGAACAATAGTTCCTCAGAATACGCATCCACTATAACCTTAGTCTTATGCGTAACCTTTATGCGGATTGGATTTCGTATTATGATAAATAAATATTACTAAAATCAGACTGTAACAGGAGGAAATGAATTATCTAACCGGCTTCTAAAAACAGTAAAATTTCTTTTTACTAAAAATTAATGAATAATTATTATCCAGTGATAATTTTTGTGGTAACTGCCGTCTGTAGGCGCGTTTTAAGTTTTTTACATATAACGAATATCAACTTCTTTTATTCAACTAATTTACTAAAATTACCACTCTGACGATGGCCAGCAAGTTTAATTTTGCATGTTGAACGAACTTTATATGTTGTATGTATCATATTTTATTTAAAAGTTAATATACTTTGAAAATGACCCAAACTTATTAGAAAGGATAATAACAAATGACGAATCGTGATTTTTTACTTATGATCCTGAAAGAAGCGCCAATCTATGCAGTGGAAGGGGCCTAAAAAGCTCGAATGAGCAAATCAGAATTCAAAGCAATGATGATTGTTTTTTTCGACATTCAAGGGATCATATACGTTCACTTGGTTCCTGCAGGTCAAATTATTAATCAACATTATTACCTTTATGTTCTTGCTGAGCTCCGTGAAAAAAATAAGGAGAAAACAACCTGAATTATGGAAAGACAAGTCATGAGTTCTCCACCAAAATAATTCGCCGGCTCATTCCGCATTGTCTGTCAAGAAATTTGTAGCCAATTACTGCATCCCAGTGTTAGACCATCCGCGTTATTTGCCGGATCTAACACCGTCTGACTTATATCTATTTCCTAATGTGAAATCTGCAAGGGAAGGAGATTTGAGTCCGTTGAAGCTGTGAAAGAGAATATATATATATATATATAAAATGGCCAGTTAATCTGGTCTGGCCCCGATCGTCTCTCCGAACTGCTTTCCTTGCGTTCGTCTAGAGCTCGGCTGATGACGGCTGAAAGGCTAGAAACCGGTCCCGAGAGACACGTGACGTCGTATGGTTGACATTTCGGCGAAGGCGATCGGTGGCACCACGTGGAGAAAGGGTGAAAGATTTCTGATATATTCTACGAAAGTCTGTGACATCAATAGAAGAGTTTAACAAATGAAATGGAGATGGGCAGGCCATATAGCGAGGCGATGGGACGGCAGATGGACCAAGGCAATCCTGGAGTGGATACCGCTTGATCGCAAACGTCCGCGAAGAAGACCGAAAGGACGATGGATTGATGACATTTTTAAGTGTATTGAACCCGAGTGGCAGAGGAAAACTCAGTGAAAATTGGAAGCATGCTGAGGAGGCCTTCATCCTGCAGTGGATCGACACGGGCTGATGATTATGATATTTAAAGATCATCTACATTTTCGAACACCACTCTGTCTCATTTTACGATTGTTTCTATCGTGGTACTCATCTGGTTTTAGTTCTTTCGACCTTACTGCTTCATTCGTATCATTCTTCCAGTTGCTCCTCGGTCTCTCCAGTGTTCATCCCTTTGGAGCTGCAGAGGCACACAAAATGCTGGCTGTATCTAAATAGATTATACGTTTTCGTAACACGTATCAAAGGAACTTCACATATCTACGATTACGTATAAGGGTAGCACAATTGATTTTTTATGATTGATAACGAATTCTTAGTCAGCAATATGAACAAAATCTCAATAATTGGAAAATCAAAAAGAATTGTCTTTCTTCACGACAACGATACATTCCATTCATCTTTATCCATTTGGAAGAAATTGTTAAGCATTAATTGAGATATTTCACCTAATTCTTTCATATCCAACTAACTTAATACCTTCTAAGTATGAATTATTTCGGTCACTTAAGGGATTCCTAATGGTAATAAGGCCCATAATGTGCGACCTAATAAAGCTGGTAAAAATTAAATAACTCTGTTCAACTTTTCCGTTCAACGTGCGTTTCAACGTGCCTTTCAACTTGTGTTAGCGCGTGCATCCTAGGGCAGGGTAAGATGCTACCACCTTCCTGCCTACATGTTTGCTTCAGTTTCATTCAACATTTCTGGTGAGTTCGCAAAAACGCAGAAAAGGAAGGAATATTTAGAATAATTACTACATTTTACTACAGGAAAATATATATTATTAAAAAAATATTTCTAACATGCTCAATTTACAATTTTATTGCTTTTTATTTTTTTTAATCTAAAAGTCTATTATGGCGATAGGTGTAAGACTGGCAAGTTACATTTTAGCATGATAGTATTTCATGAAATTTTACTTTCCATGAGTTTCTGTCCAGTGCTAATTTTCCAGCCTCGTTTTTCTGCGGCTTGTCGAACTTATTCTTTCCATCTCAGTCGTGGAATCCAACTCTCTGTCCAACTTTATGTTTCATCATGTTTTCGCTTCATAGATTTGTTTTGCAAATGTCTCTTTATTCATTCTGTTGATATGCTCTAGCCAGCTCTTTCTTCTATAGCTCTTCCTACTGGTTTCGTTTCGAGTTGTTCCATTACTGTCGTATTTCTCGCTCTATCCTTTCTTGTAATTTACTTGGAATCTCATTTCTGCTGTAATTCTATTTTTTATTTCTCTTTGTGTTTCTCGTCGTGTCACTAATTTCTGATACACCTGTGCTTTTACTTATTTTGGAATCTTTTGTTTTTGGTGAAACTGAACGGAAATAAAATATGATGTTTTGCTCTGAAAAATTCTTTATTGTGAAAAATGCTGGAGTGGCGGCGCCCAACGCCCTCCCTCACAAACCGCCATTGTCCTATTAGTAGACAACAATATTTGATTTATAACAGTTTATATTGAAAAGTAAACAAATTAGATTTCACAGCGTCTAGAAAATTGAACGAACTTAATATTATATCGTTGGCAACAAGTTCAATTGTAACACTGAATACTTTTAGTTTTGTTTTTTTTTTTGAAAGTCCTTTTTTTGTTTTGTGGAAAATGTCGAACGCCGCTCAATTTAAGCGAAAGCCAAACGTGATCGACGTTTGTATAAAATAAATGGTTTTTTTTTGTAGGGCACCGGAAAATGGCGAACCTAATCTCGTCACGGCTTTTTCGACAATGGAAAACAGCAATTCGGAAAAAAGAGTTCGCCATTGTTTTTCGATATATAAATTTGCCTAGAATGTCAAATAAAGTTTCTGTTCGCAAATCCGGCCCGTAATTTAAGCGTTTTCGTTACAACAAAGCTGAAATTAGTTCGCTTCGGTCAATGTTGTTATTCGATTTCTTTCGATTTTAGTATAGTTTAAATTAGAAAGAATAATAAACGTCAAATATCCAGTAAATTTAATGCGTGTTGACGTAATTAATATATTAAGTCGTATCATTTTAACGATTTGATTCAAATAAATATATTGCACTGTATATTATTTAATAAGATTTGATAAGTAAATTATATATTCTAAGTATCTAATATCTACGAAAAATATCATATTGTACTATATTAAAAAGCAAGCTAGAGAATTCAGCTTCACTTGGTAATATACATTTTAGACAACTTAATTTGAGTAATACTTCTTGAAAATCAATATTGGAAATTTACCAAGAAGTTTAGTCCAAGACTGGATTATCATATCATAAGGTTAAGAAACATAATAACTAACTGATCTGTACAACAAATTAATATTTTATTTTAAATATTTTTTATTACACATGAAAAATCACGTCGATCAAATGACCACCGGTCTCCTGCTCGCTGTGCTCTTCTCACAGCATTTTTAAAGACTCTCCTTAGCATTTCATGAGTCATTGTGGTAAAACAAATTTTCAACATAGATTTTCGGCCTGTGTGGGTGGCCAATGTGACTGCCAATGGTATTCTCGTCTACCCGGTCTTCTAAAAAATGTACCTTGGAATGTCAGGCAGAACATGTGGTACATGAAAAGCACAGTTCTTAATACGCCAGTTAATACAAGGCAAGAAGTTATGAATCGCATAGAACAGGCTGGTAAGATTATTAGAACGAATCGGCAACCACTTTCAAATTTTTCTTTAAGTATAAGGCACAGGACCAAAACGAATGTTGTGTTCAAAATTAATATGGTAAGTTTTATGTCTTGCTTTTGTCCTGGTTGTTTTTTGTTTTAAAAAATGGTATTAAACTGTTAATAAACAGTCTCAAATAAGGAATCACCCTATGTTGAGATTTCGGACAGGCCAAGAGCACTGTCCTGGGGTCCTTCGGATAATGCAGGATCTCTACCTGTCTAGACCAGAGGTCTCCAAACTTTCCAGCCTTAGGACCATACCGATTACTCCAATAAGTTCCAAGGGCCTGTCTTTATCTATAATTTTTAAACTAGTCGCCGAGTACGCGCCTTAAACGAGCACACGCTTGCTAAATTCCCTAGTTCAATTGTCTATTCTTGTGACCGTGACACTTGACGAAAACTGGTTGTCAAAAGCGGAAACAGGTAGTAGTAGTACCCTCTAACGCTAGCAGATGATGCTAATAGTAATAGTTTTCGAAAGTAATAGTAATAGTTTTCGAAAGGGCAGTAACAGTTAAACATTCGTGATTAACCTCGTTGGTTCGAGAAAGTTTTGGTATATTCCACTGACTTCGAGTTGGCAGTAATTGGAATATAAAAATAGGGATCTAGGGAATGCAAAGGAAGCGAAACTGTCTGTTATGGAATAAAATACTGCGTAACCCCGATTAAAATACATTTTCGAACCGATCAACGTCCATTCGTAACAGTATTTTGATGTGGTTTGTTTTTGTGTGTAATTTTCTAGAATGGAAAAAGAAGCGAAAAATAGACAGTGAATGCAGAACATTCAAAGATCAATGGAACTTTCAATATGTTGTGATTGCGTCCAGTAATAAGGCACTATGTTTGATTTACAATGAAACCATTGCCGTTCTCAAAGAATATAACAATAAATGTTATTATGGAACGAAACATTTTCAAAATTACTCGAAATATACAGGAATTTTGCGAACAGAAAGATTTCAAGCTTTGAAGCGCGGATTGAAATCGCAGCAATCTTTGTTTACGAAAGTCGATACTGAACAAGAGGCTGCAAGTCGTGCCAGCTTTCCTGTGGCTCTTGAAATGGCAAAACCATTCATCGATGGAGAAATGATCAGATAATGCGTAATTGCAGCAGCCGATAAAATGTGCCCTGAAAAGGTAAATTTTTTTAAACCTACCAGTTTGTCAGCAAACACCGTGGCTCGGAGAGTACAAGATATCGCAGAAAATATATCATCTCAACTGTCTGACAAAAATGAACATCTCGAGTGGTTTTGTCTGGCCTTGCATGAGTCAATGGATGTGTCAGATACTGTTCAGGTTTTTATTTTTATTCCTGGAGTAGATAAAAACTACAAAGTGTATGAAGAATGTCTTGATATTGATAGTATTCGTCTGCACGGCTACTCCGGAAGATATTTTTAAGGGAGTTGGAAATGTCATTTAAAAAAAGATAAAATAAAAACTTTAAATCTATTACAACTGATGAAGGTAAGAACGTGTGTGGTAAAAATAAAGGAGTGGCTGCACTTGTGTCAAAGGCTGTAGAAATTAATGGTGGTTCAAACCCATTACTCTTACAAAGTATCATTCCGTCCAATCAAATCAGTTGTTAATTTAATCAGATTCACTGGGCTGAATTATCGACAGTTTCACAAGTTTATTGAAGAGATTGGAGAAAATAACTTACCATATCATACTGCCGTACGCTGGCTTAGTTGGGGAAAAGTCCTTCAGCGTGTTTTTGAACTTCGAGCAGAGATCGACATTTTTTTGAATGAAAAGCATCGCCCTCGCACTGAATTACAAAATAGCAAATGGATGTGGAAGTTAGCATTCTATGTCGACTTGACAAAACATATACACGAACTGAAGTTGAGACTGCAAGTTGAAAACCAGCTTCTCCCTGATTTATACACTAATATGAAATCATCCCGGCAGAAAATAATACCATCGAGTTTGCAATCGAAGCTTTGAGTGCTTTGAAGATAGATTTTGATATTCGTTTCTCAGACTTTCATATAATTGCGAATGAAATTAAGATTTTTTAAAATCATTTTCATACTAACATTGAAATCCTGAAATAACAGTGCAGTGATATAATATAACAAATATCAAAACTGATCTTTGTTGGAATTTTATAAGAGTCTTCCATCGGATAATTTGCATGTGGACTGTTTTCTGTTTTTGGTACTACTTATTTGTGTGAGAAAATATTCTCCAAAATGAAGTATAAAAAGAATGTTTACAGATCCTCCATAACGGTTAGACTGTTTCCGGCTCTGCCGCCACGAAGCCCTCCAAAAGAGCAGTCCTCTTCTTGTCCATTAGAATTTGCAGCATCCTCTCAGGCGTTATTAGCCAGCCCGGTCCAATCGCATCTGTTAAGGCGAGTCTTGGCATCTTGCATTAAAAGCACTGCAATTCAGTATCCTTTGAATCGGATCATCCTCTGTTCCATCTGCACATGGGCTTCAAGCCAGTTCGATATGCTCGGCACAAAGTCAAAAGTCAATCTTCCAGTTTTTCCTTCCTCCCATTCAGCTTGCCATCTAGTAATGGTCCTGTACCTCAGGGCACTTCTTGTCGTTTTCCTGTTGAGCCGAGCCTCGCTAGGTATCAAAAATCTATGTCTTACAAGGTGTTTACCAGCCTGATGTGTCCAAAGGTCCAGAGTCTCATAAATTAATTCCTCAATCGGAAGAATCTCGGCTAAGGTCGAAGCGGTAGTGGTTGAAGTGTTGACATATGCCCCGATGATGGTACGAGACACCATCCCTCTCACTAACTGTAGCTTGGCTCGATTTCTAACATGTGTCAGCCTATCGACAAACACTTCGGAGCCATAGAACAGAACTGGCATAATCGCCCCAAGAAAATGGTTCGCAGAGAGTCCATCGGGGCTTCATACACTCTGCTTAGAGATCTTCTTGGCATCTGAAAGAGCCTCTTCGCCTTTTCACAGGAATATTTAATATAAGCTGCAAACAACTTATCATCAATTATGGCGCCAAGATATTTGAAACTTGACGATCTGTACCTTTGGTCTAGACAACACTTAGAGAAAGTAGAGACATTAACTATCCCGGTTGTGTTGACTTTTTCTTAATGTCGTTACCTTCATCAAAAAGTCACGCAATTGAAAAATATTTGTAAAAAAATTCTATTTAATTTTTTTTATAAACTAAATTTCAATCCTCAATTCAACTAAAGTGCCAGTCATTTAACACCAATAAGATTCTATCTAAATAAGCCATCCCCGACTAATGGCGGCTTGAGAAAACAAAACGACACTACGCGATCTTCATTTAAATAAAACGGTTTTTCTCGACAGCCGATGTAATTTAATGTACCTTCGAGGTCTCAATACAGCCCGAGTCAACACGGAATGCCGCCAATTTAGAGCTTGCTCGACGCCTTCACCTTTCCTTAATAAAATATACTTCTAACTTAATATTCCGGCTGCGCCGCTCGCGACAATCCAACTTTAAACCATAAACTTACCGAACGCTGGAAAAACAAACTGCGGCAGATGAAGAGAATTAGATATCAGACCGGAATTGTAGCGTCTGGAACGTTGAATAAAGAAATAACTGTTCCGGTGCACATACAGATGTAGCTGCTTGGAAGGTTCTGAATTTTTTATTTCGGTAACTTTCATTCTAATTTTGACATATCAATTTATATTTTATATAACTTATTAGGTTATAAAGACGGCAAACAAACACTATCAACATCCATACGAATAATTCTTACAACCTTTTAACAAATTCAACATTTTTCATTAACCTATATATAGTCTCTCGAAGCACGTTCCGATAATCATTTTAGCATCATCAAGGAAACATTAAATATATTAAGTTACAGTTGACAAATTTCGTCCACGAACCTAATTTCGTTCCAGTCGGTTTCTTCTTTTTCTAACATCACCTAATTTTGATAACCCGAACTAAAGTTAGTGAGCTCAATCGGTTATTATGAACCATTCGCGTTGAGACGCCGCCATATCTTTGACAAGATATTTAAAAAAGGAGAAAACTGTTCAGGATAAGTTTTTGATTGAAATATTGTCGGAATGGTTTAATTATTTTTATGTTTGACAAGAAATAGAGAATTGGTTGATACGTCATCCAGGACGGGTTGTTACTCACTACCAAGCTGAAGAAATATTTGGAATATCTTATTCAAAAGCCTGCAAAATCAACGATTGGTTCAAAATAACATGGCAATGTGGTTGTGACGATATACAATACATACATTTATCTCCATTGATAAATAAAGCCTTTGAAATAAATGGCAGAAGCTAAACATATGTGTTCTTTAGGAGTCAGAATAAAAAGCATAATTGTATTTTGCGGTTTGATGGACATTTGTCAAAGATTTGCAATCAACTTTTAGTTATCTGGCAAATTTAAATTGTGCAGGTTAAGCAGTATATGATAATATTAATTCAAGATATGTTAAAGAAGAAAAAGAACTAGTATTAGAATCTAATCCTGATGCTAATCGAATACGTTTGACGGTTTCTGGAGAAAGAGGGATCAGCTCTGTTTCAATACAATGTACCAGGGCACACATCCGTTATCGCGATGGCTAAAATCAATAGGTTAAAGTTCGACTTGCTTCCTCACGCACCTTATTTGCCAGATTTTGCCCCTTCGAATTATTTTAAGTTTCTTGAAAAAATGGCTCTGTGGTAAAAGATTTGCCAACAATGAAGAGGTAGAGTCTGCGGTTGATTGCGACGATTCTTACTATAAACAGGGCATCGAAGCTATTAGACATCACACATCAACAACTCAAATTTATTGTGTTTTCTTTGCTGGGTTGAGTACTTCTGGAACTACACTCGTATAGTAAAATCCAAAGCCGATAACGGTGTCGAATAGTCAGATTTTTGTATAGAAACTGAACGTATAAAATAATGAACAATAACGGTTTAGCTACTACGACAAGAAGATCGAAAATTGAAATTGCTAACGAACCCGTTATCGTATCTTGTATACTAGCGCCCTCTTGTGCTCTATCCAATATCTAGGTTACGTAAGTGTCATGTTTTTAAACATATTCGAGGAATCCTCTCAAATTTAACTCCAATATCGGACGACCTTTAACGATATGTTGCAGAAGTAAGCACTTCTAACGTTTTATTATAGAACGATGTGACGAAATTGCTTCGTCGAGGCCCTGGATATTAGCTTTTTTCGACGTTATTTTTCATAAAAATCAATGCTGCCAGAAAATGGCTTTGCAGCAGTGTCGTGAAGATGGAGAGAGACTTATTTTGCTCCCAGTACTGTGTTCGGAGATAAAAGCTGTATCAACATTCTTTTAGCATCAACGAGAAAATTCATGGTAACATATTTTATTAATAATCCAATTTTTCATACAATTTATTACATTAGGCAAAAAGGTAGAGTCATTTTATTGATAGAATAGGCCTACATATTTTAGAAAGGAGTCCCCTTTATTTAAAGTAAAATTCTTTATGGGCAAAAAGGTATAACAAGGAAAATATTAGATTTTTTTTTACTTTAAATATATTTATAATTTATTATATTTTATTATTTATTATTATAAGTACATCAAATAACAAAATTTACATTTAATGTGGGTGTGTGTGTGTGAATGTGTATTGGGTTTTTTTCCGGGAGTACATCCGGTTATCGAGTTGGTCTCTGGTGGGAGCTTGCAGACGTTTCGCCAAAATCTCATCTTCGGTGCTTACTGTCACGAGGTTCGTGACTTTCTCTCGATAATAAGCACCGAAGATGCCAAATAGGACATTGGCGAAACCTATGCAAGCTCTCGTCAGGGACCAATTTGATAACCTAATATACTCCCGGAAAAAAAACCTAATACATGTTTTTCCATTCGTGAAACAATATGCACAAACATACAAAATAATGTATGCAAACAAAAAATCATTATTTTAACCGATAACAAAATAATTGAATTCATTTACTACTTCATTGGCTTAATTCGACAGAAAATACAACCTTCTCAGTTCTATTTTTGACATAAAACTTTACAATTTATGACAGAACGTTTTCTAATTTCATCTTATAAATATCAATATCAACAATCGTGGATTTAAATCATAAACATAAATGCCCGCCTTTCGAGGCTCTAATCACGTCCATTATGAAAGTTAGCACTAATTTAACTAATGATTTTTTATTTAATTTATGATAAATGAATAAAATTAATGACGCACGGGTAAATTTACACACTTTCCTTACCACACTTCGTACACTTTTTTTTACCAGAGATGTAGATCAAATTCACTTGGATGCGTCGAAAGATGGATTCAAAACGCATCAAAATCAACGGACCCACATTTTAATAAATAATGTATAGTCCATTCCAAGATATTTCCTTGCCCTTCTGCGAAATGTTAATTGCCCCAATAAATCTCAATAAAAATATTCCTAGTTTTTTAAAAGGCGCCAGAGCCGGAGTGCCGGAAAAATAAATTATTGTTAAATTATGATTAAATTATCATTATTATTAATTCTTATTATGTATGATTAAAACATTGTTTATTATTATATATTTATATAAATTTATTTTTTTATTAAATAAATTAATTTATTAATACAATAAGAATTATAACTTAAATTTAATTATACACTTAATTTGATTTTGCTCCCACTGCCATTTTAATCTCCATTAATAATAAGTAGTTCGTTATTATTAGTAAATGATAGATATAAATCTTCTATTTTAATAACATGGTTAATCGAATTTATCCACCTTTCTTTGGGAATAATATCTACAACCTTCCTAATTGATTAATATCTGAATTAAACCAGCATCGTCGCCATCGTTCTGATTCCATTAATATTTGTCTTTTATTAGTGGCCCGATATGCAAAACTCATTTGAGGTTTTGGTTGATATGCAAACCCCATATTCTCCGGAGGCTTGTTCTGCTGCAAAGAATGTTGGTTTCATCTTTCCTTAGTCGCTGTTGCAATGAATGCAATGTAAGCACACTTTACTATTCATACCATTAATTGGCTTCATCACAATATATTTAACTGTACAGAACGGAGTTTTCGTTAATGAAGGAACATATACATTTTTAACAATTTGCCTTGCGTCGGGCGATAAATGTTTTCTTTTAAAATTACCACTACCGGAGGCACAATGATCATTATCTTACCAAGAACACCACATTTTTAGCACGTTTGAACTAAACTAAAATATTTCGAAATTACTAAACCAGATATAATATTAATTTTAACTTTTTACTTGTTATTTTATTAGACCCGACCCTGTTTACGTTTCTTGCAACTTTGCCGGTTTTCGTTACGACAGGGTTTGTTAAGAGTCTATTGCAGTCAACTGGTCAACGATATATTTTGAAACGCACTATACAATGTTTACCTTAACTATAGATTTTATATATTTTTATTATGACTTACAGGTTTGTCATTCAATTTACCGCTTTCTATTTAATATCATCCAGACATCCATAAACATTTGCGGTCCCGAAAAAAGCCAAAAAAAAACTGTCTGAGTTACAACCGGGGCCTTTTTCAAAACGTTTTCGTGAAAAAGTCGCCGCCAGCCAAAGACATTTATTTGCGCAAAGGAGAAGTGAATATTTATTTACAAAAGGGGAACAAGTGCGTCGTTGGCGTGCCAAAACGTTAACGTTCGTTGAAAAATGGCGTCGGCGTGGCATTATTTCTTCGGACGAAGATAAATGTACTGGCTGGGGGTTTAATATTCGGGTTAAATACATTTTTTCTTCGTTGTATTTTTTTTGGGGCGTTGATCATAGACATAAACGACAAACGTTGAGACCTTTTTTTATTATAGTTTTGTTTTTTTTTTGCAGTCACACCAATTTAAACAAAAGAAAACTTTTATTTAAACAAAAAAACATTTTATTTTTCATTTTTTTTTTTTTTTTATTTTATTACACTTCTTAGAGGTTTACTATGATTTCAACTTTTTGTTCTAACAAATAAATATTCCCTTTTCAAATATTCTGTCGACGGTTTTTAACAAAACATTACAATGAGTGAAAAAAGTCACGAAATTAAGGGAATTTTAAGACATTTTCTTAAATTTGTCTTCAATGCGACTGACACGGCTCTTGAGATTTATGAAGTAGAAGGGAAGGTGTCGTATCAATGCGCACCACTCAGCTCTGGTTCATTAAGTTCTGGGAGACATGAGTCTTGAAGATAGTTTCTGATAGTAGGGCGATAAATTCAGAAACAAGTATAAACACGGATTTTGACGCTTGTCGAAATAACCTATTATAACATAACCTGTCAACATCCCACTGCACGTACAGACAAAGCGCGGCGTACAGCACGGACAAACAAATATTTATTAACTGTGTGTGATAATTTTGCGTCGTAAATATTTTCGCCGCACTGTAAATTCAACACACACGCAATTTTTTATTGGTGTGGACCCAGCTTTAGAAATAGTGAATGATAAGTAAAAAACAGGTATTTGATGTAATATTGGAATAATAATAACCTGGATATTTAAAAACCAATAAAGTTTATATCGACATGTGAATTTATAAATAATATATAGAGCTTTTCAAACATTGCTTATCGTATATTTAAAAACCTTAAACTATACACACTATATCACGACAACAAACTTCAGGCCAACCTGTGTTATTTAATACAAATTTTAAGTTTACCTAAATAAGTTTTATCAACTGTAAGGAACTAGTTCTACGCCAGATATCAGGAATTTATAAAACCCTAAAGACCGGACAGGATTAAAACTGATCCAATTTCTATTTGACCGTCCCGAAAACCTACATTGCTCCCATTACACATATTTTCTGATTTTGCAGGGAAGACAGGCGGCAAACAATTTCCATAACACTCGTTAGGTTACATGCAAGACAGTCTCTGGAAAATGGAGAGCAACGAAAATGGAAAAGGTGATGGAAATCTGGAACTACGCTTCCACCCTAACGATGTTAAATTACTGAAACAATATTCAGCGAACAAATATGTTGTTTAAAATGCAAAATATAACTTCTGCGTCGTTATAGTGACGTATTTTCGAGGGGAATAATTTAATAAAGTCGACCGCGCAACACTAACTCGATGTTTTAAGGAATTTTATTTTATTTATGTGTTTAATCAGAGCATATCTTATAATGTTTGATTTGATATCCGCGTATCATGACTCCGAATTTTGGTGTAGTAAATTTTATTGACTACATTTCTCTAAGATTTATGTATGCCGAACAAATGCACTTAAGTAGGTGATACTTAACGGAAATTCATTTTAAATAAATAATGATTATTATTTAACATTACCACTATATTTAAAATTGTATGTATAACAATTGTTTCGACACACAGTATTTGAAAACGGCGGAAATATAGTGAAAATTTATAAATATTAATCTTTGTTTATTTAAATATATTTTTTTACAGTTAAAGAATATGTCCCAATTTATATTGTTGTATAAATATTGCTATAGTTTATATATAGCTTTATTGCTATATTGCTTTAATCTAACTAAAGTTCAACATAGATATTCACTAAGAATACGACCGTTTTTTTTTTTTAATTATTATGGCTTTACTAGCCAGTCATTTGATGAAAGATTTACATATTGCTTGTCCGCCGAATTCGTAAACCATTTCGTTTTGGACAATTTTCCAAATTTCCACATGAGGTGATGATGGATATTAATTACTCGATCTATTGTTTTGATGATTATTCTTTAGCTTTTGTCTACCTGATTAATTAGTCAGTGGTAAAAACTTATGCTTTAACATTAATAAACCATTTTTACACTCATACATATACAGACAAGCATAAAAGTCCATCTCCGAAGCAAGATTGAACAGATCACATCATTAACGCATCCAACTACCACATTCTATTATATTTTTGATTAACTTGGAAAAGTAATAAAAGTCCATAAAATCCAAGTATTCACATTTTAAAGATATTTTATAAATTTTAGAAAGTAACGTATTTTTAAAATGGCAATGCTCGTAACGGTGTACCCATTATAACACGACCCTTTAGTCTTTCTCTGATGGAGGGGTATTTTTCATTCCTTTAGTCAAATTCAATATAGATTTCTTAAATTAATATTAATGTAAACCATAAAAAACTTGTTAAAACTACAAGGGCATCTCTATTTCTACAGTCTTTTTAACTGCATTTTCGATTTGAACAAATACGTTTTATACCAACATCGTCATCATAATATCCTCTCTTAAATAAAAAACTTCTCGGCTATTGTATTCGATACGCTACCAGCTTCCGCAATCCGGTCAGCGCTAACGAACATAGAATAAACTTTCCGAAGCCGACAAAAACTCCCAAACTAAATAAAATTCCAAATAAAAGGTCTCCTCGGCCGGCCGCCTTAATGAACAAAATAGTTTTTAGTACTTTACGAAGATTTCGTAGAGTATTTTGCGCTGTTAGTGCCTCACGAGACGTAACAGCTAACCGAATTTAATACGACGAATTTATTTGAGCGTTGGAAGTTGGAGTTGGGAGGTAATTGGCCAGATTGGGTAAGAGTTAATGCGAAGTAAACCGAAATATCTGGCCTTTTTAATTATTCTATAGGTGAAGTTTTGTTTGAAGTTCGTTTTGTTGACAGATCCGACGATCACTGAAAAACATTCGCAACAATAAACTGTTTTCTTTGATTTTTTCTTTACTAAATTGTATGCAACTATGCTCCCGCCGTTTTCCTATAGATGGCGTTAGAGGTAAGTAGTCCTTGTTAAATAACGTTAAATTTTTAAAAGATATACAACTTTGCTCTCGCCTTTTTCCTATAAATGATGTTAGCGCTAAGTAGTCGTGGATATAAATAGACGGCATAAACTTCATAGACGGCATACAATACCTTTGGCCATCTTGTAAACATAACCCCATAGCACCAGTATTCGATTTTGTCTCTACATCATAAAGTTATTTGCGATTGAAAATATCGGTTATTGAGGCAAATTCTGGTCAATTGCGGGAGGTGTTGAATATGAACAAATCTACGGTTTAGGCTTACCAAATGCTCTCAAATACTTGTGAGGTCTCTATGAGTGAAAGAACGCATCGTGAGTGGTTTCAACGCTTCAAGAGTGGTGATTTCCATGTCGAAGACCGGCATAGCGGTGGAAGCTTGTGAAGATGAAGAATTAGAGACATTGCTTAATGAAGAGTCTTGTAAACATAACCCCATAGCACCAGTATTCGATTTTGTCTCTACATCATAAAGTTATTTGCGATTGAAAATATCGGTTATTGAGGCAAATTCTGGTCAATTGCGGGAGGTGTTGAATATGAACAAATCTACGGTTTAGGCTTACCAAATGCTCTCAAATACTTGTGAGGTCTCTATGAGTGAAAGAACGCATCGTGAGTGGTTTCAACGCTTCAAGAGTGGTGATTTCCATGTCGAAGACCGGCATAGCGGTGGAAGCTTGTGAAGATGAAGAATTAGAGACATTGCTTAATGAAGAGTCGTGTCAAAGCTAACGAGGGTTGGCACGATCATTGGGAGTGATTCAAGAATCTGGGAATTACCCACACATGGCCAGCATTCCAAATGCTTTTAGTTTCAATGCGCTTCTAACAAGAAAATTGACATGTTTAGGTAAATATGAATAATATACAAATAACCAGATTATTTTATCTATGAACATTAGGTGTAGAGCTATTATTAACCACCCTGGAGGTCATACTCTAGATAAAAATTTGTTTGATGTTTTGCTTTATCAAGAACTTTTGTGAAAAAAATGCTAAATTATTTTTTTAAACGCTATATATATATATATATATATATATATATATATATATATATATATATATATATATATATATATATATATATATATATATATATAAATATAATAAAATATTTTTAAAATGTTGAATACTTGGATTTTATGGAAATGGAACTTTTCCAAGTTAATCGAAAATATAGTAGAATGTGGTAGTTGGATGCGTTAATGGTGTAATCTGTTCAATCTTGCTTTGGAGATGGACTTTTATGCTTGTCTGTATATGTATGAGTGTAAAAATGGTTTATTAATGTTAAAGCATAAGTTTCTGCGACTGACTAATTAATCAAGTAGACAAAAGCTAAAGGATAATCATCAAAACAACAGATCGAGTAATTAACAACCATCATCACCTCAGTGGAAATTTGGAAAATATTCCAAAACGAAATGGTTTACGAATTCGGCGGACAAGCAATATGTAAATATTTCGCCAAATGACTGGCTAGTAAAGCCATAATATTTAAAAAAAAAACGGTCGTATTCTTAGTGAATATCTATGTTGAACTTTAGTTAGACTAAAGCAACTATAGCAATATTTATACTACGATATAAATAGGGGCATATTCTTTAACTGCAAAAAAGTGTATTTAAATAAACAAAGATAAATATTTAAAATGTTATTGTGTATGTAAATTATTGTGTGTCGAAACAATTGTTATACATACAATTTTAAATATAGTGGTAATGTTAAATAATAATCATTATTTATTTAAAATAAATTTCCGTTAAGTATCACCTACTTAAGTGTATTTGTTCGGCATACACAAATCTTAGAGAAATGTAGTCAATAAAATTTACTACACCAAAATTCGGAGTCATGATACGCGGATATCAAATCAAACATTATAGGATATGCTCTGATTAAACACATAAATAAAATAAAATTTTAACATTTTGACTGAATTTTAAACATTCTATTATTTCCCTTGAAGAAGTTAGAAAAAATCTGAAGAAATAATATTATGTAAACAATTAAATTAATAGTATTAAATAGTATGAAATCTTGGTATTAATTCATAAGATCAAACCGCATACCCGAGATTCTACTCTTCTATATATATATATATATATATATATATATATATATATATATATATATATATATATATATATATATATATATATATATATATGTGGTATACAGGCCACTTTAGGCCCATAGCTTGTTTTATATTTACCAACGTCTTTTCGCCTTCTTTCCGACCGAGAACAGGAGTCGAGAACCCGCTACCACGCTAACCACGCTAACCACGGCTCATTGCCATAGCCACTGCACTAACGCGGCCAGTAGTTTAATTTTAGAATTAAATTGAATTATCTCCTGATCGTGCTAACATGGTTAGAGAAAGGCGCGTCGAGAAGTTTAAAAAAGTGCTTTGAAATTTAGTGATAAATCCGTTCGAGTATATTGTCTCGCGCCAAAGATTCCAATAAATCAATTGACCTTCAGGTAGTTTAGAGAGTTTTATAAAAACGGTATATTCGTACCTATGAGTTAACAAACTTAGATAATTACCGAAAAATTTAAAAGGTTATTATGTTAGAAATGTTTCTTTTTCAAACGTTAAAAAAACTACCAACGTTAAATCCAACGCAGATCATGCTAAAAAAGGTGTCCAATTAGAACAAACGATCATGACTCTTTTCATAAATAAATAAGATCCGGTTTATCATAATATTTCGTTTTATAATTTTCACAATTAACTAGAGCAAATTATATATAAAAGTAGATTTTGTTTTTTTAATTTTTTTTTATGATCATAAAACATTATTTTGGCCGATGTAAGAAAATAAATTTTCTTAAATGCACTGACGATTAATTTAATTCATGATATCTTTACGCCGTGGAAGCTCCAGGGCTCCAGAAAACAGAATTGGTTGCCACTGCAGGCGGTGCAGTTTGCAGTCGTTTATTATCGTCCCTTTATTTAGCAACTGCCCATTGACCCTGGTTTTTTGTTTAGTCTAGCGTGAATCTCTTAAGCTGGGTCCACACGAATAAAATTTTGCGTGTGTGTTGAATTTACTGGAACAATTTATTTGAATTATCACATACAACACATACAGCTCGCACAACGCAAATTTGCATTGATGTGGGCTCAGCTTAACACAGATATTGTTTAATAAGAAAAATGACGTTTTCTAAAAGCAAATGTCTAAAGAAATAAATACGTATATTAAGCTGGATCCACATCAATGAAATTTTGCGTGTGTATTGAATTTACCGGAACAATTTGTTTCAATTATCTGGTGAATATTTGTGTGTGACTTTGTGTGTCAGAGCGTCTACATTTCCGCGTAGGTACACTACATACAACACATACAGTACGCACAACGCAAACTTGTATTGATGTGGACCCAGCTTTATCTTTATATGTTTATCTGTTTTTATTAAGTTTGTAAAAACTATTCCAAGTGTGGCGATAAATAATTCCAATTAAAAAAAAGGCAAACAAGATGACATTGTGACAGGAAATTCTGACAGCATGTCGGCATCTAATAGACTACATGTCAAGGAGATATCACATAGCAATTTAGAATAATGACCGTTCTACAAAGTACTAGTCTTCGAAAATTATAGGCTAGACAATTACACTTTTTGTATTTTTTGATGATTTTAATAAAAAACACTCTTAGTTTTTTAACCACGAAATTTTTTCTAAAATATCAATAAATATGAATAAAATAATTGTTTACATTCAGACTAACACCATATATATGTTTTAAATGCTCGTAAATTAATTATGTTAAATTAATATTGTCTTAGAAACAACGTAAAAATGTGAAGTGAATGTGAAGAAGAGTTAACAAATTGTATTAATAAGTCTCCTTTTCTTCTTTTATTTCTCCATTCTTCTTTTATTGGCCGCCACTGTATATAGGTTTCGAAACTAATACGTATATAGAAAATATGAATCAAACGATATTAACGAAAACTCTCGCAGATCGATACATTTACGAAATTTACGATAATGCGTCAAAACTCTTTTGTTTTTTCCCTGGGGCATTTTTTTTTGTTGCCACCAGGAAGTCCGTAAAAGTGTCAAAATCGGTTCTATTATCTTAAAAGCTACATCTTGCTTTTAGCTTGGGGAATAATTCACGGCTTATCCCGTTTTCGGGCTGTATTATTAATTGTACTTTCAGCTTTTGGTAGTAGCTAAATAAGTTCGGATATTTTTATCTCTTCGGCCAACTTTGTTTTGAGATATGGCAAACTATTGTTTGAACGTTTTGCTCTATATTTCTTTGTTTCTTCGCTTAGTGTTTTTTTTTCGAAACATCATCACTTCATCAAAATAATGAGGGTGACTAAAAAACAAGACTTTAGTAATAATAATATAAAAATTTACTCTTGACTTTTATATTGTTTTACCCATATTTCGTTAAAGAGTTATCTAACTTTTTTCAAAAAGAACTACAGATCTTGTCATTCTAATAAAGGGTAACGTACGTATGTTTAAATTTCCACTCTATTAGAAAATATTAGTACTATAAAAATTGTTTCGACAGACAGTACCTTCTTCAGATTATTACCCGTTCTTTTAGCCATACTGGTTTCTGCCTGGTTTCTGGCCTTAAGTCATCACCGGTGACCATCACCGATATATACAGTCGTACCTTCAGCTCAGTCGTATCTTCTTCAGCTCGACCCCACTGATGATAACTTAAGGTCAAAAACCAGTTTCGGGAGATGCTTGTTGACGTTTAGGGGGCCTTCAGGCGTCCGGTCTGGCGTTAGGTCTTCAGCCAATTCCGACCCCGCATTTATAAAATGCACTGTAACTGATCTCATCACCAGTCTCAATATATGTCAACATGGACATACGAGTTTGACATGCAAAGCAGTCAAGAAGCTTCGGAATGGCTCCTTCCAACTGAGCCGGAACCGAAAAAACCACGTCAAATTCGATCAAAAGTTAAGGTGATGTTGACTGTTTTCTTTGATTATCGCGTGTTGTGCACTCGGAATTATTGCCAGAAGGTCAGACGGTAAATAAAGAATATTATCTGGGCGTTATGCGGCGTTTGATAGAGCAAATTAGTTGAAAAAGGCCAGATTTGTGGAAAGAAAACTTTTGCAATTTGCATCACGACAATGCAGCATTGTGAACGAATTTCTAGTCAAACACCATCGACTCAACAAACACCATCGAACAACCACCGTATTTACCTGATATGGTTTCAGCCTACTTCTTCTATTTCCAAAACTCAAATTACCACTTCGTAACATAATATAAAAAATAATTCAATAAAAAATACTTTGACACCTTTTGGAAGGGGCGATACAATAAACTTAGATAAATTATAAAGATTTTGTGTTTTGTTGACCAATTCTCCCGTACTTTTTTTGACAAAATGTATTGTATATATATATATATATATATATATATATATATATATATATATATATATATATATATATATATATATATTGTTTCGAAGATACAGGGCAAACAAAATTTCGATATTTGTTGAAATCATTAATGTAAATAAAAGTAGGGTGTACGTCAATGAGTATATCAAGTACAAAAATTTTTTTTTGATCTCGATCACTTGGAACGGCTGTTTTATCTAGTAAGTGGATTTCATCGGTCGCATTTATTTACATAGATTGAGTGACGTTTGGCTGTTTGACGTGTCTTAAACAGTGAGTGAAGTCCTCTATCATAATGTATACAAGCGCCGAGATGACTGACATGCACTTCATGTATGGACTTGCTGATGGCAATGCATTACAAGCTAGGCGATTGTACAGTGAACGATTTTCATCCCGTAATGTCCCCGACCGAAAAATCTTCGAAAATATTCATCGACGGCTTCATGAAACAGGCACATTGAAACGAACTGAAGGGTCAGGAAGATCACTGACTGTAAGAACGGTACAATTGGAACAGAATATGCTGGACATGATAGCGGAAGAGCCTGGTAGTTCTACGCGAAAAATTGCAAATACTTTGAATGTGAGTCACTGAACAGTTTGGAAACTTCTTAAGGACAATTTGTTGTATCCATACCACATTCAACGCGTGCAGGCACTACTACCTGTTGATTTTCCTCCACGTATTGCATTATGTCAATGGATATTGCAAACTTTACTTCGCATCCCTCTATTCCTGACACACAAGTTCTTTTCACCGATGAAGCCACTTTCGCAAGAAACGCAATAAGGAATTTTCATCATGACCATATGTGGGCAGATGAAAATCCGCATGAGCTATGCGAGGATAGTTTTCATCATCAGTTCTCTTTGAATGTTTGGATTGGAATTGTAGGTGACTATCTAATTAGACCGGTATTTCTATTACAAAGACTTACTGGCGATGTATATACTTACTGGCAACGCTGCCTGAGTTTCTGGAAGATGTACCATAGGCAACAAGGCACGAAATGTGGTTTATACACGATGGTGCACCATCACATTTCAGTTTGGTTGCTCGTGATTTTTTAACAGCAACATACGGATATGGCTGGATTGGTCGAAGTGGGCCACACGGCCATGCGTGTGGCCCTTGATCCCCGGACTTAAACCCCCTGGATTATTTCTTCTGGGGATATCTAGTCATTAGTTTACGCTATTCCATTGAAGAATTTGGATGATTTGCGAAATCGGATAATTGCTGGGTGTAACTCAATTAGAAACGACCCTGGTGTGTTAGAAAGAGTTCGGAATTCAAGGACGAGAAGATTGAATACTTGTATCAAAGCTGGAGGAAGTCATTTCGAACATTTATTGTAGATTGAGCAACTTTACATGTACTTTTTGATAATAAAATGTTGTTAATGCCGTAATTTTTGTTCACCCTGTATCATCGAAACTAAGGGGTTTTTCAAAAATCATATATATATATATATATATATATATATATATATATATATATATATATATATATATATATATATATATATATATATATATATATATATATATATATCTTCAGCATGCTTCCAACCTTCACGGTCCTGGGCTTTCCTGGGCCACTCGGGTCCAATATACTTAACGATGTCATCAATCCATCGTGCTTTCGGTCTTCTTCGCGAACGTTTGCGATCAAGCGGTATCCACTCCAGGATTGCCTTGGTCCATCTGTCGTCCCATCGCCTCGCTATATGGCCTGCCCATCTCCATTTCAATTGTTTTACTCTTCCAATGATGTCACAGACTTTTGTTTGTTCCCTGATCCATGCGCAGGACTTTCTGTCTCGTCTTGTAATGCCAAGCATACATCTTTCCATTCCCCTCTGTGCCACCCGAAGTTTTTGAATTGATTGCGATGTGAGTGTCCAGGTTTCACTTCCGTATGTCATAACGGGTAGAACGCACTGATCGAATACTTTTCTTTTCAGGCAAAGTGGGAGTCTGCTCTTAAACACTATGTTGAGCCTACCTAATGCCTGCCAGCCACATTTAACACGCCGTTCCACCTCCCCGGCGGTATTCCCCTCCATTGAAATCCTCTGCCCAAGATATATAAAGCTGTCCACAATCTCTAAATCCCTTCCTAAAACTGAAATTCTTCTGTCCTGAGCGAAGTTATTGAACATAACCTGACTCTTTTTCAGGTTTGGTTTTTCAAGCCAAATGATTCGCCAGCCCTTTGCAGTTCTTGTATGCGTCTTTGCAGCTCCTCTGGGTCTTGTGAAATGAGAATAATATCATCTGCAAATCTAAGATGGTTTAAGTTTGCACCATTGATCTTTACACCATCGTGTTCCCAATCCAGTTTACGGAATACTTCTTCAAGGCCAGCCGAGAAAAGAATAGGCGATATTGCGTCACCCTGCCGTACACCTCGTTCTATATTAATTCCCACTTCAAGATCATCAAGGTGAATTGTGGCTGTAGCTCCATCAAATATCGATTCTAATAGGTTTACATAGGCTCTCTCTACACCGTGGCTAAGCAGTGCATCCATTATCGCATGCTTTGAGATGGAATCAAATGCTTTTTCGTAGTCGATAAAAGCCAAGCACAGTGGCATGGTGTATTCGTTGTGCCTTTCTATGACCTGCTGTACAACCTGGATGTGATCCATTGTACTGAATCCACTTCTGAATCCTGCTTGTTCTCTTGGTTGTGCGTCATTCAGTTTTTGTAATATTATTTTAGAAATTATCTTAGTGAAAACGTTGTACATCACTGATAGGAGGCTTATTGGACGGTAGTTCTTTAAATCTTCCTGTGCTCCTTTTTTATGTAAAAGGATCACTTCTGCATTTTTCCATAAGTCAGGTACTTTTTGTTCTTTGAGGCATTTTGAGTATAATTTTGCCAGTGTTTTATGTAACGTCCGACCACCAGCTTTTAGCATTTCGACAGTTACACTATCCTTTCCTGGAGCCTTGCCGTTCTTCATCAATTCTATATCATGTGTTACTTCCTCCACTAGAATATCTGGCATTATATATTGTTCTTCCGTAGGTATTGCTGTCCCTGACTGGCTCTGATCTTCATATAGCTGGGGAATAAAACCTTCTGACAATCTCTAACATTTGCGTACGCGCCCTGCAAACTGTGCATCCTCACGCTTTAAAGCATATATTTGCGTTCTTTTGTTTCTCAGCTTCTGTTTAACTTTGTTAATTCCTTTGTTTTCTTTCAGGGTTTTTTGCACTAGCTGCATATTGAATCGGCGCGTGTCCTCTCTGATACGTTTTCTTATAGTTTTGCAGAGCTCAGTGTACTCGACCCTGCCAAAAGGACTACCTGCATTTCTCATTGCTCGCCGTTTCTTCATTAAATCAATGGTCTCACTGGAGATTTTTGTTTGTTTGAGACATTTTTCTTCTGGTGCTATTGAAGCCGCCGTTTGAAGTACATTGTTTTCGATTTCTTCATATTGAACTCATATTTCCACCTCCTCTGGATCTTGTAACGCAGCAAACCGATTTGACAAAGCAATCTCAAAATCGCTTCCTCTCTCCAGCAGTTTTCCAGAATCCACCTTACCCTTCTTTGATCTTACCATTCTTTCGCGCTCTTTTCGACAGTCAATCCGAACCCTTGCTCGTACCATTCGGTGGTCACTTCCAACATTAAAATTGTTAAGGACAGTACAATTGCTAAATATTGTTTTATCGTTGGTCATGATGTAGTCAATTTCGCTTGTGAGCCCAGATGAACTTTTCCATATCCATTTTCTGCTGATATTTTTCTTATAGAATGAATTCATAATATATAGTTCTTGTCCTTCAGCAAAATCAACTAATCTGTCACCTCTATTGTCTCGCTCACCAGTTCCATACGGGCCAGATGGATTTTCGTCTGTTCTTGTTGTTCCAATTCTGGCATTAAAATCACCCATCAGGATTTTGTACCTACATTTCTCCTTGTATAAAAGCTGGGCCACATCATCATAAAATTCCTCAATTTCCTCATCTTTATGACTTATAGTTGGTGCATAAGCTTGGACGATTTGAAGCCTAAACTTTATATATATATATATATATATATATATATATATATATATATATATATATATATATATATATATATATATATATATATCCTTTAATTATAGATAGTGTTTATATAAACAATTTTCTGAAAAAGAATCCAGATTAAATAAATCAAGTAATGTATCTATCTAGTTAACTACAGTATTATATTTAATTTAAAAGATACTTCACCAAAATGGAATGTTGTATAGCCGGAAAAATGTAACAAATGAACGGAAGCAAAATCGAAACATACGAGTTTGATGCATTGTTTTCACATTTTATGCATGAAATATATTTTATTAAAAATGTGCCGATTTTTATTTCGACTAATGAAATATGGATATTTTAGAGCAATTTAAAAATCTATTGTATATTTGGTAATATTTTTGAACGATTTTGTTATTGTTTTTATGGAATGTATAAATTCGTTTTTCATCGTTTTTACATTTACAGGAAGGTATTTGTTCTGGTAGCACCTCTGTAATATTATTATATCTCCCCATATACTCTAGCCCTAAATATCAGTTTTTGAATTAAGATTAAATTTATTACAATATAATTAGTTCAAGAAATAAGTTTTTTTGTAACGAGACTAGCATATACAAATTAATTAATTAATATGCTCCAATTTATTTGTTGTGTTCTTAGATACAAGGGTCGTTCAATAAGTCCTTAGAAAAGATAGAAGAACAAATTATTTTAAGTCGATTTATATTAATTTTCAACATAATCTTCTTGCAGCTCTATAGATATTTCCAAGCGTTTATCAAACTTTTTTCTATAGACATCTAGTTGGACGATGACCTCCTCGTTCGATGTGAACCGTTGTCATTACCGACCCATTTCACCGTCTTCTCCTTCTTCGGAACCCATTCGCCTTAAAAAATTAACTATTTCGATTGTTGCTCTGGAATATAGTTGTGTATCCATCCAGAGTTATGTATCGATGCAGAAACCCATCAAAATTGCCACGAAAAAACAATATTCCGTTTATTCTCCACTGAGAGTAAACGAGGCACCGATCTTGCCGATTTTTTTTTCACACCCAATTTTTCGTTCAAAATTGAAAACACTGTGCCTTGCGATAAGCTTGTGGCCTTAAATATTTCGTGCATTTTGATTCGCCGATCACTTAAAACCATGTCGTGGATTTTGTCAATCATTTCGGAAGTGGTCACTTCCACTGGACGTCCCGAACAATGTTCATCTTTTGTGGAGATATGGCCATATTTAAACTCATTTACCAATTATAAATAGTTGCAAAGGCAGGAGCAGACGTGCCTTGAACTTCATCCCACTCAGCTCTGTCTCTTTCGGTGTTAAGCCATTTAAATATAAGTGTTTAATCACCACTTGAAACTCACTTTTTCCATTTTTCTAAATAATCAAAAGTTTCTTGCTTCAATCGACAATAAAAATGAAACTATTTGATGAATATAATTGTAGCTTTGACAGCTATCTGGTGAATAATGCTGCTTACTAAGAGCAAACTATTTGCGATTCTACGAGCTCCACCTCTCGGATTTCCTAAGGACTTATTAAACGACCAGCTGCAGATAGTTAATAAAAAATATTTTATTTCTTTATAGGTATTTACTTAAAAAAATATTTTGCAAAGTGTATTGTGTCAAAAATAACCAGAAGAATACTAAACTGGAGAAAAAGATTTACCACTAAACACCAAAACACTTTTTAAAAATTCTCGACGCACGTCCAATGCACAACCATGTTAGCATGATCGGGAGATGATTTAATCTAAAACGAGAAGATTTAATTAGATTAAATCGTCTCCTGATGATTCTAACATGGTTTGCGAAACGTGCGTCGAGAAATTTTAAAAAACGCTAAGACCAAACCCCTTCCCTCAGCCGGTAAGGTTTTCGCGACGGTTTTTTTTCGATTGGAAAGGAGTTTTGCTGATTGATGTTCTGGATAATCGACGTACGGTTAATGCTGCCTACTACTGCCAGCCGTTGAAGGCAACAACATCCACTTACAAGAACAGAAGAGACACCCTTCTTCTCTATGACAATGTCAGGCCACACAGCGGTTTTGACGAAGGAAAAACTGGATAATGCATTGGGAAACCCTTGAACATCCTCCATACAGTACAGATTTGTCACTCTGTGATTATCTTTGTTTGTGCCCTTGAAAGATGTTGTACGATTGTTGGGTACAATTCCACAACGATCTAGATGTTGAGGACTTTATGTGCAATTGGCTGATGACCCAAACTCAAAGTTTCTATGAGCAAGGATTTCACAAGCTTTCAAATCACTGAGAAAAATATGTAGAAAGTGGAGGAAACTATATCGAAAAATGATCAATAGTATTTTTGTATTATTTTATAAATAATAATTATGTATAAAAATATTCCGGTTTATACATACCCTCGTATTTGACCAGTATTTTTATTTATTGTCCAAAAGGAATATTGACAAATAGGTTATCTACGCCTATAATATTTTAAAAATGGTAACGGATATTTATTTTAGACCGTTTTTAAATGAAAGTAACAAAAGCATTGTTTTTCTCATAACAGAGGTTTTTCGATTTTTACCAATTGTGTTGAAACTAGTATTTATTTATAAATAATAAAATTAATTATAAATTAATTTTAAAAATGCCTAGAAACATGATATCTAATTTTAACAGAGTAATTGCTTTGTTACAACAGGGCTTTAATCAAAGTGATATCACGGAAATTCTATGTGTTTCCCAAAGTACTCTATCGAAAATTCATTAAAAAAATCCAAGAGACAAATGACGTAAAGGATCGCTCAAAAGTTGTAGAAAACGATGTACAATAGTTGCATAAGACGGGCAGATATCAATGATGACTGGAATAAATCGTCTGGAATCTACAAGTGGTATATCAAGGGAGCTTATTAGGCTTGAAGAGATAAATGTTTCACGACAAACCTGGTACCAGTAAAAGTTGTAATAAAATCATAATTAATCATGAATCATAAAGTATGAAGTTAATATCAATAAAAAAGTGAAATGTTTGAATATTACAAACTTTTGGACATGTGGTGTATGGTGGACTTGTGGTGTGTGTATATACATTAAATATTATTGTATTTTACTTGAAAAAATGAGTTTATTTTCAACTGTATTTAGAAAGAAACATTAAACATACCAATATATTCCAAAAAAACTTGTGGTAGATGTGCACCCCACTTGGTTTTTAGTAAAAATTTTGAACTGAGTGCGGAATATGTAGTTACCGGAGTGATTGAGAAAGATCACTGAACAGAGCGACATATACTAAATATAATTAAATATAATGTTTAGTTAATAAATTCTTCCCAAAAAAAATTGGAACAAACTTTCCCATCAATCCACTATAAATAAACATTCTTTTATATAAAACAACTTGAAGTATTTCTTGTTTAATTACTTGATTAACCTAATATTTTATGTATACTTACTCATTAACATAGTACATTATCAATTTCGTTACATTTCATAAAATTATTTTTACTACGGTTGAACTTTAAGATGAAACTGAGAATCACGTCATTCGAAACGTATTTCACACCGAACTTCCTGCAAAATTTAACTTTGATTTAAAAAGTTGGCCACGTAAATGGCAAACGTACTGTGCCATCAAAAGTCAGAACTCCTGAAATTGAGTGATATCCTGGGGTGGCTGACGATGCTGTGTACTTTTCAATAAGAACGAAAATAAGCCAATTGCAAATCCTCACACCACGACTGCTGGCTGATTCTTTTTCAACGATCGCGATAGACTTTTTAGAAGGCGGGCCATGTAAGCCGCCACATCCGAGATTAATCTTTGAAAAGGAGGAGTGTTCATCGGAATTTGGAAAGATATATTTTTCTTTAGAGTCGCCAGTTTCAATAAATATATACATTTAGATGAAAATTATTTGTCATAAAATCTTTTTTTTTTCAAAATCCGATTGGTTATTTTCAACAGTTCATTTCAATCTATCCCACAGGATATTCTGTAATTGATATAAGAATATATTGACTCAACATCTGCCTTCTTTGATTTGGTTAGACATATGATCATTATTTAACTACCGGACTTGAGTGAATAATAAAATAAGTGGACTTATTAAAATATTGCCAATGATTACATTCACTAAGCTGAGATTGTAGCGAATGACTTCATGATTAACAAATCACAAATAATAATATCTGCATAATACTGAGGTTAACGATACTTAATAGAAATTCATTTTAAATAAATAAACAAAGATTAATATCTAAAAATTTCCACTATATTTCAAATGGTATGTATAACAATGGTATTTTTTTCTTTATTTGGGTTTTTCGCCACGATCTAAAACTCAAAAATATCTGTTCTTATGTAAATAAAGAGTCACTGGGTAAGAACAAAAAACCAAACGGAGACAAATTTCTCAATGATTCTTGTTTGTAATAAATTTGCCTGTGGAACAAAATTTTAAAAATATAAAAATGTTCTAATAATATATACAAACTTTTAACGTTAACGTTTCGGGAAGTATTCTCCTCGCGTTTTCGAAACGAATCTAAAAATAAATTTTATTAATTTCTATAAATTATGAAAAGAAATAAATTTATTTATTTTATAATATACAAAAAAAAATCACTGAGAAATTTGTCTCCGTTTGGTTTTTTGTTTTTACCCAGTGATCCTTTATTTACATAAGAACAGATATTTTTTGAGTATTAGATCGTGGTCAAAAACCCAAATAAAGAAAAAAAATATATGAACACACCACAATCATTCAGAGATCACTTATAACAATGGTTACGACACGCAGTGCCTTATTTGAAAATTCATATGTCAGCAACTATGTCAGCTTTAGAAGCATAATTTTATTTGACCGTGCGTTAAACTTAATCATACGCTTATGAGGCGTGGTATTTACAAAATGTTCCACAATATAAAGGAAACGGCATTTAGATATTTTTATTAATGGATTCTAAGATCAAGCTAAAATAAAATCATAAACAACCATGTTTTAATCAACAATTTTTTCAATTCTTTAACAATTTTTTATTTACCTATTAAAATTATAAATTTAAACTGCAACAAAAATGATATTTTTTCTAACTTCTATTACATTACAACTATCCATTACAACTATTTTCCATTACAACTATCTTTGTTGTTTAATTTTCTAAATGTATGAAAAAGTTGAAGTCGAATAAGAACAGGATTAAAAAATAAAAATAATCAACAAATTTTAAAAGGTGACAGATTTAGTACTCGATTTTTACATATTTGCAACTTAAGTTTATAAAGAAATTACAATCTCCATTTTCTCTAAGTTTCATTTTACCGAAGCGCGGCCGAAAACGAGCATTTGGATGAGAACAAATACGTTCGCTTCCCTCTCACTTCAAATTCGCCTGAAATATTTCATATAAAGTGTGGCAAAAAAAGGGCGATGTTAGCAGCCATTTGTATCTATCTATTTTGCGATGATTTGATCGTATATCTGTCTAAAAAACGTACGGGCCTTCGATCGTATTAAATTGGAAATTTGTCACTGTATATGCTGCAGTAATTTTTCATATTCCTTTCGGGTGTATGAACTAGAACACCGAAACTGCGTGTCATTTTTAGAAAAATTTATATGCTCCAACGAAAAAAAAATTCATCGAAACATGTAAAAAAATGTGCTTCATTTTCAAATTCAATTATAATCATAATTTTGAATTTAATGATTACTTAAATAGATAGTGGTTAGGTTACAAAAACAGAAACCGAATATTTTTGTCTTACAAGTGGTACTAGTTCTACTATGCAGTAACATCACGCAGAATTGAAGAGGATGGTAAATTAGGACACTGCACAGTATGGTTATATGTTGCTCCAAAACCTGTTCTAATAGTCAACTCTCCGAGCATATAACAAAAACTGTTAACACTATTTACGCATCACTGTAAATTTATAATTTACCTCAACCAAAGTTAAATAAAATACATAAATTACCTAAACTGAAAAAAGTTATTACTCACGATATAGAAAATACTATATATATATATATATATATATATATATATATATATATATATATATATATATATATATTATACAATATATATATAATATATATATATATATATATATATATATATATATATATATATATATATATATATATATATATATATATATATATGTATATATATATATGTATATATATATATATATATATATATATATATATATATATATATATTATACAATATATATATATAATATATATATATATATATATATATATATATATATATATATATATATATATATATATATATATTATACATACTATACATACTATACATACTATGCATACTATACATACTATACATACTACACATACTATACATACTATACATACTATACATACTATACATACTATACATACTATACACACTATACACACTATACATACTATACATGCTATACATACTATACATACTCTACATACTATACATATTATACATGCTATACATGCTATACATATTATACATACTATACATACTATACATACCATACATATTATGCATACTATATATGCTATGCATTCTGTACATTCTGTACATATACATACTATACATATTATACATGCTATACATGCTAAACATACTATACATACTATACAAACTATACATACTAGACATACTATACACACTATACATACTATACAGACCATTCATACTGTACATACTATACAAACTATACATACTATACATACTATTCATACTATACATATTATACATACTATACAAACTATACATACTATAGATACTATACATACTATACATACTATACATACTATACATACTATACATACTATACATACTAGACATACTATACACACTATACATACTATACATACCATACATACTGTACATACTATACAAACTATACATACTATACATACTATTCATACTATACATACTATACATACTATACATACTATACAAACTATACATACTATACATACTATACATACTATACATACTATACATACTATACATACTATACATACTATACATACTAGACATACTATACACACTATACATACTATACATACCATACATACTATACATACTATACAAACTATACATACTATACATACTATACATACTATATATACTATACATACTATGCACACTATACAAACTATACATTCTATACAAACTATACATACTATACATACTATACATACTAGACATACTATACACGCTATACATACTATACATACCATACATACTATACATACTATACAAACCATACATACTATACATACTATACATACTATACATTCTATATATACCATACATACTATACATACTATACGTACTATACATACTATCCATACTATACATACCATACATACTATACATATTATATATACGATACATACTATACTAACTTGCGGTCTACAGAAAATTTATTAGTGATAGAAAATTTTGCACGTTTGATTTCAGCACATCATATTATACCATAAATACTGAAAAATTGCTAGGTTTAAATACTGTGTTTATCAATATTACCAACAAAGGATCTCAAACAATCGTGGTCAACGTCCTGCCAGTGAATAAACAACCCCCATTTTATAGGCTCCGGTTTCATATAGCGACGTAAAACTATTTGAGAATTGTCAGAAATTTTGTCTCACTGATCATCGAGATACAATTTGAGTATTACTAATTATTATTAAACCACATACGCCGGTAATTATAGGCGTCCTGGATCAAATCAATATTTTCTATGATCACGTTCTCGATAATCCTAACCGTAGTACGGATTCACAAGACCCTAAAATCCCGAAATCACCCTATAATTAACTGATATGAATAAAATATTGAAATATAAATGAAATATCTAAATCGCCTGTTTTATCGGTCATATAATGAATTTCTTGTAACGAAAAATACGTAAAATATAATAACGTTTTCCGCAGAGATGGTTTGACACAACTGCCCTCATTTCAATTTTATTAATTTTTGTATAAATCCAGATGGCATTATAAGTTAAATTTAATAAATCTTTAAGGAAATATGACAGGATGCAGTAACGTGAGTAAGTGGCATTTGCACAATTTTCCTTTTGTTAGCTGAAGACTGCATTCTGGGACAAATAAGTCGTGAACCATCCCTGATATATACGTCAATTACTAATTCTAATGGAATTTTGAAATATCTGAATATGTTACTACAAAAACATATAAATTTAAATGCAATTTCGCTATTTTACGTGATTCACGATACTGTGTCGATTTGTTGTTGAGGCTTAATATGAATTTCTCAAAGAATACTTTACATATTTCCTTATACTTATGCCAAAGTTTTTCAGTAGTCACGCAAACACGCCAACATGCCTATCCAGTAAACTTTTAATACAGATTATGCTGATAATATTAGTCCTTTATACTGATAAAGCAGGTACACCCTTGACAACAATTAAAAAAAAAGGAAATAGGGAAATGTAAAACTTATAACGCAACTGATGATGTTATCATCCGATATGTAATATAAATTTTAAATTAACTTTTGCATAAAATATAGGGTGACACATAAAAACCTGTCCAGTTTGAAAGGGCAATAAAAATGAACGGTTATCAAAATTTTATTCGTTAACAGGAAATAGATTCCGATACTTTTTTTCATCATAGTTTAGAAATCACATTTTATTAGGCATCACATTGAATGTATTAGTTCAAGCAACTCTCGAGAAAGTCCTAATAAGGTCGGTCCAAGGGCAGGACCATATACATTGGCTTGGTCAGCTATAATCTGCAATATATTGCAGCCAACGGTATCTTCTATTCAATGTCCGCAGGAATCAGACTGCGCTAAATTGTCCTTAACCCGCTCACGTTTCTGCTAGTCTACTGGGGGTGTATGAAAAGTTGCATAGTGGGCCAGTGTTTATTTAAATTAGATTTTTATATGCTTGGCTCTGAACTTATAGTTTCAAAACGCAATATCAGAATTAATTAAAAACGTTGATTTTAAAGGCTGCTGTTAATATCTATACATTAATGAATAACAATATCATCATGCTAGTTCATTCCAAAGCTTGACCATTAAAAATTAACTTTAACCAAAGCGGAATAAAATATTAATATATTTCCTGTTGGATGGACAATAACACCTCGCCGACAAAAAAAAACTGTTTTAAAATTTTCAACAGTTCCCATTTTTATATTTAAAAAAATATTTATGATCCTTTTTTGTGTTGTTAAAGTTAATATATTCATTAAATTATACGACGTAGAAACAAAAAAAAAATGGGGGCTCTTATAAATTTTTATGAAATTTTAGCAGAGTTGATTGAAGAACGGGTTACAATGGATGATGTAATTGTCCAAAGCCCGGAAACGAGAAACAATCTATATTTAAATTTATGCAAGTTATTTCTCAACATTGCAGGTATTTTCGCATAAACTTAAAAGCTTACTAAATTTTTCGATGGAGTGGTTTATTTTTCGGCTCTGAAAATGTAAAACTCCTGATTTAAAGTGCAATCAAGGTAATATTCCAACTTCGAAATGCAAAAACATTCAGACCTTTGGTTAGTTCTAAAAAACTTAAAAAAAAAAACAAAACTTGATTCACTTTTAAATTTTCACTATATTTAAAACTCTTATGTATTGTAATTGTTTCGACATGAATTATATTAAACTAACAGTAAAAAAAGTACTTATAAATAATAACATCTTTTTGGAAGTAAGAAAAGAAACATCGAAGCTAATTAGACAAACTAAAAGAAAATATGAAAACAATCAACTTAATGAAATAGAAAAAGATTTCCAACAAAAATAGCACCCGAAACTTTTACAAAGCATTTAAAACTAAATTAACAGGCTATCAACCCCAAAGTCTTTGCTTCCAAAAAGAAAACGGATAATTAGCTCTAAATAACCAAAACAATTGCAAAGAACTTGCGAAATATTTTAAACAATTACTAAACTGTCCTGAGCCCTTAAACAAATTACCAACACTAAACTTTTAAACAAACAAACCCAGATTCATTATCACCGAATGAAGATGAAATAATTAACCAAATCAAGGGACTTAAAAATAACAGAGCTTCTGGTGAAGATGGAATCACTGCTGAACTTTTGAAACCCGCTGGTCCAGGTACAATCAAGGAAATAACCAAAATTCTACAAGAAGTTTGGCGAACCGAATGGATTCCGGAAGACTGGAAAGATGCTCTAATCCATCCACTACACAAGAAAGGAGATAGAACGGATGTAAACAACTACAGAGGGATATCTCTTCTCCCAGATTGTTACAAGATTCTGTCTCAATGTCTACTAGACAGAGCACAGGGACAGTTGTGAAATTGGTAAATATCAAGCAGGTTTTCGACCGGGCAGATCCTGCCCTGAACAGATCCTGAATCTAAAGTTGATCCTAAGACATCAAAAACTTTACAATAAAAATCTCGTATGTACATTTGTAGATTTTAAAAAAGCATATGATTCTATCGACCGCGAGTCTTTATTCCAACTCTTGAAAGAACAGGGACTAGATCTGAAAACGCTGGCAATAATTAAAACAACATTAACTAACACAAGGTCCAAAGTTAAATTCACGGATGACATCTCAGAGCCCTTCGAAATTAAAACTGGAGTGAGACAAGAGGATGGACTCTCGCTACTCTTATTTAACTGTGTTCTGGAAAAAGTAATACAGGAGTAGCGTGAAAAAAGTCGGCCCTGAATATTTTATATTTTTGGCTCCTTTTTAATCCACGTTTTCTCAGTCTTCCTCTATAATTTTTCATCCCGCACACTGCCTTCGTAAACCTGCTATCTCGCACACTCTAGTATAAAACTCGCACATATTTCCGAAAAAAAATCCGAACCATCTAAGTTGTCCCTCTATCAGCAAGTCCATACATGAAGTGCATGTCAGTAATCTCGGCGTTTGTATACATTATGATAGAGGACTTCACTCACTATTTAAGACACGTCAAACAGCCAAACGTCACTCAATCTATGTAAACAAATGCGACCGATGAAATCCACTTACTAGATAAAACAGCCGTTCCAAGTGATCGAGATCGAAAAAAATATTTTTTGTACTTGATAAACTTATTGACGTACACCCTACTTTAATTTACATTAATGATTTCAACAAATATCGAATATGGTTGTCGCAAATTATGTTCGCACTGTATCTTCGAAACAAAGGGGTTTTTCAAAAATCATTTTGTTTTTCAAAAAACCCCTTGCATTTTTGCCGCCTGTTTACCTGACACCCTGTATATATACTTATAAATATTCAAATAAATATAAATCTAAAATATAAAACATTTTTTATCAATTTGATCCTTAAGCCATCCACTTCATTTTACTCTTTAACATTTGTCAGAGTGTTTATGTGAAAATTGTTTTTGTTTGAACTAGCAGTATATAGTTTTGGGAATAATTCTTGGGAAAATCTTGGGAATAATTCTTGGGAAATCACTACAGGTGTCGTCCCTCTTTAGAAGCACTTTTTTCTAGAAATCGCCTATCAAAATTATGTCATCGTCTATCTTTGCGACTTCCAGAATAGCGTGCACAACGAATTCGTCTCCACTCAAGAGAAAGTCATTATGAAAATCTGTTTTCTATGAGATTAACCAAATATTAATTCAATTAATGTTTTTCTTATAATGTATAATGTTGATCTAACAAGAATAATGCTAAACTTGAAGAGATTTACCACTAAACACCAAATCACTTTTTTTGAACTTCTTGACGCACGTTTCGCTAACCATGTTAGCATCATCAGGAGATGATTTAATCTTCTCAATCTCTTGTGTGATTAAATCGTCTCCTGATGATGCTAACATGGTTAGCGAAACGTGCGTCGAGCAGTTAAAAAATAAGCGAATTGGTGTTTAGCAGTAAATCTCTTCAAGTTTAGCGTTTCACATCAAAGGTTCCAATAGAAGAATTGAAATATAATGCTAATAAAGCTCCGTAAATAAATTTGAAAATCATAAATTAGATTATAATTAGAAATAGAATACAATTATAAATATAATAAACAGGATAGTTTTTTAGTGTATATTATTTCACGGGTGGAAAGACATGTATTATGTAAACAGGTTTTTTCGTTCTGTCGGGATCTTGCAGACATTTCGCCAAAATCTTATTTGACATCTTCAGTGTTTTCGCGATTCGTGTCTTTAAAGTTACAACTTACAACTTTCTTACTTAGAAAGTCACGAATCTCGCGACAGTAAGCTCCGAAGATGCTAAATGCTAAACAGGAACCATTTCGACAAACACATATTCAAACATTAATATGGAACATGTACCTTGCGAGTGGCGTATTTTCATAAATTCGTAGGAATACAGCAGAAAAAGGAGTATTGCTTCATAATGGAGATAAAAGCCCATCTATTCATTTGGTTCATTCAGTAACAATGAAAGAAACCTATGGCAACTTAGCAACCATATTAAATCGCGTTAAATATGAACAATATCAGTGGGATATTTGTCTGTATTTAAAAGTGATAGGTATATTGCTAGGACTTCAAGGAGGTTTGCAATGTATTACTATTTTTGTTTCTATGGGACAGTAGAGCAAGAAAAGAACATTATAATAAAAACGATTGGCCTTATTGAACTTTTTTTGAACCTGATACTTCAAACATTAGATATACCCAAGTTGTTAACCATTAAAAAGGTGCTTTGTCCACCTCACCATATTAACCTTGGACTTATGAAAAATTTTGTCAAAGCCATCGTCAAGGAACGTGATTTCCGTCTTCGTCGTCTCTTTTTTTTTCGCTACCATTTAGGATTTAGGACTACAAAATACTGCATATACATATAATTTCATCATTGTTACATTAAAAAAGTTTAAATTTGTCGAGCTGTGTTATGTTGGTATAATAAATTTCCCATACTTTTATTACAGAATTAAAGTATATTTTGGAATAGTTAAAGTCTGTGAAATTGTTCTCTACGTTACCATTTAGGCTCTGTGTTATTTAAAAGCGGAAACAAGAACCGGTCAAAACGAAACGTAGCAATTCGGACGACTATAAAAACTGTCTAAAAAGAAAATTCTCTCGGGTTATCTCGTTGCGGTACTGTCGTTAAAATCAATTGTACGGTTTTTTACTAGAAAGTTTTTCGCAGTTGAACACAATACTGGATACGTCCTATAAACTGGATCCGGGAACGAACTGGAATGTGTAATATCCGGACAAAATGAGCTTAAACTGGTGGCCATCAAAGTTTATAAAAGCTTTCTTTCTCCGGTATGCGAGACTGCAGAACCGGCAGAACGGCAGCGACACTCAACTAAATACCAAACCCAGTGAAATCCGACATCCTTTGTTTGGTCTACTATCCTATATATATAAAATGGAGAAATTGTTCTACCTAGAGCGGAAGCAATTTGATGTTTCTGTGGGCTGAGTATTACATCAGTGGCCGTTCGTCTCTAGGTCACTGTATTAAATTAAACTTGATCTTGTTGAAATTCCTTTAAATAAACTTCAATTACACCATGTTTATATAATTAGTAATCAAATGGAATAATCTCTCTTACTGCGTTTGCAACAAAATTTAAAGCAGTTATTAATATAATGGCTCGAAAATAGGTGATTGTAACCCAGATTTACGATATTTTGTTCAATTTTCGATGTAGTCTAATTTGATTATTTAGACCAGAGGTGACCAACCTGTGGCTTACCTGCCACAGTGTATCACGGTGGAGCTTTAACAGTGGTACGCAAAAACATTAAAAAAAATTAAAAATTTTCAAAATTGAAAAAATAATAATCTCGGCTTCAGGAAAATTCCAAACTACTGAATACAACAGCGTCGGAAAGCAGCCTAAAGAAGCTCTTTGTGCCAAGGACTTAAACTTTTCTTCTGTTGTTGACCCTGTGGCGCGCTGTATCAATAAAATACGAGCCCGAGCTCTGAATCGACGACGATTTTGTGAGTTTTCCCTAAAGAAACGGAAGAGGATGGCCAGTTACTCATTCATTGTAGCGTGCGCTGGCTTTCCAAAGTATACGAGTGCACTCGTGAGATTTTGGAATTTGAGGGAGTATGTTTTAAAATGAACTGTCCAGTGAGTGTTTGCTACCCAAGATTGAATATTGGCTATGGGATTTAGCTTTTCTTTCCTCGCCGATATTATGAGATATTTAAATAATTTAAATTTAAGATAACAGGGAAAATATTGTATTTTTCGTACCCTAGTTGGTCATATATCTTCGTTTGTGAACAAACTTTTACTTTTCTCTCTCGATTTTTCAGAAAAAAAGATTAACACATTTCACATTAATGTCATTAATGCTCCGAACTATGATAGATCTAAAAATTTAATATCAATTTTGCAGGATTTATTCGGTGCTAGGTGTGATGATTTTCAAGATGATAAAAAAAAATGGTGATTTTTTTGCAAATTCTTTTTCAATTGCTCTACAAGACGTTAATTGTTACCCGCCTGAACTCCAAATCGAAATTATTACAGCACATACTATACTAAAAAGCAAATATAAGGTACTTATTTCAACTGCATGTAATCTAAATTATATTGAATTTTCATTTAATTAAAATATTCAATTTATAGTGAATTCAAATAAATTGAAATTTATTTGAATTATATTAATTTCTTTGTGACTACACAAAACTACAAGCAATTTCCATTAAGAAATGATTGAGTCCATACGTCACCCTATAATAAACTCCGTGATACAAATACTATCATTTCAGTAGCATATATTCTATAAAATTTGAAAATGGACAGAAGGATCTACATTATATATAATCGTTTGTAGTATATAAATTATTAATAATCATTCAGTCGAACTCTTCTTGAAAGGGGTGTTTGTGGGAACATTTTTGAAGATCATATTACTTCTCTAAAGAATCAACTAAATTTCGCGGTTATTTTTCTATGCTATCCACGTTTTTGGATGGAAACAATTGCCCCATAAAATATGTATAGTTTATGCTTTAGTGTTCTTTGCTTTAGGAAGCCTTATAAATCCTATTTACTGACATATATATGTATGCATATATATATATATATATATATATATATATATATATATATATATATATATATATATATATATATATATATATAGGTGTCCCATTAAGAATGGATCGCGACCGTATCTTGAAAACTATTTATCCCACAGCTTTGGGGAAAAAAAATTGTACTAAAAATGATCATGAGAAATTCACCAAAAATATTTTTAAGCTTATAAATCGACCGCAAGAGGGCGTGACGAGCTAAAATTCTCAGTAATAATTAGCAAACTGTCTCCTACACGAATAGTGGGGCGGGTGGGGGTTGGGGGGAGTTTTACCTATTGAGATAAAAAGTCGTCTAATGTTCGTTTGCCTAAACCGATTTTCTTCAATTTGGATTCATTTAAAAGGCAATTGCTGGAACAATCAGACAATCTGGGAGACAAATTATTTAGTTTATAAATGAAACCGCGAGGTGGCGTTACGAGGTTTTTCAAATGGAATGGTACAGCTTTTATTACATGGCTAGAAAGGTAATTTAAAGAGGAATCATCCATTGAAAACCCGAAATCGATATCTCTGACATGTCAAGAGATATTTCGATTTTTCTGAAAAAATCAGTTATTATTTCACTACTACCTGCATTAAGTTAAAAAATATTAACCTAATATTTGCCTTCCTTCACACTTTACCAGGCTTAGGACTGGTCCAAATTCTTCGTGCCATATTAATTTGGAGCGTGTTTAAAGGCCAACGGGCCAACAACGAAGATAATAATAATAACAACTGTCCTATAAAATTAACAACACAACAGTCTAATAATTAACAGAATCTGAACTTTAACGCCTTTCTAAATGTTCAAAATGCCTTCCATCCTTAGAAATGCAAAGATTTATTTTTCGACGAGTACTAAAAACGGCAGCTTCAATTTCCGCTCTTGAAATGCTGGTTATTGAATTTTGAATTCTTTCAATCATGTTTTCTCATGTGGTAGGACGAGTTTGAAAAACAAGGTCTTTTAGTCTTCCCCACAAGTAAAAATCGAGGACTGTCAAATCCGGTGAGCGCGCCGGCCACGAAAGTAAACTACCCCGTCCTATCCAACGATTTGAAAACGAAGCATCCAAGAAGTTTCGAAACCACCTGCGAGAAGTGGGCAGGACATCCATCATGCTGGTACCACATTTGTCTTCTTGTTTCCAACGAAACATCTTCCATTAGTTCTGGCAGTCCATCTTGTAAAAAATTTAAATATGTTTAAATACCACCAAAGTAGATGGAGTGTGAACATATGGTGTGCTGTTTTGGGAGACAAAATTATTGGTCCCTTTATTTTTAATGGACATTTGAATAGTGAAATTTGAATATATATATATATATATATATATATATATATATATATATATATATATATATATATATATATATATATATATATATATATATATATATATATGTATGTATGTATACTAGTTCAAAAAGCAACAAACGGTTTAATTTCGTCTGCTTTAACCTTTTTAATCAAAATATTTTTTGATCAATTCATTATTTTGTTTGCAGTTATAACAAGAGTTTAACAATCACTACAAATATACGTGTGTACTACTACAAACATTTATAACATTTGTAGTGTCTGAGTTAGGTTCGTTTTTTCCGACAACTTTGTTATTTTCGATTTTATCCGATATTTATTTACATGAATAAAGTAAAAAAAAAATCTTGTGACTACAATAAACTACAAACAATTTATCACTAATTTAATTCCTATTTTTCGTATTATTATCAATATTTACTGCCTTGAACAATATCTATTGTTTTCCCTGCATTATTACTGACACTACAAAAAAATTCTACATTTATTAGCATCGTTTGTAGGCAAAAATAAGCAAAAAAAACGAGTAATCTTTAATGCAGGTTCCAACGTGATGGAGCTTTGGCCACCCATATTTAGACAGTGAAATAATGTGAGATAATTTATCATTAGTGGAAATGTTTTCAAGAAAATTTAACCTAGTAAAGTTTCTATTACAGTCTGAGTTTGAACTAAAGTAAAAATCAAAAAAAGCCTTTGTTTTTCTTTTTAATTTTTAATTCAAATTTAATAACGTTTGATTTTATAGTGTGTCCGAACTGCCGATAGGGGTTGCTGACAAACAAACTCTGACTTTGCGCGCTTCTTATGTCAAAATTATTCAACATAATCTGTCAAACCATCATGAAACCTTTAACAATACAATTATAAGGACCACAAAAACATGTTGGTTTTATATAAGGCGCATAAATGCATAAACTTACAGAAGTTATAAAAACTTCCTTATTCTAAATTTATCAGAAGCCCTTTATATATTTTTAAAAACTTTGTATACATTTGTAATCTGCTACATATTAAATATTTTAGCATTAATAATCTGTGCGAGTTTTAATGTTTTGTCAAACAACAAACTTAAACATTTGTGTCAAAAATTAATTAGTTTATCAGCGAGTCTCTGTCACACATAACTTCTAAGTGCTTATAGAAAGCAAGCAGTGTTACCAACTTTTAAGATTAAACTTTTCTCACTAAGCTTGGAAGTGAAATACAAGTCAACTTACTTAAATAATCCTTAAAGTTTTATTAAAGGATATGCATCTCTTTTAGTACAGTTTAAACGGCAAAAATAAAGTAGTTTAAAAGTTGGAAAATGGATTTAAAGTGGCACTTTGTCTGTTGCGCTCGTAGAAATATTTAATTGCATTCAGCTAAGAGTTGGACAGTTGGTTTCCCCAACATGCCTTTACTTCTTTCGAGTTTTCAGGCATCTCAAAAGCAAACTCTAATTTATGGTTCCAAAAGAAAAACGATATTGCTTCGGGTTGATCGTTTTAAAAAATTATTCTGTTTTAAAGCGAATTTTAAAATAGTATGGTCTTTTATTTCGATGCTGTTCTATTATTTCGAATGTTAATGTTTTCTATCTAATAAGTCAACTGGATGAATATAAACAGCAGCATAGAAGAAGACTGGATAACAATAAAATGATGCATAAAACAGGCAGCAAAATAACGGAATGCGAAAGGTACTGAAGCAAAAACAGGGCAAGGAGAACGTAGCTTAAAATTAGAAAACCGAAAGTTAATAAGATATATAAAGAAATCCGAAAAATGGACAGAAAGTTGTGACAAAAGGAAAAATATAATTGCATGGAAAAATTGTTAAATGAAATAGAAGAGAATAGAATAAAATGGCTAATTATTATGGTAAATAAATTAAAAAAGAAAACTTAATAAATAATACTATTATTTATATTACAAATATAAACTTAATAGAATACGATGTATTTAATATAACAATGTAAAATGGGAAAAAAACTTTAAATTCAATTTCGTCGTTTTCGCCTGATTGCTTATTCGATGTGAGCAAAGGAATAGCAGACCAACTCGTCTGATTCGTATTACAAACATGTAGCTTGTTGTAGCAGTAAATCAGTCCATTTTGGTAATATCCAACGAAAAAGACGTAGAAGGTTGATGTATAAAAGAACAATTTTTACAGTGGAATTTTATGTCGTGAGACGTGCAGCCGGAAATGTATTTTCGGAAACTTTATTTTTATGACAAAAGAGTGCATAGAAAGGAACAATTATTTAATTGCTTTTAGGTTACCCGACTATTATATAAAGTCGTAAACACCAAAGAGAATATTAATTTCTTATAAGTTATGCATATTTTCAAGTAATTAAATTTTTATGATGTCCTATCGTAGTTGAGCATAGTTGGGTCATAGATAAGAAGTAAAAGGAGAGATTTTTTAAGTTTTGAAGCGTGGGGAGCAAACAGTTTGGGACTTCGGAGAAAAAAACTAGATTCTCTTAATAATGGTTAATAAGCCAAAACGTCGAGATTTTACAAATTAAAAACCACTATATATAACCACTATATATAAACCACAAATATATATATATATATATATATATATATATATATATATATATATATATATATATATATATATATATATATATATATATATATATATAAAAGATGTGTTAAAATCACATGTGTCATTTTCAAGTATTTGCTCAGCTTTGCACAGTTCACAACAGCCACAGTTCGAAGCTGTCTACCAAGAGAGCTAAGACTTGAAAATGCCAGATGCGATTTTGGCAAAACGTCATAATATTTAACATATATGTATATAATGTTTTCAATGTTAAACTAGGTATAAATATTAAAACGTTTACCCAAAAACTAAAATAGCGACATAAAAAAGACGATTTATTTAGGTCTAGTTGGTCATTGAGGAGGAGTTATTTGGTGACTATAGAAAGAAACGAATTGATATTCATATTGCCCATTAAGGATCAGTAACAGCAGACGAAAAAAAATGTTAATTTTTATTACCGATTTATATTTCCAATCGCTGAAGAATAATTTGCAGACATATGATAACATCAGCTAAACGTGCAATAAACATAAATTAAAGTGCAAGATCTGCTTTCGTTTACTTATCTGATAGAATTTATAATAGGTCCGAATTTATATGAGAATTTAAAATTATCTGTCCACAGCGTTGTTATTTATGATCGTGATAGTAGAAATTAGTAAACTACCGGGTATTATATGGTAGTAAAGGCAAATTGCGACTGGCTTAGTTCAGAATGAATATTTTAGCTCTACATATTTGACTTATTTAGTGATGTAAATTTGTTTTTAATTAAAATCTATATAGTCTAGATTAACAGAAGGTTTTATTTAATCAATTTCAGGTCTTATTTTTGAATATATGTTAAAATTTTTTTTAGAAAAAGAATCTGGGATTGATTATATATATATATATATATATATATATATATATATATATATATATATATATATATATATACATATATATATATATATATATATATATATATATATATATGTACTGTCAGATTTTCTTGGACTAGAAAATTGTACATATATACGCCATCCGACGGGATATCGGCGAAAACATGGGTTGTAGGCTGTGGATAGGGTCTCCCTATTCTTGATGGTATGGTATATGTCGGCGCCCTGAAGAGACTGAACCTCGAAAGACGAAACATATGTCATCCACTTGAAGGGATAGGTGGGGCTCCTTCCCAGTCAAGTAACCAACAAAAGTGTTCATATATATATATATATATATATATATATATATATATATATATATATATATATATATATATATATATATATATATATATATATATATATATATATATATATATATATATATATATTATTCCATTAAGAGGTTTCGAATGTTGGTAACGAATGAAAGAAACGTTTCATAATATACCTGAAAGTTATTTATGGCAGTGCGAAGCTGGATAGTGTACAGTTATATGTGGAATACAATATCTGTCAAATGACCGACACGACTTCTCTGGCAGCTCACAATTATTTTGTTGAAATAAATGTTTTTTGTTGAATAAACAAAATTGTCGCATCTGGGGCAATGAAAATCCTAGAGAAATCCACAAAATCCCGATGCATGCTCAACGTGTCACAGTTTGATGCGGTTTTTGGGCTGAGGGTATCATTGGACCGTATTTTTTTGAAGATGAAGATGAACGAGCTGTTACAGTAAACGGAGAACGATACCGAACGATGATTGATGTTTTTTTATGGGATCAAATAATGGACATGGATTTAGAGAATATGTGGTTCCAACAAGATGGTGCGACATATCATACAGCACGTGAAACATTGACTTTATTGCGTACACAGTTTGGAGGGAGGCTGATCTCCCGGAATGGGGACGTAAATTGGCCACCAAGGTCAGGCGACTTGACGCCGCTAGACTATTTTTTGTGGGGCTATGTGAAGAGCAAAGCTTACGAAAATAATCCGCAAACCGTTCAACAGTTGAAAGAAGAAATTAGGCGAATAATTCGTGACATAAATGTGTTCAGCAGTAATCGAGAATTTCAACAAAAGGATTGTGATGAGCTGCCAGAGAAGTCGTGGCGGTTATTTGACAGATGTTGTATTCCACGTATAATTGTACACTATCCAGCTTCGCACTGCCATAAATAACTTTCAGGTATGTTATGAAACGTTTCTTTTATTCTTCGTTACCAACATTCGAAACCTCTTAATGGAATACCCTGTATATATATATATATATATATATATATATATATATATATATATATATATATATATATATAAATAAATGAGACTTACACAAAATATGGCCCCAAACAAATAAATAGCACAACATACCGACTTCGAGAAAACCAAGAAATCAAACTATATACAGATCTACATAGCTATTTGAGAAGAAGACTTATGTTTTATGGACCCATAAAACGGATGAATCCGAATAGGCTAACTAGACAAATAGTCGATTTTTTTGAAAATAGGAGTACAGCTAAAGTAGAAATAATTAAATGGATTGCTGCAATTAAAGAGGACCTAAGATCAGCAAATATTATACAATGTGAAATTCAGGATAGAGGCTGTTTCAGACATAAGGTTAACGTTTGGAAAGTGGGCCAAAGAGAAAAATGTAGGAAGACTGGAACAGCCTGGTCTGACGAAAGAAAAAAAGCTCATAGCGAAGTAATAAAATTAGTATATATATGCAGTTGGTTTGTTTTCTTTGGACACTGTCCAATGAGGTAGCAGTAGTTGGGAGTTATACATCGCAACCGCTGGTTTCCACCATTTCATCTAGAGCAGACAACAATCTGCGTCGCCGCCAAAATAAGCATTTTCGTCTGTTGGTGGTTAGACTCATCAGACATATGCTCTCTCGCCAAGAACAGGGAGACCCTATCCACAATCCACACTTTCGCCGACTTCTAATCGGATGGCTTCTATATGCAGTTTTTTTTCTTTGAACAGCGTCCAGTGAAACAAAAGTAGTCGGGAGTTATGCATCCCAACCGTTCCACAATATCATATAGAACACACAATAGCCTGCGTCCCCACCAAAATGACCATTCTGTTATTTGCTTGATCGGGACCGAGCCCCACCCACCCGTTATATTGGAGAGCCTGTTTTTAGATAGCAGATTGCAGATAGCAGAGAGCAGATTTTAATATATTTTTTGAAAAGGTTTGTAAAATGAAGGGCAATTTTTTTGATTTTAGCTTTTTGACCAAATGCTGTTTCAAGTAGCAACAGACCAATTCTTAGTATGTTGAATAGAAATAAACACTTGCTGAAATGTCTTTGAATAAATATAGGTACAATGCACTATCTTAGTCGGACTTTTGTCATGTCAAATATTTTGTTTATTTGTAATCACGTAAAAAGTTACTGTACCCCTTGACTGATAAGTGAAGCAATATAAAAACGTAAAACAACTAAAATTAAGTTTCAAGTTGGGTAAAAGTGTCACAAAAATGTTTGAAGTTATTCATACTGCTTATGGAAGTTAAGCAATAATTTGCAAGCTTTCATGAAGCAATCAAAAAGTACAGTGTAAAATATCTGGCTCAAAAATTGCACATCATGGGATTCGATTAGCACGTTCAAACATATCCACGAGAAATGTCCTTCGAAGGTTTTAGAATAAATTACTCAAAACTGTAGTTGATAATCCTTAGTATATTGCCAAGAGATCTAAAGTAATGAAGCAATAAAAATTACTGGGCGAAAATATCTGGCTTAAACTTGCGCTCAATTAGCACGTGAACTACAGATACGTTAAAAATCTTACGAAAGGATTTCGAATATTTACTCAGAACTCTGGTCGATGATCTTTCGCATAGATCTAATAGTGTAATTCAACACGATATATTTTGATTAAAATTTGATAGTTTCACACGATTTCGGACTTCCACCAGACTTTAAAGGCAGTTTCCATAAATCAGTATCAAGAGCATAAACAAAATGTGTGACTACTTCCAGGATTGTATTAACGCACGAAGAATGTATTTAAATACTCCATTTAACGAACTGAAGTGTTTCTTCTATTCAATTGAAATTTAACCCAACTGCACTATGAAAAAGAAAACGACTACTTTGGGGAATAAGAGTTTGATGCCGATTCGGGAATGGCCGAGTAAACTCTCTTAAATCAGCTCAGATCAGCTTAATCACTGAGCTAGGAATATATCACAGATATCCTTTACTGGTAACACTTAAGATCCCTCAGAAGTGCCTTTTAGTTTAATTTATAATTATTGAAATGTGCTCCTTAATTTGATCATTCAATGTCACTTGAAGCAATTCTCCCAACGATGCTATTTAGTATCCATCATGCCTCTATAGACTTGAAAGCACAGCGTGGCCCCATTGGTGAGTCTGATTAAAACATAGCCACTCTTCAGATGTTATTTCAACATCGGACGTTATGACGAGATGCCCGCCACAAAACTACTATCAGAGCTTTCATGGGTGTTTTTCGAGCTGCATCGAACAATCTCTCGCTTTAGCGATATCTCGTAGTCTCCTTGATCACTGGTCCTTTCCATGTGTAATAATTTGTCTTTGGTGATACTTAAAATCACACGTGAATGGAGGCCACCCTCGCACACTGAAAAAATTGAAGAATGCTATATGAGATCCAAATGAAGAAATCGATAAAGAAACGTTATTAAAAGTTGAGGTTAACTGTGCTCAGTAGTGTTGTTTTTGTTTGTGAAAATGGCCATTACTGAACGATATTAATTTCCGCATTTAACAATAAAAAATGGCATGTTATATTATTATTTTGTTAACAATTTACAAAAAAATAATGGAGTCATGCCTTTTTAAGAACCGTTAATTTTCCATGAACCATCTTATATAATCAGCATAATAATTTCCAGAGATACCTATTTATTTTTTTAAATAACCTTTACTTCCTCTTTTCTATTTACCTATGAGAGCAGGGAATTTTCAAAACACTGATTGATAGCAGGAAATTTTTCAAGCGAAACCAACCAAAAACTAAAATTAACTTCTGTATAGTTCAGGGATAACCCAAGACGATTCCGGTAGCGGTATTCTATATTAAATTTGGAAACTTCCAACAGATAAATAACAACTTAAATTTTTATCAATTTCCGGCAGAGAAAGAAAACCTGCAACGGGAAACTTTGCCGAGCTAATCCTGCAGCGAACTTCCACCGGAAATGATGCAGTGCCGTAATATTTCGTTGCCCCCCCCCCCCCCCCAGCTCGGGGTTCAAAGAAGAGGGGGCCATCGCCTCGACCCGATTCTACTTGTAAACTTGCAATTAGTTTAAGGCGGCAGGCCATACACTGGAAATTCGCCTGGGAAATCTTTTGATACTCGTCGTTGTGCTGATTCGTTTTGCACGCTGGTAATCGTCTACATAAACTGTAAAGTCCATCACTTTTAATATTGTTTCAAAATATTTTTATATGAGATCTTTATAATTATTCTGCTTTTTATTTATCGGTATGGTGGTGTTAAATAATTGTTATTATTGGATTGTGAGATAACTAATTTTGATTTTCATAAAGGGATTTATTTTCCTTCTATATCTATTAAAACTACTCAAACAAACTAACCATTAATTTTTCTCTAACAAATCTTAACCTAAATACTTATCAATTCAAGTTAATCCATCAATGTTCTTTAGATTTTTCTATTGATGATGTTACTCCACTTGCACGCCACACATTACACAACACGAAGTTACGAGGTTTAGTTCCCTGCAGTCTTCGGGCATGATTTTGATTATCCAGCAGTTGAAGAGCTTCTGCATTAATACCTTCTAGAGCATCCTAGCGAGAGTTTCATACTTAGTGGAGATCTCAACGCCAAACAAGTGGATTGGGGATCCAGACTGACCACTCCCAAATGCCGTGAATTGAAAAAAGCCATAAGCAAAATAGGCTGTAATTGTCATTTCACTAGTAAACCTACATACTGGCTGACCGACAACAACAAAGTACATGATGTATTGGACTTCTTTATTACAAAAAAAGTATTAGCAAATTTTGTTAAAATAGAAGAAAACTTCGACTTACATTCTGATCAATCAGCAGTTGCAATAACATTAAGTGAACGAATTGTCAAAAAGGAAGCTCGACTCATATTAGTCAATAAAACTACCGACTGGGAAAGCTTTAAAATAGAATTGCAAGAAACACTAATCTCAATATAGAATTAAAAATATTAGTTCAGTTCAACAATACAAAAGAACTTACTACTCATGTAACTAAACGAGTTAGCTATCCTATAGAAATCAGAGAAAATGTCAAAGGAAAAAGAGATAGGAGATCAGAAAAGAGATGGGACTATGTGCACGTGATATGATGAATAAACAAAAAGCGGGATTATTTGTAGAGCGTGTGATGGATATATTTACTGCTAACAAAATCAACGAAGATACTAGACTGGACTGGAAGCAACAAACAACATAATAACTGAAAATATAAGTTCAGTTACTCCAAAAGAAGTAAGCAAAGAAATAAAGACTAACTTAAATTCCAAAAAAGCACCTGGGTTTGATTTAATCACTAAATACTAAAACAGCTGCCCAGTCCGACTGAGACATATCCCCGCAAGCTGGAAGGTAGTCGAATTAATCATGACACCAAAACCAAGCAAACCACCCAACGATATCAAATCTTATAGGTCTATTTCATTGTTGTCCATTATGTTGACAATAAGTTGATACCAGTTTATCAGTTGGTTTCAGATCTAAACTTCCATATACAAGCTAAACCAAATGCTATCTAAAGAATATGTAAAGATACTGACACCATATATATATATATATATATATATATATATATATATATATATATATATATATATATATATATATATATATATATATCTATATATATATATATATATATATATATATATATATATATATATATATATATATATATATATATATATATATATATATATATATATATATCCTGCCCTGAACAGATCCTGAATCTGAAGTTGATTCTAAGACATCAAAAACTGTACAATAAAAATCTCGTCTGTACATTTGTGGATTTCAAAAAAGCATATGATTCTATTGACCGCGAATCTTTATTCCGAATCTTGAAAGAACAAGGACTAGATCTGAAAACGCTGGCAATTATTAAAGCAACGTTAACTAACACAAGGTCAAAAGTTAAATTCATGGGTGAGATCTCAGAGCCCTTCGAAATTAAAACTGGAGTGAGACAAGGGGATGGACTCTCGCCACTCTTATTTAACTGTGTTCTAGAAAAAGTAATACAGGAGTGGCGTGAAAAAAAGTCGGCCCTGAATATTGACCATCCCATTAAACTGGGGAGAACCAACATCAAAATTGATTGTCTGGCATTTGCTGATGATCTAGCAATTTTAGCTCAAGATGTATTAACGGCACAGAAACAGATTGAAATCCTAAAAGAAACAGCAGAAAATGTAGGACTCGAAATTTCCTTTGAAAAGACACAATACATGACCTGCAACAGACTAAGAACGCCATTTCTAAAAACAAAATATGGTAACATCAGACGAGTCTCTCAATTCAAATATTTGGGTGAAATAATCATGGAAAATGGGTTGGAAAAAGCGGCCAATAAGGGTAGATGTCAAAAAATGGAAACGGCATTGAGACTTACACAAAATATTTACAACAAAAAATGCCTATCTAAAAACACAAAACTGAGACATTACAACATGGTTATTAAGCCAGAATGTCTATATGCTGCAGAAACGCTCATTTTGAATAGAAAGAAGGACATCGAGGACATTGAAAAGAAGGAAAGAAAAATCGTAAGAAAAATCCTAGGCCCCAAACAAATAAATACAACAACATACCGACTTCGAGAAAACCAAGAAATCAAACAATACACAGATATACATAGCGATATGAGAAAAAGAAGACTTAAGTTTTATGGACACATAAAACGGATGAATCCGAGTAGGTTAACTAGACAAATAGTCGAATTTTATGAAAATAGGAGTAGAGCTAAAGTAGAAATAATTAAATGGATTGCTGCAATTAAAAAGGACCTAAGATCAGCAAATATTTCACAAAGTGAAATTCAGGATAGAGGCTGTTTCAGACACAAGGTGAACGTTTGGAAGGTTGGCCAGAGAGAAAAATGTAGGAAGACTGGAACAACTTGGTCTGATGAAAGGAAAAAAGCTCATAGCGAAAGAATGAAATTAGTAGGGGCGCAAAGGAAGGCTAACAACAACAAACGCCTCTAATTGTACTTCGCGTGGTCCACTAGGGCCCATGCGTGAATAATAACATATATATATATATATATATATATATATATATATATATATATATATATATATATATATATATATATATCGGCCAGACTTTTCAGAATAAAGCAAAAAGATGAATATTCTGACTTGAAAGAAAGAAGAGATCTTGATCCCGTTATTCATATATTATATATTAGCGATTTACCAGCTCTAAAATTAACTGCAATTTGCTGACGATACTGTTATGATACTAACAGTGGATCAAAAAGTAGGAACCTCAACTAAAAACTACACATGTCAACATTACCAACAAGAAAATAACAGAGCAGCTTCCTCTAGATATAAATGGTACAACCGTTCCGTATGTGCTGAATGCCAAATACCTCGGCACGATGCCAAACTAAGATGGAAAGAGCATGTAAAAAAAGCAAAAAGCTGAGCTTGAAGAAAATACTATTGGTATATAGGAAGAAACTCCAAGATGGCCATACATAATAAGATAATGATTTATAATGAAATCCTAAAACCAGTGTGATTGTATCCAGCTGTGTGGATGTGACAGCTATAGTAATATTAAAACAATACCAATATTCCAAAACAAGGTATTGCGAAATATAATTGGTGCACCGTTCTTCCGTATTCACCGTATCTTCATCGAGATCTTGGAATTCCAGGCACCATGCCAGGCTACGCCTTCATAAAGGGATAGATGGAACTTTATATCTGTTTGGGTTTTTCAATCAGATTTTTATCAAAACTGTCCTGATATTTGTAATTGAGTGTGTAATTTTCATCTTTGAAATATATCTCTATAAAAAAAATCCTCTATAAAAAAAAGCTAAATTTGTAACTTTGGTTTATTTGGTGACTTTAGAAAGTCCTTTAGTAAGTTTTTTGCTATGATAAGTCTTTCAGCGCTTATAAACGGTTTGTAAAAAAATAGTTCTAAAGGAGCTTTCCTGCAATTTGTTAGTGTTAACTAATAACCTCATCTGAACTTTTGAAACCATTTTTCTACATACTATTTGTAACGGAGCTTGTTCCTTATGCGCTTCATATATTATTTGGTATGCTTCAACTGCACCTACAGTATAATATTTGCATTGCTTTTAAAAGCCTGAATTTAAATTTATTGACTAGTTAAAATGCATATGGAAGAATAACTTTTTTTTATCTGGTTAGTTATAAATATGACCTCCACTTTCGTATTTTTAATATCCAATTTTAAAACTTTTATGAAAGCATGAAATAATGAAATATTTACCGAAGCTGTAGAAGTTTCGTTGTTTTTACTATGCAAAAATATGGGTTAGACAGCAATATCATTTTAACTTTACCCAAAATTAGAAAATAAAACAAATGGTATTTTTGTAAAAATATAATAAAAAGGAATTTTTATGTATTAACCGACCGAAATGGAAGCCTTTTAAATATTATAAAGTTACCAGTAATAAAGTGTATTAATTTAATATCATCTGGATTTTAGGGGTAAAATATAGAAGCCTGATAAATATATTTAATGATTTTTTTTTAATATTCTAAAATATTTTCTGCTGAAAATATTTTTCAAACTTTTTTACATTGATAACTTGAATGATTGTGGAAATCCTGGTATTTATGTTTTACCAGTCTAGGCAGTAATTAAATTAGAGCCGTTACTTTTGGCGTCGAAAATTGTTGACCATGTAATTTATCATTCACGGACGGGAACTAAAAGAAATCAGTGGGTGCCATATCGGACTGTACGACCGACGACCCACCAATTCAATGTTTTGATCGGTCAAATAATTGTGAAATCATGTTAAAGAAGAATCCTGCGTTGCTGGATGTTTCTTCGTATTTTTTCAAAAACTTCAGGCCAACAAATGATTGTGTACCATTTAGAATTGACCATTCTGCGATTCTCTAGTAGCACTGTAGCTCCATTTCCATTTATCTTAAAAAACAGGTGGGTTTGGGTCATTTTGAAAGACCCATACAGTAGACTGATGTTTACTTTCGCGCTCATGCGCATAGATTCAAGATCCGTCACCAGTTATACACGGCTTTTGACGCACCACGCTTGTATTTTTTTAGCATTTCTTTGCATCAATCGACACGAGCCTTTTTTGAGTGATTGCCAAATTATCCGGAATACAACGCGCACAAATTTATTTCACTTCAAAATGTTCATGTAAAATCTTGTATATGCCCAGGAATGCCTCAATCTTACGGTATACCTCATGACGATCTTACTTTATCAGTTCGCGCACATTATCCGTGTTTTCAAAGCGATAATAACATTATGTGACAATAATTTCGGAACAACAAAGTAAAGTTTGGTGTTAGAGGCGCATCAGTAACTGAGAGGGCTATTTAGCGACTGGATCTACAGCTTAATGTGGGTTTCGAACAACGGTCATGAACTACCGAAAAACCACGGTCAACACCCCCTCTCGGGCTATCAATCCTTGGTTTTGTGCTTAACCATAGGTATCTCGAGAAGCATACCGACTGGCGAGTGATCAACGTAGAAAACCTCTCAGATCGCATCCGCCTTACCCAGCCTCGAACTGACCGAACTGGACTGAGAGATGATTCGTTGTCAGATTTTACATTCTTACCTCCTGATTATATATATATATGGTATATATGGATTATATATATATGGAGTTTTTTGACTTCTACTTCTACTACTTCTACTTCTTTTCTTCACAATCTCACAATCTCATGTGAAACACACAACAACCTGCGTCTTCGCTATAATGAGAAATGGTAAATTGCTTGACCGGAAGGAAGCCCCACCCATTCCTTACATTGGAAGGCACATGTTTCGTCTGTTGGTGGTTAGACTCATCAGGGTACCGACATATGCTCTCTCGCCAAGAAGTTTATATATATATATATATATATATATATATATATATATATATATATATATATATATATATATATATATATATATATATATATATATATATACAGGGAGTCCGCTAATTAACGGCACGCAGTAAAACTGCAGATTTTTTGGGTAAAAATATTGCGATTTAACTTAAGTTATCTTAGTCCGAAACTTAATAGTAACCAAGATACAGGGTGTTATAATTTTATTTTCAATTTTTGTCAATACATTTCTTAAAAATGATGTTTCTTAAACGAAATTTGGTAATGGGGGGGGGGGGGGGGGGGGGTTTAAGATAAGAAATTTAAATATCTCGAAAATGTTTATGTAGATTGTAGAGGGCGCTGTGTGTATTCGCATTTTTAATGAAAATATTATTTTATCCATCTTTTTGACGTAAAAAAGGTATACCTTGCAAATGTCGCTACGAGTTACCATTTTCTAGATATCTGCGTTTAAATTGTTCATTGCCCCATTTTAAATTGCGCTTTTGAAACATAACATTTGTGTTTCCTTTTCCTTTTGCGTGCGAGCCTTTAACGTGCATCATTACGCTTGAATTGCATTGTCTCTAGAAAATGATGGTCTCAAACTAAACTCACTTGGTACCTATCGTTTTATCAGTCGTAAACCAACTTTGAAGCTGTTAACATGGCTAAGTAAAAGAAAAACGTTTTTTGTCGATTAAGAAGTTTGGGTAATACGTACGATTGAAAAGGAAGAAAAGAAAAGTGACTTTGGAAGACGTTTAGGACTAAGTCAATCTACTGTTGTTACCATTTGGAAAAACAAGGAAACAATTCAGCAGGCGGCACTGGAGGGAAAGTCAAGAAAAGAGAGGTCAAGAAAAAGAAGCCAAAATTCGAAGAATTGGATCAAGCAATGTGGCCAATTGTTACAGCCAAGGCTGATAAGTTTGCCGAACAACTTGGCAATACAGATTTTAAAGCATCAGAAAGTTTGCTCGGAAAATTTAAGCGCCATCACAAAATTACGTATGGTAAAATGAAAGAAGAGTCGTGGGAAGTTGATATGCATGTGACTAACGATTGGATTAGTAAAATGTGCCTAAGTTAAAGAGAAGTACTCTCCAAATGCTGATGAAACTGCCTTTTTTAAGTTGACTTCCGACAAAACTTGAAAATTCAAAGGAGAAAAATGTGTTGTAGGAAAACTCTCTAAAGAGAGTATTGAGAAACTCAACATGAGTAGTACAGAAAAAAGAAAGCTCTTAGTTATAGGCAAATCAAAAAACCCTCGATGTTTCAAGAACATAAAACAGTTGCCAGTCACTTATAAAGCAAACAAGTCAGCTTGGATGACATCGGAGTTCTTTGAAGAGGAAGTGAAAAAATGGGATGATGAATTAAAAACGGAAAATCTTGCTTCTAGTAGACAAGTGCCTGATCCCGCTTTTATCCAATCTTCTAAACGAAGAGTTAGCATTTTTCCCAGCTAATATAACCAATATTGCAGCCAATGCATCAGCCTAGTATCAATATAGAAGGAAAATGTTGATGGATCTAATCGAGACTGACGGCAAGACCTCGGTTAACATGCTACAAGCAGTGAACTTTATATCAAAGGCCTGGAAAAAAGGTAACAGCAGCAACTATACTGCATTATTCTCGACACGCGAGACTATGTAATAGTCAGACAGTAGAAACGGATCAGTTTGATAATGAAGACAACGTACCATTAAGTGAATGGATAAAATAGTTCAACATACCAGAAAATTTTAACGAAGGCCTACAAACATACGAAAATATAGACGGGGATCTGGCCACAACCGACAAATTTGAAGCAAAATGTATGCTATGTATGAAGAGCAAACTGTGCCTTCATTGCAACAGCGACTAAGGAAAGACGAAATCAACATTCTTTGAGCAGAACTAGCCTCCGGAGATATTTATCTCTAATGGGTTTTGGAGATCGGACCATTAATAAAAGACAAATATTTATAGAATCACAACGATTACGACGATGACCGTTTGACTACTTAAAATATATAAAAAAATACAGATTAGAAAATCGTCTCATTATCTACCTTGATGAAACATGGTTCGATACACATGAGATACCAACAAAAGGATGGGTAGATACATCAAGAAAATGCCAAACCAAAGCCCCAACAAACAAGGGAAAAAGAATTACAATTTTACATGCAGATGAACAAATTCTTGATCGAAAAAGTGTCGAAAAGTAAGGAAAAACTTAATGAAGATAAAGAAGATGATCAAGTGGACGATTCTGAACCGGCAACTATTGAACAAACACTTGATTGTATTTGCCGCCAAGTTAATAGAAAAAATTTATTGTTCAAGCAATACGATTCCACCACATATCAAGCTATGGATAGAATACATAAGATAATACAAAACAAGTACTGGCATAGCAAAAAAACATCAGGCAAAGTTAACAAACTGTATGTATTAAGAATAATTTAATTACCTTACCTTGTGAATTTGGCTGTTTTTCTTTCTTCACTTCATATAACGAAAACTCTCTATAAAAATAAAAAATGCTCGATTCCTTCAGTTTCGTTATAAACAGTTTACACTTATGTTTCGCCTCTTGTCGATACCCTGACGAGCCTGAACATCAACAGAACTGCTAAACTTTAGCAGAACTGATGTTCTGCTAAAGTCGAGGAGAGGTCCGATTTTTCGAACAGCGAGAGAATGCTCGTATATGCGATTTTGGATACGTCCTTTAGTTTGACCGAGATATGATTGAGGGCAGCTAGAACAAGGAATCTCATAGATACCATGTGAATCTTGTGGAATATTATCCTTTACTGGTCTAAGGAAACTGGAATAGACGTATCCAAAATCGTATATACGAGCATTCTCTCATCAAACAGGTCACAAAATAGATTTCGACAAGATCAAAGTAATCCCACCGATATATTCCTACAAAGCCCGCATAATTCGTGAAACAATTGATATCGAAAAACGTCCAGACTACTTAAACAAGAGCGACGACGGTCTTGTTCCAAATACATGGAAACCGCTTATTTCCAAATTGCCTATCCGAAAACCTTCCAGTCAAACGTCCACCTCCCGTCTCACCCCCGCCGCTCAACTGAGCGCCCCACCCTCACCTATTAATACGGTCGCGTTTACGGTCAGAGTTATGAACTCTGGGGAGTAGATATATATATATATATATATATATATATATATATATATATATATATATATATATATATATATATATATATATATATATATATATATATATATATATATTATATATATATATCCCCTTTGTAAGAAGAACAATATATAATACCAGATATCCTAGTGGAGGAAGTAACAAATGCTATAGAATTGATGAAGAACGGCAAGGCTCCAGGAAAGGATAGTGTAACTGTCGAAATGCTAAAAGCTGGTGGTCGGACGTTACATAAAATACTGGCAACATTATACTCAAAATGCCTCAAAGAACAAAAAGTACCTGACTTATGGAAAAATGCAGAAGTGATCCTTTTACATAAAAAAGGAGCACAGGAAGATTTAAAGAACTACCGTCCAATAAGCCTCCTATCAGTGATGTACAAAGTTTTCACTAAGATAATTTCTAAAAGAATATTAAAAAAAAATTGAATGACGCACAACCAAGAGAACAAGCAGGATTCAGAAGTGGATTCAGTACAATGGATCACATCCAGGTTGTACAGCAGGTCATAGAAAGGCACAACGAATACACCATGCCACTGTGCTTGGCTTTTATCGACTACGAAAAAGCATTTGATTCCATCTCAAAGCATGCGATAATGGATGCACTGCCATGGTGTAGAGAGAGCCTATGTAAACCTATTAGAATCGATATATGATGGAGCTACAGCCACAATTCACCTTGATGATCTTGAAGTGGGAATTAATATAGAACGAGGTGTACGGTAATATAGAACTAGGTAATATCGCCTATTCTTTTCTCGGCTGGCCTTGAAGAAGTATTCCGTAAACTGGATTGGGAACAGGATGGTGTAAAGATCAATGGTGCAAACTTAAACCATCTTAGATTTGCAGATGATATTATTCTCATTTCACAAGACCCAGAGGAGCTGCAAAGACGCATACAACAACTGCAAAGGGCTGGCGAACCATTTGGCTTGAAAATAAACCTGAAAAAGAGTCAGGTTATGTTCAATAACTTCGCTCAGGACAGAAGAATTTCAGTTTTAGGAAGGGATTTAGAGACTGTGGACAGCTTTGTATATCTTGGACAGAGGATTTCCATGGAGGGGAATACCGCCCGGGAGGTGGAACGGCGGGTTAAATGTGGCTGGCAGGCATTTGGTAGGCTCAACATAGTGTTTAAGAGCAGACTCCCACTTTGCCTGAAAAGAAAAGTATTCGATCAGTGCGTTCTACCCGTTATGACATACGGAAGTGAAACCTGGACACTCACATCGCAATCAATTCAAAAACTTCGGGTGGCACAGAGGGGAATGGAAAGATGTATGCTTGGCATTACAAGACGAGACAGAAAGTCCTGCGCATGGATCAGGAAACAAACAAAAGTCTGTGACATCATTGGAAGAGTAAAACAGTTGAAATGGAGATGGGCAGGCCATATAGCGAGGCGATGGGACGACAGATGGACCAAGGCAATCCTGGAGTGGATACCGCTTGATCGCAAACGTCCGCGAAGAAAACCGAAAGCACGATGGATTGATGACATCGTTAAGTATATTGGACCCGAGTGGCAGAGGAAAGCCCAGGACCGTGAAGGTTGGAAGCATGCTGAAGAGGCCTTCATCCTGCAGTGGATCGATACGGGCTGATGATGTTGATGATGATGATGATGATATATATATATATATATATATATATATATATATATATATAGAAAGTGAAAGATGTGAATAAAAATTGCTAATCTAATACAGATTTTTGTTTATGGTACAAGCGTTAAAAGAGCTAGTTGTAATAGAAAATCCCTACGAACTTAATCATTTAACCCCTATATTATTAGATTAGATTAGGATATTAGAAGTATTCATTTAAAAACATTTTAAAAATCTTTATTTAATACTATGAGAGATTCTTTTCACTCTCGACATTGCGCCAATTTTTTACCCATCTCCGAAAAGCTCTTAATGAAAACGGTTTGGCCATTCAAATTTAATAAGCCGTTAATTTAGCCGCGAGAATTTCAAGAAGCTAGTAAAAAGTGCAGATGTAAAAAAGTAAGAATTTTTAAAGAGGCATTAAGTTAAGATGCATTGCGCTATTAGAGTTAGGTGACTCGGGAAGTCTTTTACAGTATTTTAGTATCTCACTTCTTTAAGGCATCTTTGTTACGGCACATTAAACAAATCCGGAGCCAGCATGCGAAAGCTTACTTATTTCGCGAGGTCAACGAGTAAGTTCGGCATCAGAATATGTTGTATTTCTAGGTGAGTAAATATCGTCTTAAAATGCATTGATTTAAATAATTATTATTTTAATAGTTTGCTTCCATTCAGATACGTGATTGAATAGTAGGTCATTGTTATTTGGACTAGGAAATATTGTAATATATGCCACGTTTTACTAACTAAATTAATTCAAAATGTTGAATGCATATTGTTGAATGTTTTGTATGCCAAAGTTCTGTGGGGGATTTCAAATTGAATTGCCGAGAAAAGATTCGGATTGATATTCTCCTCACTAACACCACAAAACGTTCTACGAAACTGTATTTCTTATCTAACAAACCTCTTTCCTAACCTGGTTATTTTCAGTCATCAAAACAGTCGAAATGTGTAGTTTTTCTTGAAACTCGTAAAGCATCAAATGTCTCATATCGAATCTATCTACACTTTGCTCCATTCTTATACGGGTCATCAAATATTTTGCAAAATGTAACAATAAGTACACCAATTATCAATATATTTAACTAGAATATAGGTTAGGTTTCTCTTGAGATAAACTACACTTCGGGATAGGATAACATAATACATGAACTGATTAAATAACGAAGGCAAGAGATTATAAAATATCTCAAGATCCTTCTTAATAACTGCTTGACTGAAGGGGGTATACCCAGTGACTGAAATAAATCTCTGACAATACTCATCTTGAAAAAAGGCGACGCTTATAACTTGAAAAACTCAAACCAACTCCTCTATTGTCATAGTTCTACAGACTTCTTACCTGAAGACTAACAAACAGACTCAATACAATATCGCCCTGTATTGTTCATTTGTAGAGTAAGATAAAGCTTTTGAGAATTAGTGCCCAGAACTGTCAGGAAGAGAACTTTGTCAAGTTCAGAATAGATCACTGCTACAGAACCTTGATTGACTTAAACCTTAATTGTATGGTGCACATAATCGCCCCACCCGAGCGATGTACTTATTATACAAGTTTTTAAGGTCTTTATCGTTGGCAAAGTGTTCATTCTTCATTTGGTTGGACAGCGAGCAGAATAGACGATATTCAGTTGGCGCAAGACGTGGAGAGTACGGCGGATTCTGAGGAATGTCCCATTCGAGATCATTCATGGCCTTCTTGACGATGTTTGTTGAATGGGGTTACTTACACGGTGCAGCTGGTTCAGGTAGCGTTTCTTTTCGGCAGTCTTGTCCTTCCCGAGCACGAGTGCACGAGAACCACCCAGTCTCACCCAACGCAAATCATGGTCTCCTTGGGATGGAGATCTTGCCACTTACTCTTTCCTTTGCTTTATATTAACATACAGACATCATTTCTCATCCCATCCTCTTTTTGTAGTGGCGAGTTTTCTTGTTGTCGGTGAGTTTGTGTGGTGTACACAAACTCACCAAAGACAATACAAAGTACAATATGGCAAATACACGGGAACCAATTCCTATATAATAATTTTTAAACACCTATACTTAAATGTATCGAATTGAAAAAACATTGATGTGGATGTATCAGCCCATATCAATCCACTGCAGGATGAAGGCCTCTTCAGCCTGATTTCAATTCTCGCGTTCCTGAGCTTTTATCTGCCATTCCGTTGAGTTTTCAAAGTTGAGCTTTAAATTTATTTTTACTTCTTCCAAAGTCTTTGCGAGTCCATAAAAAAACTAGATGTCACTTAGATGTAATTTTGATTTTCATAGAACCCTACAACATTACACAATAAAATTTTAAAAAAATTTATCCTCCAAATTATTATTTTATTATACCATTAACTTTTTTTTAATTCAAGCTTCATTTAAAAATTAACATAAAAAAATCTGTGGGCCCAATAATGTTTTATGGAGGCTGAGGAGATAACAAAAAACCTTTCTTATCGACTATTTTAATTTGGCAAACGATGCATCGAACACCCTATATATCGATCCTAGTATTGAATTAAATGAATTAGTAAAATCAAATGCTTTTTCATAATCGATTAAAGCCCAGCACAGTGGCATAGTGTATTCGTTGTGTCTTTCTATGACCTGCTGTGTAAACTGGATGTCATCCAGTAATTTAGAAAGAGATTCTTAAACAAAACTACCTCAAACGCTTATTTGGTCTTATTTATTTTATTTCGCATGCTATACATGTACTATAAATTCACGTCACTATTATGTTTTGTAGTACAATTGCAATTTTGTATTCAAAAGGCGACTGGCGACGTATTTATGTCCACCACAATACGGTGTAATTTTCAACTATTTATTGTATCATCTCTAAAAAACCTATTGTTTGGATTCCTGTAAATAATTTAAACCCAACAATGGCCAATGCACTCCGGAACAATGTGTTTCTGGACAAATGAGGTTTAGAACCCTCTGAATAAATAAGCAGTAAGTCTGTGTCCACCTATAACATGTGCTCTGATTAAAAATTAAAACGGGTTTCTTGTGAGCGACGAGAAAACTCTTTGTTTTATGTAAGTGGCAATTATGGTAAATTACCCAAAAAAATCAACACGACACATAATTCCATACAAATTTACAATTACATAAATGATTCGTGATATTTTATGTACACAGTGCGTCCGTTAAGTATCAGTACTTAAGATATATCTCAGAAACCGATCAGGGCATCTATTGACGAGTGGCGTCGTTTCAAAGCTTGTACATTCCTGGACCTAACGAAACCTACTTTACCACAATCGGTTGACATTTGTTGATTTTATGACGTTTTGTTTACAAGCCAACAAGTTTGATGTACGAATAAAATCATGGAACAAAGAGCTGTTATTAAATTTAACGCAAAACTCGGTGAAACTGAGTCTGAAATCTTCCGGTCTGAAACATGCAGCAAGTATACAGCGATGATTGTTCAAGCAGAACAAATGTTTTTCTGTGGCATAAACGTTTTCTGGATGACAGAGAGTCGCTAGAGGACGACAAATGTGGCGGGAGACCAATACTTCACTAAAAATGATGGAAGATGCTTTGAATGTCGGCAAAGAAACGATTCGACTCATTCTTCATTGTTCTTCATTGTTGATTACACTCCAGAGGGGTCGTCGCAATCACCAGAAATGATCAAAACTTCCTGAAATCAATTGTTACGGGGGATGAAACATGGTGCTTTCAATACGATCCAGAAACTAAACATCAATGGGCGAAATGAAAGCTGAAAAACTCACCACAGGCAAAAAAAACATGAAAAACTCTTTCAAAAATCAAGGCAATGTTCATTGTTTTTTTTTAATAACAAAGAGTTCGTTTCAACTGGTCAAAGTATCACTGGGCAGTATTAGTTAGAAGTCCTGAAACGATTGATGCACTGAATTCGTCATATTGGACGAGAATATCGCATCTCAGACAGCTGGAGTTTGTTGCACGATAATGTGCCAAATCACATACCCTTAATCGTGCATCAATTTTTGGCTCTAAACCAAGTCTGTGTGATCAACCACCCACCGTATTCACCAGATTTAGCCCGCTGCTTGTTCCCAAAGTTAAAATTAAAGTAGAAAGGGTGTTTTGTTGAAGACATTCAGACCATCCAAGCAGCTTCGATGCTCTTTTGAACTATTTGGAGGCTATTCTATAAGATGAGCTGGAGCACGCAATTGAATCACTATTGAATCGATGTAGCAAATGTATCGAAACGAGAGGAGAATACTTCAAATAATAATTCATAAAAAATACCTTATATATTATTAATTAAATATATAATTTATTTAATATATATATATATATATATATATATATATATATATATATATATATATATATATATATATATATATATATATATTATTATTATTAATTTATGTGGTATATACAATCTCTAGGTTCAGATTCACTTTGATTTGCCTTCAGTTAATCAAGTTGGCTGATTTCTATAGCACTTTGTTCTCATTTTCAAATCATTTAATCTATATTTTGTTCATTTCGGAGATTATCAAATAATTTACCTGGATTTACAAAATCATTCAAAAATGGCAGTTAATACCGAAAATATGGACTAACCAATAATTGAGAATAATCAAATAATTTTCAAGTTATATTTACACATTCTAAAACGATCTCGTTTGTTTCTTATGTTGTTTCCTCATTGTCTAATATACAAATAACAATTATTGTAAAGAAAACAAAGCCGAACCTGGAACAAAATCCAAACAGAATTTTAAGGAAATTAAGACAGAAGGTACCTTTTGTTTTCGTGCTTTGTGGATATAAACAGATAGGTATTTAATTAATAGGGAGGGATGTAAATAATGAATGTAATTTTACTGAAAATACGATACCTTTATGGGAGTTTTTCAGATGGTATAAACGTGAGCAAAGGCATTTTGCCAAAACAAATTATGAACAAACTCAGCAGCATGAACGAGCTGATAATGATAATATGCGAGTAATTTGTCTCGAATTTAATATTTTCGAAGGAAACTCATACATTTACATTCCACATCGTCGCATTATATGGAATTATAATATACTTACGAAAAATGTTATATGAACTTTCTAAATTTGTCAAGATAATTTGATTTTTGTTATACGAGGATAGCTATTTATGTATCCGAATAATATTTTTTTTAATCTCCCATATATTTGCTATCTACCCAAAGGTAATAAGAAGCTGTTACAACATTAAAGGTAAGGCAAGCATCAGAGGTTATGGCGCTTACATTAAAGGCCTAACATATACAAAGAACTTAAGTTCTTTATAACTAGAATAATGGAATATCTTAATTATATCTTAAATTCTATAGCTTATCTCTAAAGGATCACAGCATTTCAGTCTCTGCGGCTTTTGGCTATTATACCGGAGGCTGACAGCAAGGGAGTTGAGGTGTACTTCAAGTCGCGATAGATACTTCGCACTCATGCACTTGGCTTCTTCTAGCACAGGCTTTATTTTTAGATCACGGTGTAAAGTTTGATTTGTCACGAACCAAGGAGCATCAGTAATTATTCTCAGGGTTTTGGACTGGAATCTTTGAAGTTTTCCTATGTTGGATGCACTCGCGGTTCCCCACAGTTCTATGCCATAACTCCATACGGGTTTGAGGATCACTTTGTAGATGGTTAACTTATTAACCAACGATAATTTGGATTTTCTATCTATTAACCAGTCGAGTTTGGATAATTTTAAGCCAAGTTGTTTCTTCTTCATAAAAATGTGTCGTTTCCAGTTTAGTCTTCGGTCAAGTCTCATTCCAAGATATTTTGCACAGTCTGCCTGGGGGAGTTGATGTCCATTAAGTGTTACACTCGGGCATGACTCCTTCCTTAAGGTAAAAGTGACTTGCTGAGATTTTGCCTCATTGAGTTTTAGACGCCATTTTTTTATCCATACTTTTATCTCATCAAGAGCTTCCTGAAGCTTCTCACATGCATATCTTGGTACCCTGCTTATTGCCATAACTGTGATATCATCTGCCAAGATGGCTATAGACGTGTTTGGCGTAGTTGGTAGGTCAGGAGTGAAGATTTGAAAAAGTATGGGACCCAAGACACTACCTTGAGGTACCCCTGATTTTATCGGATATATGTTAATTATTTCTCCTTTATATTTGACAGCGAAGTATCTGTTCGTCAAATATGATAACAGTTCCTGATATTATGGTGTAGAAATTTTTGACTTAAGTTTGTATAGTAAGCCTGAATGCCACACTCTATCGAAGGCTTGTGTAATATCCAAAAATGCAGCCGAGCAGTACTTTTTATCTTCAAAGGCGTTATTAATAATTTTCACTAGCCTGTGCACTTGTTCGATTATTGCGTGTCTTTCGCAAAATCCGAATTGGTGTTCTGGAATGATATGTAGTTCGTCAAGCACTGGCTTCAGCCTCTTTAGGAACAATTTCTCAAAAAGCTTTGATAAGACAGGCAAAAGTGTAATGGGTCTATATGATGATGCTTCCTCCGTCGGTTTACCAGGTTTTGGAATCAATTTGATTTGTCCTACTTTCCACTGTAATGGAAAATGGCCCACTCTAAGTATTGCATTATAAATTTGTGTAAGTAATTTTTCCGGTAATTGTTTAACGACTTGTCCAGTTATAAGGTCAAATCCTGGACTTTTCTTTGGGTTGAGGTTTCTGTGAATCATAGCCTTAACTTTACTAATTTTTATGGTTTTAATGGGAAGTGCCATTTGGAATGGTGTTTCAAGATATGAAGTTATTTCTTCCTCATCTTTTCCTATTTTCCTAAATTTTTCATTGGAAATGGCTGAAAAACATTAGCTAGATGTATTGCAACAGTTTCAGCCTTATCAGCATCTGTTCTCGTTCAAGTTCCATTCTGTTTTCTGATTGGTGGTATGCTCTCTTGTGTTTTATTAATTTTTACTGTAGCTTTCCACAGAGAGTAATCAGTAGCTTCAATGGGAGTAAGACCTTCAAGGTAATTTTGAATTGCCTCATTTTTTTCATTACTGAGTAATTTTTTTACCTCTTTCACAGCTCTATTAAATCTTGTCTTGTCTACTGGGGCTCTAGTTGTCATCCACCTATTACGTAGTCTTCGTTTTTTGGCAATTGCATGTTTTGCTATTACAGAGCAATTCTGCTTCTGGATTTGACCACTCATTTCAGGAGTTACATCCCAGGGGGCTTGTCGTATTGTAATAGTTAGATCTTCTACAGCCTTGTCTATGTTTTCAGGAGATTTTAACAGCATATCAGTAAGTATTATTTCATCAGGCAAGTGCTTAAACAAATCCCAGTTCGTTTTTTTATTAGTGAGTACGGCTGGTTTTTGTACATTGATGATGTTTGAACTGACTGGTACTATTGTGGGAGAATAATCCGAAGAAAGATCGAGGCTTTGTTTTGCTAGACAATTGCTAGTAGGAATACCTTTAGTAATACAGAAGTCAATAGTGTCTGGTAGTTTGTTCCTATCACTAGGCCAGTATGTGGGCCTACCAGTAGACAAAGTGTTTAGGTTATTTTTGTCGATATATTTTATGAGCTCTCGACCTTTAGTAGTTATTAACCTTGATCCCCATCTGAAGTATTTGGCATTGTAATCACCACCAGCCAGGAATCTAGTGCCTAATGTGGAAAAGTACTCAGCATAATGCTCTTCTTTCAAATTGTGACTTGGAGGACAATAAAGGGTATTTAAAGTTATTGGACCTCTCTTATCTTCGATTACGACATTAGTTGCCTGAATTTGTGCTGTCTGGAACTTGAGTGCTTCATGATGTTTAATTGTTTTTTTAATTATGATTGCACTACCACCATGGACTGTACCATCGGGATGTTGAGTGTTATATATTACATAGTTTTGAATTCTTAAATAGCTTCGATTGGTATAATGCGATTCAGATATCAACATTACGTCAATATTATGTTCTCTAAGGAAAACTGATATTTCGGGCCCATGGTTAACTAGGCCATTAGCGTTCCAAAGGGCTATTTTTAAATTCTTGAACGTTAATTGAGTTTATCAAGCAATTTAGACACAACATTCATTATTGTATCCATGCGTTGCACCATTTGCTCGACTAATTTCTCTAGTCTGTTAATTCTTTCTTCCGATTGATTAGGGTTTGCAGCTGGAACATCAAAGTTACTATTATACGATTTGAGTCCATTAGTGACTGAAGCAAATGAAGTACCTTCTCTCACTTTATTATCAGCAATATGGGTATTATTGTTTTGTTGGCCTTGTTGGATTTTAGGTCTAAGAGAGGGAAAGTTTCTTTGTTGAAGTTCTTTATAAACTTTACAACCCTTATAATTGGCGGGATGATTTTCACCACGTTTCGTTCACTTATTGTGCAGTTTTTGCTACTATGTAGACCTCCAGATTTATTGCATTTTTGCTGTCGGATGCAATAGTTTCGAAGTGGTAGTGATAAGAAACGATACTAGCCCGGTGCCGTGCTGGAATTCTATTAAACACGATTCAGTATAAAACTTAAATCTACTTACAAGCGCTTGTTCAAGCGTGGTGGCCGGCGGCGGTCACCTGCCATCATTACAAGGCCACAGGGTCACATCTTAGCTTATCAACCGGCCTCTGGCGTGAAAACTAATACTAATGCATCAGCAATGAGTGAAATAGACTTTGCAATGACTAGTCAGGAAGAAGTTGATGAATACTTAACTAAAGAAAAAAATTTGGAACGTGAGATTGAAACAAGAACGTTCGAATAAGCTAAAAAACTTCATGAACAATTGTTAAATGAATTTCATGAAACCTCTGAATGGAAATAAGTCGCAAAACTAAGAGAAGTTCGCCGGAGATTATAAGAAACGTCAAACAAAAATTAATCACAGACTACAAGCATATATATATATATATATATATATATATATATATATATATATATATATATATATATATATATATATATATATATATATATATATATATATCTAAATAATCAATTCCAAGTATTAGAAAATGTCCCAGATGACTTTGATACAAATAAACAAGAAACGAGTACGAGTTCAGCGCCATAAATTAAACCTCCTCCTATTTTTTATCAGGAATTATAAAAGCTGATTTACTAGTTAAAACTTTAAACAGCTATGAAGGATTGAAGGATAAATATTCCCTTAAATTAATAAATGATGAAATCAAATTAATGACCGAAAATGAAGCAGCTTATAAAGTAGCATGTCAAATCCTATCATACATACATGCCAAGAGATAAACGAAGTTTTCGAGTTGTTATTAAAGGGCTTCATTACACCATCAACATTGAGCTGCTCAAAGAAATCTCTATACTTTAGTTAGAAATGTATATAACGCAAAAAGTGGCAAGGAGAAGACACCTCTAAATATGTTCTTCCTGGAACTGGAACCAAACGATAATAACAAAGAAAGTTATCAAATAACGAATTTGCAACATTACAAAGTAAAAATTGAAACTGTAAGACAAAAAAGACAGATACCGCAATGCGGCAGATGCTTGAAATTAAAAATTGTTTTCTTGTTTTTCAAAATATTCTCTACGATGATGGATACACTTTTGTATACGTTTGAACTAATTTTCATAGCACGTTTTCCATTCCGATTGAGGTATCTCCAAAACTTGCATTTTGAACGCATCAATCGTTGACCATGTGGTTTATTCTTCATGGACGAGAACAAAAAGAAATCATTGGGTACCAAATCAGGACTGACCGATGTGTGAGAGTTCGCGTGGTCACTTTGAAGAATGACTTTGCGTCACTGATTGTTATTTTCTTATTGCTTCAAAGACTTCTAGCAAAAAAATGGTTATGTACCATTCAGAATTGACCTTCTACGATTCTCTAATGGCCCTGTAGCCGCATGCCCATTTATCCCAAAAAACAGGCAACCATTTGCTTCGAAGTTCTTGTGCGAACAACTTTTCTTGGGTTTGGCTCATTTTGAAAAACCCATACACTCAACTAGCAGTCATGGCAAATATGGCAGCCAATAGTGGCGCTTTCTTAGTGGCGTTATTGCATTTTTTATACATATTTTAATTAATTTATAATTAATTGTAAACAAATTGTATTTATGATAAAGGTTTAAAATAAAATTAAAAAATCTATAATTATTTTTTTATTGAAAAAACCAAATTTAAAAGTAGTGGATATTTTACATAATAATCTTTGCTTAGTTATATAAAATATGTATTAAATTATCAGTACAAATCACCTTGTTGGGAGATGCCATATATAAGAACAAGAAAATTACAGAATACTATTTTTAGCCTTTAAAATTGTTGTCCACTTTTATTGCGTCATAAAAAACAAGCTATTTACGTCACATAGCATTGTCCGAACCCACATTTAAGGAGTCCCAAAAAACATATATTTTCCTTTACAACATCAAAACAAATTTCGTGACAAAATGAATTCAAAACGGCTTATTAAATTGTCGAGGCTTCCTTTTTGGTAGCTCTATGATATTCCGAGATAACAAACCACTATATTGGATTTTTTCATTTAGCCTCGCCAAAAAGCCATATATGATATATTCGTTGCAAAAAGGAAAGGACAGAATGGAAAAAATTGAATTTGACTATAAGGGGAGATCCGATTTCGGATTTTGGCGGAAGGAGATGGTATTTGAAAAATGACCATTTTTTCGTCATTTTTGCTGTAGAAAAGGTGTTTGATCTTACTATACCATACAAAGTATAGTGATATAAAAGGTAGTGCACGGAAAACAATAATCTGATCCAAGTAATGGATATTTTCACAAATACATGTTTGGAGCCTTAAAAAAAAAGAAAGTTTACCTCAACATTTTCCACCATTTCTTCACATATAATAGCCTTGAATTATTTTAGTTTTCGACACCTTCGTACACGCATGATTTCAAGTATCACCAAAGACAAAAATCAGATATGAAACGACCTGTTAATAAAGGAAGGAACCCACGGGATATCGCCAAACCGACACAAAAACATCGAGAAATTGTCCAGAAAACATAAATTGACTATTCCAGCCCTTGTTTTTGAAATATGAAGTTGGGTTGTATAACATTTGTGATACAAAATATGTAAAAACATGTAAAAAATATGGATGTAAAAAAAAAACATCCATTCAAAATTTCCGCCAGTCTATGTACCGACCATTTCCGAAAGTTCCATTAATTATGACGGCGTCTGTCGACAAGACACCTTCTATAGCCCCTTCTGCCTATACAAAACGAGTAATTTGTGTTCCAAAAACGTCCATTTTCCATGACTGCACTGTATATTCAATATATTGCCATATCTGTTATTATATTATTGTGTTATATTATTGTAGATCTGAAGAAACAACTATGTTGGCGAAACATGTCAGAATAATATAATTCAGTGAAAAACGTATAAAACTGTAGTTTTATTTTAAACTAATTTATTTTGAGATTTCACAGCATTTATTAGTATTGTTTTGTATAATATTTTAGTATTCTCAATAAATTTTTTGTTTAAGACAATATTCGTATTTATTTATATTTGTATTTTCAAGTCTTTTTATGTACAAGCACAAAAGTTTCAGATTAAATAATCTCCTGATGATGCTAACATGGTTAGCGAAACGTGCGCCGAGAACTTTAAAAAATTAAAGTGATTTGATGTTTAGTGGTAAATCTTTTTGAGTTTACCACAAAAATGTCCTCTTGGAAAAATATTTACACTATCAATAAATAATTTTGATTGTTTATCAATATTTCGAATGTTTTGTTTTCCATGCACGCATTTTTGGCATCATCCCCATTACTCATTCTATCTTTGTTTCTGTTCCATTTAATTTAAGGTTATCAAGAAATACCTGGTTAGAAAAGGTATTTATAGAATGCATGAAAAATGGGAGAGTGGAGGATATATATAAGCATTTTTGTTGGTTGATGACTGAAGACGAGCCCCACCCATCCCTTCAACTGGAGGGCATATGTTTCGTCTCTCGATGTTTAGACTCTGCAGGGTACCTAGACATGCTCCCCCATCAAGAATAGGGAGACCCTATCCACAGCCAACAACCAATATTTTCGCCGACTCCCCGTCGGCCCGTCGTTGATGGGGGAGCATGTGTAGATATATGGATAGGGTCTATGTGGATAGGGACTCCCTATTCTTGAAGGGGGAGCATGTATAGGTACCCTAAAGAGAGTCTAAACATCAAGAGATGAAACATATGCTTTCCAGTTGAAGAGTTGGGTGGGGCTCGTCTCCAGTCATCAACCAACAAAAATACTCATTAAGGCGGAGACGCAGGTTGTTGTGTGTTCGACATGAGATTGTGGAACCCAACGATTGAGTGTATGATGACACTTAGCTATTGTTGTCTTATTGGACGCAGTCCAAAGAAATCTGACATTGCATATATATATATATATATATATATATATATATATATATATATATATATATATATATATATATATATATGCTGTTTTTGAACACTTATTTATGTATAGGTAGGTCATCGCAAGTATGCATATCTTAGGTAACCATTAATGAAAGGACAAGTTCAAGTAATGGATTTAATCATATTGACAAACAAAATATTCACTATTCAAAATACTTCCTTTTTAGGGTCTCTTTTTTTCAGTCTGGATACATATTTCTATGTTCTTACACACAGCGTGGTAGGAACTGTTTTTGTTCTTCTTCTGCAGTAATCAAACCGTGGAAGTCTTGCATTAACTTTCAGGTATTTATTTCCAAAAGTAGGTCGGAAAAGTTAGGTTTTAGTTATATTATAATCCTGGAACCTCCCATTCCACCCTTTTTTTAGTTATTGAATTAATTGAAATTTATCTTAAAGTCATTTAATCACAGTTTGATTTCATCAGAACGACTTGGAACTAGATATATTCGAATCATCTCTTACACTCAGTTTCACTGCAGTGATGATATCTAATGATACGATGGTCCGACGATACTTAGCCACTAACTCACCTGCAACTGAGCTAGATGATTCAAATTTTTCGACGAGATAATAAATCGATTGGCCGATTATTTTGGCAATAAAATTCACGGAACGCTTCAAAAATCTGGAAAACTGAGTACGTATTTTGTGTGCTGAACAAAGCAGATTATGAGTAACATTTACATTTCAAATAGTGTTGTCATTGATTGTTACGTTTCGTGTTGTGTCAGTCTTACTGGAAAACTCTTTACAATATGCAACAAATCGACATGCAATTCTTTGATGATGAATAACATTAGCGGTTAACCAAATAAAGCTCAGTGAATGAGCTATATTGTGTTAATATATATTCCTTATTGTGTGGAAAAAAATTCATTGTATTATAATGTTCACCCAAAAGAGATATTAATTATGACAAATTTATTTTCCCAAATAACAAGAAGACACTAAAAGAAAATCAATTGCTGAAAATTTATGAAAGTTTTGCTACAATGTTAATTTGCCTTGGGAAACCCAAGCTCACCATATGAAAACACCCAAATCTTTCACTACTCGAGCTAAATTATTCGCCTAAACTTACTAAGCAAATAAAAACTCCTTCGGCAAATACTGTTTTTAGCTGTCAACCCGTTAAATCCCTTCCTTAGTTTTACTAATTTAATAACGGGAAATTTCCAAACTACGGAAGTTCGACTTTATGCAAATTGTTTAATTCCTGTTAATAGTTTGAACAAACGACTCGAATATCGGTTCGACTTTTTGCTGGAAAATTTTGTCGCAACACCGGCACATACACCAGCTCCAGGGATAAATTTGTTCAACGTACATCGCATGTTAATTTTTCGCCTTTCTTTGGTTCCTCAAATTTAACGTAACAATTATAACGGAAGAATTGTTTATACGATGAATGAAAAATGTTTTGGTTGTTGCATTTCTGTTTAATACGATGATTGCTATTTATGTATCCGGAATAATAAATAAAAACAAATATTTATCATTGAAAATAGTTTATTGTTTTTTATAATATTCTCCGCGACGATCGGATACACTTTCGCATACGTTTGAATCAATTTTAATAGCAATTTTTCCCTTCCGATTAAAGTATCTCCAAAACTTGCATTTTGAAAACCGCTTTTGCTAAACCGCTAGTTTATTCATGGACAGGGATAAAAAAAATCATTGGGAGCCAAATCAAAACTGTACGGTGAATAATTCGATGTGTGAGAGCTTACATTGTCATAGTGAAGAATGATCTGGCGTCGCCGCTTGTTTCTTCTTATTTCTTCAAAAATTTCCAGCAAACAAATGGTTGTGTACCATTCAGACTTGTCCGTTCTACGATACTCTGGTAGTACTGTAACCACATACCCATTTATCCAAAAAAAAACAGGCTATTACAGGCCAACAGGCTAACTATTTCCTTCGAAGTGTTTCACAACGTTTGGCTCATTTTGAAAGAGCCATACAGTCCACTGATGTTTATTTTCGAGCTCATAAGCATAGCTCCAAGATTCGTTACCAGTGTAGATATTATACACGGCTTTTGAGAAATCACAATTGAATTTTTTGAACATTTTGTTGAACCAATCGACACAAGCCTGTTTTTGAGCGAGTGTCAAATTATGCGGAATTCAACAAGTACAATTTTTTTTCAAGGCAGATGTTCATGTAAAATCTTGCGTATGCTTATACTAATACACGGGCATGCCTCAATATCACGGTATGTCAAATGATGATCTTGCTTTATCAGTTCGCGTACAGTATCGATGTTTTCTGACACAACAAACTGATTTTGGACGATTTTCTTTAAAGTCGTCCGTAAACGAACGATGGCCACGATTGAATTCACTAAACCAGCGATATCCAGTGGTTTCAAATGATGCTTTGTCACCAAATGTCGTAATGAGTTCATCGATGCACTGTTGCGATAATCCACGTCGAAAGTCAAGATAGAGTCAAGAGAGTCAAGAGAGACACGTGACGTCGTATGGTTGACAGTTCGGCGAAGGCGATCGGTGGCACCACGTGGAGAAAGGGTGAAAGATTTCTGTAACACTTTTGTTGGTTGCTTGACGGGGAAGGAGCCCACCTATCCCTTCAACTGGATGACATGTTTCGTCTCTCGAGTTTCAGACTCTTCAGGGCGCCGACATATACTATACCATAAAGAATAGGGAGTCCCTATCCACAGCCAACAACCCATGTTTTCGCCGACCTCCCGTCGGATGGCGTATATATGTAGTGGTAGATATATATATATATATATATATATATATATATATATATATATATATATATATATATATATATTAATTTATTTATTTATTTAGCATCAGGTACATACATTAAAATGTAACACATAGACAGATTAAATTATGAAAGACAAAAATACATATACAAAACCGAAGACACATCACAATAAGTGCATCAAATTTTAAAATCAAAGCCATTGATGCATTTCAACATGGAATGTGTGGCTTCAAAGAAATCTTATTTCACCACTACATGCTGTAAGACGGCACTCAGCCACGATGTGCTGAAGAGTTTGGCGGAGTTCACCACAGTCACAAGCCGGCGACCCAAATAGTCCCAATTTGTAGATAGTCAGGGCATATGCCGTGGAACGTTCTGTGAAGTATCTTCCACTCGTGGCGGAGAAGCTCCATTTCGGGTAAGGATGATGTAAGGTCCTGACATAAGCCGCCTAACTCGCTCCTGAAATATGCCAAAATTCCTTCCATTTAGCATTAAAGTTCAAATTTTCTCCGAAGAATTGGCAGTGAGGGGGAGCTAGACTTCAGTCTCCAGAAGTCGACAACAGGTAAATTATTGTGTATTGGGAGGTGGAGCTTTGATAATATTTTATAATATTCCCCGACTAGCCATTCCTGTCTACGGATAGTAGGAGGAGCAATATTACTCAGATGAGAAAGCCAAGCTCCATATGTTTTTTATACGAAAGTGTTCGATCCATCGTTCCTCCTAAGTATTTTGGATAAAAATTGTAACGTTTTGAGTAGCTTTGGGGCTCCAGTCGTCCTTGTTGAGGTAGAAGCACGACACTTCAGTTGGATTCATATATATATATATATATATATATATATATATATATATATATATATATATATATATATATATATATATATATATATATATATATATATATATATATATATATATATATATATATATATATATATATATATATATATATATATATATATATATATATATATATATATATTCCCGGCCTGCGTGCGTCTCCGCCTAGGTTATTGTGTGTTCCCCATGAGATTGTGGAACCCAACGGTTGGGTGGGTGTGTGATAACACTCAGCTACTGCTGTCTCATTGGACGCAGTTCAAGAAAATCTAACACTACATATACACGCCATCCGAAGTCGGCGATAACATGGGTGGTTGGCTATGGATAGGTCTCCCTATTCTTGATGGTATGGTATATGTCGGCGCCCTGATGAGTTTGAACCTCGAGAGACGAAACATATGTCATCCAGTTGAAGGGATAGGTGGGGCTCCTTCTCGGCCAAGCAACCAACAAAAATGTTCATATATATATATATATATATATATATATATATATATATATATATATATATATATATATATATATATATATATATATATTTTATTTTATTTTATTTTTTTTTCACGGTAATGATTTTAAATTTTGGATACTTATGTAAATGAATATGAACTCTCTATTAATATATTTTCTGCGTTGTAGTATTGGCAGATCTACTCGGAACTGATTTTAACTTCGTTTTTTTTAAAATGGAAAATCCTATATATTATCGCATTTCTAGATTCTTTGACCATTTTGAATCTTTTGTATGTAACATATACTATACCTATCTACAGTTATTTCCGAAATAAAAAACATTTTTTAAGAAATTTGGCAAGAAACATCCCTGAATATTTTTTTTTACCACCAGCATTTATACCTAAATTTTTAAATACGGTTACTTAATAAGTTGCTTTATGGCAATATGGCATGAGAATTAATTTGTCGCATACAGGGCGTTTACAAAATAGTGACCTTTTGATAGAAGATAAAAATTCATGTTTTGTAGGAATTTTAAATGGAACACCCTGTATTTTATAGTGGAGCTCAAAAGCGTGGAGCTCAAGAGATACAAAAAATAATTTTGTATCTAAAATATATGATGATATACCTAATTTTAACGGTTTTCGACTTATAAACAAAAAAACTGCAATTAAAGCAAAGCTAACGATTTATTTTATTTTTGTAAACAATAACACAAAATTAAACTTAGAAACATAATAAAGAGAAAACCATTTTTATAACTAAGAAACTTTTTTTATAACAAATGTTCGAAACACTGACTGCTAACCTCTAAACACTTCAACATTCTAATATGGTCCCCTTCCGTGACGGCTCTTTTTATCTCAATAGGATCTAAGATTGCGAATGCTTGATTCACCCGATGTTTTAACTCCTCTCTAGTATTTACTAACGTTTTGTAGATATTATCTTTTACAGTACCCCAAAGATAAAAATGAAGGTGAGTTAAACCGGATGATCTTGGCGGCCAATTCCAGAGACCCAAATGTCTAAACCACCGGTCCTGGAAGAGTTCATTAAGTTGCCTGCTTACGTATTCCGTATAGTGTGCCGGAGCACCATCAAGCTGGTACCAACTGCTTCGATACACAGGTTCACACATACACGATACACAAATTAACTGTTGATCGTAAATAAATAGAATCTAATTTGTTTGTCCATGATTAAACAAGAAACTTTTAAACCAAATTTCTCTTGGAATACGCAATCCCTGATAAAATGAGGATTTTTATTGGCCCAGAAGTGACAATTTAGTCTGCTAAAAACTCCTCCCGAAAATTTGGACTGATCAGTCCAGATTATTTTTATAAAAAAATGGATCTTCCTGGATATGAACTAATAAATTTGCACAAAATTTCTCTCTTTGGAGGCATGGCGTTGTTTTTTCAGTATTCTTTGTATTGAGGAGAATGTAATATGCAGCTCGTTTCTAGATTTTCTAATAGAAGATTGGGAATACGCATGGAAATAAGCCAGTTAATCCCGTTATCATCATTAGATGTTACTAGATCGGTCAAATTCCGGGGTGCTTTGGTTGAAAAACCAAAATTTATAAAATTTGTTTGAATGAAATTTTCTTTAATTCATTCGTACTAAATTATTATACATTGCGTTAATTAAATTTATAATCACTGCATTTTCATTCCATTCTTTACAATAAGACAATTTCTTACTTAAATACGCTAATTATGAATTATAAAACTAATAATGTCAAATATAAACATGTTCATATTTGTTTAGAAGTAATGTCACCCTAGCCAGTCGTGGTCCACTACTAAATAAACCAATATCTTTGCATTTCGGTTTTTTGCTTATAAGACGAAAACCGCTAAAAATAGGTATATTATCACTTAACACTTTTAGATACAGAATTTATTGCTCTTTTGTGTTCCACTATAAAATAGGGGGGTTCCATTTAAAATTCCTACATAACATTCATTTTCAAGTCGTAGTAAATGCGCACTATTTTGTGAACACCCTGTATTCTATAAATTAATTATCATGTCATATTATCATAAAACAACCTTTTAAGGAACCGTATTCAAAAATTCAGATATCTAGCTACGCTGATTGTAAAAAGAAATAGTTTTATATTCAGGGATGTTTCTTGAAATGAATCAAGATAGGTATATCAGGTAATATTTTAAATAGAGAGCTCATGTTTCTTTACATAAATGTCTAAAATTTCAAATCTTTACTTTAAGTAGTTCTCTCTAAACGTCTAATGTACCAGTCACCGTGCACCACCCTGTATATATATATATATATATATATATATATATATATATATATATATATATATATATATATATATATATATATAGTGTTAGATTTTCTTGGGACTGCGTCCAATAAGACAGCAGTAGCTGAGTGTGTAGCTACGTCTCCGTCTAAATGAACATTTTTGTTGGTTGCTTGACCGGGGAGGAGCCCCACCTATTCCTTCAACTGGATGACATATGTTTCGTCTCTCGAGGTTCGGACTCATCAGGGCGCCGACATATACCATACCATCAAGAATAGGGAGACCCTATCCACAGCCAACAACCCATGTTTTCGCCGACTTCACGTCGGATGGTGTATATATGTAGTGTTAGATTTTCTTGGACTGCATCCAATGAGACAGAAGTAGCTGTGTGTCATCACACACCTAACCGTTGAGTTCCACAATATCATGTGGAACACACAACAACATGCGTCTCCGCCTAAATGAAATTTTTTTATGGTTGCTTGACCGGGACCTTCCCCTATTCCTCCCCTATATAGGTCTCCCTATTCTTGACGTTTCGCCCAGGTCACACTTGGCATTCTCAATGCGTGTCTGAAGACAGTCTCTTCAGACCTTGGCGAAACGTCTGCACGTTCCCAACAAATGGGACACAAACGATCGGATGTACTCCCGGACTAATAGTCTAGCTCATATATATATATATATATATATATATATATATATATATATATATATATATATATATATATATAAATATATATATATATACATAAATATATATATATATATATATACATATATATAACCCCCGTTAATTTGCCTCTTTTTGAGAGAATTACCTATGTTGATTTTTTATTGTGAATGAGTCGCCGAAGATCACGGCGAAAGAATTTTAGAAACGTTTACGTCGTACCGATCTACTTTTTGTAGGGATGAATCATTGATTTATTGTTTTTTGGGGAGTGTGGACGTGTCGATAGATTCTATTCTGGGTGCACGGGCAACCTGAAACTCTTGTTTAGTTTTTGATATTAAAGATAATGTTATTTTTATATCTGAGCCTAAGAAGTGGGATTAAATTACGGAACTGCCTATTGTGGACCTGAGTGTCAGTAAAACGCAGAATATTGATAAATTTGTTTTTGTTTTTTTGTAGATACTTATTAATTACGTCATATTTTAGCTGTACTATTACTATTAACTCTTTTTGGTACCGTTGTGCAAGAACTAAATAATTATGGAGTCGACTGAAAGTGTTGGAGATTCAGCCCAAAATCTAATAAATGAATTTGTAAAAGCATTGCAACCTCAGCGTGCTAGTGACCAGGTTGATTTGTGGGTAAGTCAAGTAGAAACTATAAAAAATTAACTTTACATGGTCAGATGTACAAATTTTGACAAGGATTGGTCGATTTTTAATAAACGATACACGAAAATGGTTCGAGCGTTGGGTTCCGGAAACTAAGAATTGGACCGGTTTTCGGTAAGACTCTCTTGAATTGTTTCCAACGAAAAAGAAATTTAGGTCGTTTATTTGAAAAGGCTCCGAAGTAAATTTATTATTATTATTCACGGATGGGCCCTAGTGGACCACGCGAAGTACAATTAGAAGCGTTTGTTGTCGTTAGCCTTCCTTTGCGCCCATACTAATTTCATTCTTTCGCTATGAGCTTTTTTCCTTTCGGCAGACCAAGTTGTTCCAGTCTTCCTACATTTTTCCCTCTGGCCAACCTCCCAAACGTTAACCTTGTGTCTGAAATAACCTCTATCCTGAATTTCACATTGCGTAATATTTGCTGATCTTAGATCCTCTTTAATTTCGGCAATCCATTTAATTATTTCTACTTTAGCTCTACTCCTATTTTCATAAAATTCGACTATTTGTCTAGTTAGTCTACTCGAATTCATCCGTTTTATGGGTCCGTAAAACCTAAGTCTTCTTTTTCTCATATCGCTATGTATATCAGTGTATTGTTTGATTTCTGGGCTTTCTCGAAGTCGGTATATTTTGCCATTTATTTGTTTGGGGCCTAAGATTTTTCTTATGATTTTTCTTTCCTTCTTTTCAATGTTCTCGATGTCTCTCTTTCTATTCATAATGAGCGTTTATGAGCCCTATATGGGGCAGCCCATATAGACATTCTGGTTTAATAACTGTGTTGTAATGTCTCAATTTCGTGCTTTTAGATATGCATTTTTGTTGTAAATATTTTGTATACGTCTTAATGCCGTTTCCATTTTTTAACATCTACCCTTATTGGCTGCTTTTTCGAACCTATTTTCTATGATTATTTCATCCAAATATTTGAACTGAGAGACTCGTCTGATGCTACCATATTTTGTTTTTAGAAATGGTGTTCTTAGTCTGTTGCAGGTCATATATTGTGTCTTTTCAAAGGAAATTTGGAGTCCTACCTTTTCTGCTGTTTTTTTTAGGATTTCAATCTGTTTTTGTGCCGTTAATATATCTTGAGTCAAAATTGCTAGATCATCAGCAAACGCCAGACAATCTATTTTGATGTTGGTTTTCCCCAGTTTAATGGGCTGGTCAATATTCAGGGCCGACTTTTTGTCACGCCACTCCTGTATTACTTTTTCTAGAACACAATTAAATAAGAGTGGCGAGAGTCCATCCCCTTGTTTCACTCCAGTTTTAATTTCGAAGGGCTCTGAGATGTCACCCATGAATTTAACTTTTGACCTTGTGTTAGTTAATGTTGCTTTAATAATTGCCAGCATTTTCAGATCTAGTCCTTGTTCTTTCAAGATTTGGAATAAAGATTCGCGGTCAATAGAGTCATATGCTTTTTTGAAATCCAAAAATGTACAGACGAGATTTTTATTGTACAGTTTTTCATGTCTTAGGATCAACTTTAGATTCATGATCTGTTCAGGGAGCGATCTGCCCAGTCGAAAACCTGCTTGATATTCACCAATTTTAGGTTCTAACTGTCCCTGTGCTCTCTCTAGTAGACATTGAGATAGAATCTTGTAACAAACTGGGAGAAGAGATATCCCTCTGTAGTTGTTTACATCCGTTCTATCTCCTTTCTTGTGTAGTGGATGGATTACAGCATCTTTCGAATCTTCCGGAATCCGTTCGGTTCGCCAAACTTCTTGTAGAATTTTGGTTATATCCTAGACTGTACCTGGGCCAGCGGATTTCCAAATTTCAGCAGTGATTCCATCTTCACCAGAAGCTTTGTTATTTTTAAGTCGCTTGATTTGCCTAATTATTTCATTTTCATTCGGTGGTAATGAATCTCGTTTGTTTGTTTAGGGTTTAGTGATTATTCCCCTTGAAGAAGTTAGAAAAAATCTGAAGAAATAGTAAATAGTAATAGTAAATATATATATATATATATATATATATATATATATATATATATATATATATATATATATATATATATGTATATATATATATATATATATATATATATATATATATATATATATATATATATATATATATATATATATATATCTGAATGCCCACTGGTGGACGGTTTCGCTGACATTTCGATGGAATCTCATCCATCATTTTCAAAGTATTTACTCGATGGTATTTCGATGATAAATGCTTTGTCCTCGAAACACCGCCGAAAAACGTTTTTTAAATAATTCGTCAAAAATTAAGTACAAGCATAAAAAACAAAAGGACAGGCATACCAACTTAAAAAACCGATAGTAATACTAAACAAATAGTAGTGTTAGTAAGACATTTTTGTTTTTGATTGAAATTTTATTTCAATACTGAACAATCATGTTTATTACTACAACCACAATCTGATTTCCGTATACGCTCGCGTAAAAAGACCTATTAATTTGTGACTGTAAAGTTTTAGATTAGAAAAAAACGATAAGACTAATAAATACAGTAAGAAATAATTGGTTGCTCTTTCAAAGTAATTAAACTGTCTTTCCGATATAAGTCGTGCTGAAAAAGTGAAGCTGGTCACATGAAAACACGCAACTTTTTTACTAGTAGACCCAAATTGTTGCCTCAAACTTACAAAGCAAACAAAAACTCCTCCGGCAAATCCTGTTTTTAACCGTCGACCCATTAAATCCCCGCCATTGGTTTAACTAATTTAATAACAGCGAATTTCTAAACTGTAAAAGTACGACTTTATGTAAATTGTTTAATTCTCCTTTAAACAAACGACTCAAATTTCAGTTTTCCTTTTTGCTGGTTAATTTTATTAAAGTACCGGCCTTAAAGATATACATTCTGTCAAAAAAGAACCGGAAATTGGTCAATGAAACACAAAACGTTTATTATTCATTCAAATATATTGTATTGGCTTCAAAGTTGGCCCCTTCCGAAGGAGAAACTAATGGTTAAGCCTCAGAAATTGACGCCTTTATATAAGCTTAATAAATTATACTCAAAACACAAAAGAAAACTGTTATAAATCTCTACTTAAATAAGAAATCAAAATCGATATGTTATTTAATTAAAAATATATACAAATCATATATAATCATATAGTTCAAATATTCAAAGATCATATAATTCATATTGCTGTCAATTTTAATCAATCTTTCTTATAGATAATATTTGTTTATGTATATTTTACTTTTCTATTCATCAGTATTAGGTTTATTCATTTTGTTAAATATTCAACCGATCAAATTGCTTTTTTTTCTGTTCAACACAACAAAATTGAAAATCGAAACTATTATTTGGCCGACGAATTCAAAGAGAAATATATCTTTTTTGCATCTATATTATCGACAATTTTATTGGAAGCCGTTTTCATTTCTAACATTTCCGTTTCATTTTATCAAATAAAATAACATTTGCGGAAAAATTGCGGAATAAATATTGAAATATTAAAACATTATTGCTCTTTGAAAATATCTCCCATATTTGATATTCTGTAAAGAATAATTTCATGTGAAAATAACGAGTGTTGATGTGAAGAATTTTTAAAAAACCGTCTCGAACAACGCTTTCTGAATATTATTTTTATATTTCTTGTTGAAATAAATATTATATAAGCAGTATATTGAGATACAAGGCAACAAATTTCCATTGGAAAAAAAATAACGGTTTGTTCAATAAGAGTATCGGAAATTTAAATTGAGACTCAAGGATCACTACAAATGCTAATCTGATAAAATTTTATTATATCTTGAAAATCAAATAATGCTATTACGATTTGGAAATAATTAAATCATCAACTTTGTAAACAAACTGTTTGAAGAGCTATTTGCAGTCTGGCGATGCGATATCTTCCTGAAAGATGAGTTTTTTTCACTTATCCGGCAGATACAGGTTTACAATGGGCGGAATGTTTAGTTTTCGTAAAGGCCTGTATTTAAATTCCCTCCGATTATTTCTAGAGATAATCTGTTTCTTAGCCATATGACACTCTATACTATAATTCTTGTAGTGAAGTATTCCATTGAAATGCGAGAATTCCCCTTTCATTCCGAGCACATATCACTTATGACCTTCCATTATGACCTCGTAAACATATTGAAAACGCATCACTAAAATTATTAACTACACTACGATGCACGACCTATTTATAATTAACAAGTGTACACGACGATGGGCTTTTAGGACCAAATTTGATGAAGTAATTTTTTGCTTTTTTTAATTAAATTTGGCATCTGCCTGGAAATGCAAAAAACATTTCATCGAAGATCACATACGGTCTAACAGTATAATATTTCTTAAAATTCTCATTTAACTTTTCAAAAATGTCTCCTACAGGTGCTAACTTTTCGATTTCAAATTTTTCAGCTCTAAAAATCTAAACCCTCTTTGGGCCATAGTTGTAAAAAACAGTTCACGTCCTAAACCGTCTTTTTTCCTCCTAGATCAATCACATTACTAAATAATAGATTCCAAGAATCGATAGGAATCATTATCTCTTTCCCTTCACTGATAATTTTTGGCAAATGAGGAACTATATATCTTCTAGTGCGAATATTCTTATATGGTGTTATTTTTACCATTTCGTCCCAACTGTACCATAATAGAACAAACACCGGTCACCCTCATCAAGTTTTTCAAAATCTGAATATTTGTCCCCTCCTTTTTGCTCAGACCCACTTTGATGATCACTAAATATATCTTCATCTCTATCTAGTATGCGGCCATCTGAGTAATTATCCTCTTCATCGGACAATATGTTGCCATCCGTCACAGAGTTCTCGTCATCAGTAAATACACTCTCAAGAGCTGTGAGTCGCAAATCTTTTTCATAAAGGTCATATGCTAATATGTTGTATCTAAAATTACTAGGAAAAAGCATAAATTTTAGATATTGAAAGTTAAAATTGAAATATATATATATATATATATATATATATATATATATATATATATATATATATATATATATATATATATATATATATATAAATATATATATATATATATATATATATATATATATATATATATATATATATATATATATATATATATATATATATATATATATATATATATTATATTCTCACTATAGACTAACAAAAAACTCTGGACAAGACTAAATAAACGTTTTATAGCACTAACGGTAGCGGTGAAGTTGAATTTACCAAATATTTCCTGGGTGGAACCTCATATTGCAACGAAAAATAATATTGCACATTGTTACGACGGTGGACTATCAGGACAAAAGCTAATCACTTTATATGACAGAAACTCGGTGGTAAATAATCTGAAAGGTGCCTAAAAGGGCAATATTTAACAAAATTTATTTGGAAATTTACGACACTTTATATATTTTGCCTGAATTGATACACCACAATCGTGCATCCGAGTGTTAAAGTTCCATTCCAGGTCTAATACAACTTTAGCTCAGCACTAATCGAAGCAATGCGCCTTATGATAACACGTAGCCCCATCATAAGTAAATTGCGATTAATAGCAACAGTTTACTTGGATGATCTTAAAGTTAAAGTCAACATAGAATGCGATGTCCGACAGGGGTGAGTCAATATTATCTGTCCTTTTCTTAGCCCCCCTTGAGGTAGGCGTGGAAGTGGAAAAGAGCCGAATATGGCGAATATGGTAAATAATTGATATATATATATATATATATATATATATATATATATATATATATATATATATATATATATATATATATATATATATATATTTCTTTTCTTTGGATTGGAGTCTTTAGAGTCTTTTGGAGTCTTTTGGATTGCGTTCCAACGAGACAACGGTAGTCAGGAGTTATACACCCTCGGCCGTTGGGTTCCACAATCTCATGTGGAATGCACAACAACCTGCGTCTCCGCCATAATGAGGAATAGTTAGTTGCTTGACCGGGAGGAAGCCCCACCCATTCCTTATATTGGAGGGCACATGTTTCGTCTGTTGGTGGTTAAACTCATCAGGGTACCGACATATGCTCTCTCGTCAAGAATAGGGAGTCCCTCTCCACAATCAAACAACCCATATTTTCGCCAACTTCTCGTTGGATGGCTTATAAATTGTGTTTTTTGACTTCTTTGGACTGCGTCCAACGAGACAACAGTAGTCAGGAATCATACACCCCCGACCGTTGGGTTCCACAATCTCATGTGGAAAGCACAACAACCTGGGCCTCCGCCAAAATGAACATTCGTTAGTTGGAGAGGGACTCCGTATTCTTGACGAGAGAGCATATATCGGTGTCCTGGTATATATATATATATATATATATATATATATATATATATATATATATATATATATATATATATATATATATATATATATATATATATATCTGGCTCTAATCCGTCATCAGCTGGACTCAAGCTGAACACCTGGAGAGCGGATGAAGAAACGATTAAAGCCATGGCCATATAAATCGACCATGTCGAATGGTGGCTGCAATCACATGCAGCTCTTATCCTGTCGTAAACGTCCGCAGCAGGCAAACTGTGCGTGACCGCAGACGTATATAAGAATTCACATCTGACATGATTTGTTTATTCCATTTTAAGCTAAGAAGAGTATAAAAGCTCCCTCAAATTATTACATACTTGCATGAATTCCGACACTTTAGACCAGAAATCTCATAAAAGATTTCTGAATGAGCACATGTCCTATACGCAAGCCGTATTTTTAATCGCTTCCCGCAATTGAGGGAATTGTCTGAAATAATTGTTAGTGAGGTCATACCGTAATTAAACCTCCCGGTCTTTAATTAAGACACTACTTTAACATGTCGTGTTTATGCCGATTAATACCGTTTTACTGCAACTATCATTATCATTATTTGACGTCTAAGTATCTCTCTCGTAGGATCGTTGTATATAACCCATAGTATATAGTATATAGCCCATTTAACATTTTCAATTCTGGTTTGGTTTTAGTTGATTCAAGTATATACCTTTCAAGCATTTAACTTAAAGTTTGATATTTATCGTTTTTCTAAGCTCTAAAGTGAAGACAAATGATTTCAAGATATATTTTATATATCAGAAAGTGAAACGGTGTGTTCCAAAAATCGAACATAGTAATAAATATTAAATGGAAAAGAAACTAATGGAAGGGTTTCTTAAAGGACTCTCAAACCTAAAATTATGCTTAACTTTTATTTTTGTCGAAAGGTTGCAGATTGGTGAGTGGCCAACGTAGCAGTACTGCCAGAAGACGGACAGCGCTACTATTCCTTAAGTCTTCTAATCTGAAGTGCAATTATACATCTGTGTATGATAGATACTCTTGTTACAATTAATACCACGTTAAAAATGTAATATACACATACCATGGATTTTTTACTAATTAATATCTATTATTTTCTATCAAATGACCATTCTACGAGGAACATATACGAGGTGTGGCTATTGAATAACGAAACTCATGCTGTTACAGAAGAACTACGCATGCTCCCAACGCCAGCGACCAAGAGCCGTTTAACATGAGGCCTTCTCTTACGAATACAGTACCTCTCGCCTCTGTAAACAAATCCATGTAACCGTAGCCTCTGTTCGCATAAGTGTTGTTTGTTTGTTTCGCCTGACAAATTTTATGTGTAACAATAGAGCAACGAATTATTGTAAAATTTCGCTTGAAACTTGCAAAAACCGCTCCTGAAACTTATAATTTATTGAAAGAAGTGTACGGTAATGGATGTTTAGAACAGGCGCGTATTTTTGAATGGTTTAAGCTTTTCTCAAGATGACCGATAATATGTTGAAGATGATCCATATTCGGGTCGCCCTTCCACTCAAAAACGGCTGAAATTGTAGAATACCAAAATGATGCATACAATCACCCGTGCTCCACGTCGTGCTTTACCATTCCTTCACCTGCAATCCAAAGCGCCAGCAAGCTTCTCCCAAGACCGGATTCTGGCCTTAAGCCATCATCAGTTGGGCTCAAGCAGGATACCTGAAGAGCGGATGAAGGAACGACTAAAGCCATGAACATTTAAATTGGCCATGTCGAATGGAGGCTGCAATTACATGCAGCCACGCCATCTTGCGATAAACGGTCGCAGCAGTCAGACTGGGCGAAACCGTTCGTGACCCGTCTAACCTCGGGTACAATTTGGTAAGTTCACAATTTTTCGATCATAACTGGTATATATATATATATATATATATATATATATATATATATATATATATATATATATATATATATATATATATATATATATATATATATATATATCATGGATGAGGGAACAAACGAAAGTCTGTCACATCATTGGAAGAGTAAAGCAATTTCAATGGAGATGGGCAGGCCATATAGCGAGGCGATGGGATGACAGATGGACCAAGGCAATCCTGGAGTGGATACCGCTTGATCGCAAACGTTCGCGAAGAAGATCGAAAACACAATGGATTGATGACATCGTTAAGTATATTGGGACCAGAGTGGCAGACCATAAAAGTTGGAAACATGCTGAAGACGCCTTCATCCTGCAGTCGATGGACATGGGCTGATGATGATGATATATATATATATATATATATATATATATATATATATATATATATATATATATATATATATATATATATATATATATGCCATTGAAAATGACCCAAACTTATTGGAAAGAATAATAACATATAACGAATTGTGGTTTTTTACTTATTGATCCTGAAACGAAACGCCAATCCATGCACTAGAAGAGCCCAAATTCACCGAGAGCCAAAAAAGGTCAAATCAAAGCCAAAAAAGGTTGAAAGCAAATCAAAATTCAAAGCAATGATAATTGTTTTTTCGACATTCATGAGATTGCGTACCTTGATTTGGTTCCTGAAAGTCAAAATAATAATCAGCATTACTACCTTCACGTTCTTGGTGAACCCCGTGAAAGAATAAGAAAAAAAAGAAGACCCAAATTGTGGAAGGACAAGCCACTGGTTCTCCACCAAGACAATACGCCAGCTCATTCCGCATTGTCTGTCCAGATGTTTCTAGCCAAGTACAGCATCCCTGTGTTAGATCATCCGCCTTATTCGCCGGATTTAAAGCGGACGACATCTATCTGTTCCCTAAGGTGAAATCTACATTAAATGGAACAAGATTTGAGTCGTTTGAAGCCGTGAAAGAGAAAGCGGCACGCATTCTAAAGGAGCTGACATAAGAATAGTTCTAGCACTGTTTCGAACAATGGAAGATTCGCATGGAGCATTGTAGGAATAAAGGATGGGTGTATATTGAAGGTGATAATAAGTAAATATGAATGAAATCAAAATAAAATGCTTTACAGCGTCAGTTTCGTTATTTAATACTCACACCTCGTATATTCAATTTTTCAGTAGTATATATTTTAGATTTACAATCCTGACTATTTAATTTCAATGCGTCTCCTGGGGCAATTTCAAATGAAATACCCGGAAAACTCATAACGCAACGTCATTTCAAGTTATTTTCTCTTCCGAGAAAATCTTCCTAAGAGTTCGATTTTTCGTATTTAATCTGCACAAAAATATATACACAATGCAACTTTTAACATCGATAGATTATTTTCGTTTCCTATTGTTCATGCTAAAGATTTGATCTCATTAATTAATGAAAAATTGCATCTTTCATTAATTGAAAGTTAGAGCAAAATGGTTGTAAGTTTTGTTCAGATTTCGTTTTTATCGCGAGTGAAATATTCTTTTTTATTATTTTCTGGCTTTGATTTTTGATGCCTTAAAGTTATCTAAATATTCAATATTGCTAAGTAATGAAACTAGATCAGTCTGTTTTTGCAGTATAAAACCCACGATATGGCCACGACGTCAATCTGTAGATTCTGGTAAAGATCGAGTTAGAAAATAGTTACAGGGAGATAAATCAGGCAAATAAAGTGGAGAGGCAAGGATTACAATATATTTTTCATCAATTCACTGTCGAAGGGCAGTGCTCCTTGAGCGAAAGTGTATTATTGTACAGTGCCTTTCGGCCCTCTTCAGCTCTATATTACACTTACAGTTTTGAAGCGGTTGAAGTGGAAAATATACTTGCTTTTAATTATTATTTCGATTTTCGGTGCTGATTTCGATATTATACTCATATTTCTTTATATAAAGAAATGGAGGCTCAAAGTTAAGTTCAGAATGAAAGATTGAAATTAAATTAAATTTTCGCTTTTTTTGCATTCGTTTTTATAACTATTTTTAATCGCACCGGCCAGCTTTACGAGGTGTGACTGTTAAATAACGAGACTGACACTGTAAAACATTTTATTTTGATTTCATACATATTTACTTATTATCACCTTCAATACACACCCCTTTTCTAGCCATACAACGCTCCGTGCGAATATTCCATTGTTCGAAACAGTGCTGGAAGTCTTTTTCTGTCAAATCCTTCAAAACGAATGCCGCTTTCTTGTTCACAGTTTCAACGGATTCAAATCTTGTTCCTATTAATACAGATTTCGCTTTAGGAAAGAGATAGAAATTTCACGGCACAAGATCCGGCGAATAAAGTGGATTGTCTAATACTGGGATGCTGTACTTGGCTAGAAAGCTCTTGACAGACAATGCAGAATGAGCCGGCGTATTGTCTTAGTAGAGAACACATGATTTCTCCCACAATTCGGGTCATTTTTTCTTTATTATTTCACAGAGTTCAGCAAGACCGTGAATGTAATAATGTTGATTAATAGTTTGACCTTCAGGTGAAGGTACACAATCCTATGGATATCGAAAAAAACAATCATTATTGCTTTGAATTTTTATATGCTCATTCGACCGTTTCAGGATCATAAGTAAGAGACCAAGATTCGTGACATGTTATTAAGCTTTTCAATAAGTTTGGGTCATTTTCAGTGACATTCAAAGTGTCAGTATGCACATTTTTGCGAGCTTCTTGTTGTTCAAACGTGAGAATTTAAACACCATTTTGGCACACACTTTTCCGTCTTCTCGCCCAGCTTGAAAACGCTTAAACCATTCAAAAATACGCGCCCGTTCTAAACATCCATTACCGTACACTTTTTTCAATAAATTATAAGTTGCAATGGCGGTTTTTGCAAGTCTCAAGCGAAATTTTACAATCATTTGTTGATCTATTGTTACACTTAACATTTTTTCGGCGAAACAAAAAAAACAGCTCTAATCACAACGAAGGCTACGGTTAGACGCATTTGTTTACAGATGCGAAAGGTACTGCATTGGAAAGAAAAGGCTTCACGCTAAACAGCTCTTGGTCGCTGGCGTTTAGCGCATGTGTACTTCTTCTGCAGCAGCGTCAGTCTCGTTATTTAATAGCCACATCTCGTAGTTCAAAATGTTCCGGGAGAGGATATGAGTCTTGAAGTTAGGGAAAGATCAGATTGTAATAATCCACTTTGAAATGGTTTCTTATAACAACTCCGATCAATAATAAAGGAAGTCCTCCTGCAACAAGATATCACAAGACTACACACTTCACAGCTGACAACTTCAAAAATTATCGAATTGGAGTCTGAACATCTCCATCACCCACATTACTGCACCGACCCCACTCCGTCAGATAACCACTTATTCCGGTCGATGGATTACTTTCACTTGCAATCGAAAACATTCAGCGGTGAAAAAAAGAACCCTAGATCATCGAAAACAACCTAGGTCATCGAAAACAACATCCTCCATATCGAAGAATATGCTCGCAAGTATAAATTCCTGTAAAACGCAAAAGCTTTATTCACATCAGTAAAGGAATTGTAGGATTGTAGTATATTTCACTTGTATTAATAATTAAACAGTCACTCTAGACACCAAATTCAAAATAATCCTTTGAATAGTTATAAAGGAAATATTGATCTGCTTATGTAATAGCCTCGATCGTTGTAATTCATGTAAACAAAAGAAATCCTCTGCTAACGAGGAAAGTTCCATACCCGAATCAGGTAAAACCACACCGGAATCGTGAAGGTTAAACGGCGTATATACGATACAATGATCCCATGTCGGAGAAATTTAGACGTCAAACAAAGGCAATGATAGTTGCGGCAACGGCATTAGTTGCTACATGCACGACAGACTAAAGTAGTCTCTTAATTAAAGACTGGGAGCTTTAATCACGATATAACCCGAGTAGCAATTATTTCAGACAATACGATGGGGGGAAACGGCTGAAAATATGGCCGTTGTTGGGCGACTGTTCCTCTAAGTTGCCTTTATTAATTTTCTGCGCGAAAGTTTAAACGCTGCATTCGTGGATACATGAAATAATTTTGCGGCTGGTTTATTAAAAGAATCAAACCATTCTGAGCCGCGTTATGTGTAACCATTGACTTACTTGTAAATTTGTTTTGTTGATTTCAGTCGTTCTACAGACACAAAACACAAGCTATCTTATTTTCACCTCTTTCAGTTTACGAGGCTTGTCGGTAAAGTAAGGTCTCCAAGCCACTGAAGTCGTAGGGAATGCTTTAAAGATTTATAGGCGTGTAGCTTGGTTTACCCACTATTTCGAGCTGTGTGCGACGCTCAGCCTTTGACATCCGTTCGCTATGGAGCTTCCACTCGCCGCTACCGCCAGATGTACTGACACTGCGCTTTTAGAAATTCATCATCAACTATGTGAAGTTTATAGACAACAGTATTTGGACATCAAAAACGTACGAAAAAGTTGCAGAGAGTTTAAAAATGGACGAACCGACGTCCATGATGAATAGCCTGCCGAACGACCATCGGTTTCGGATGAAATGATTGCAAAAGTAGAGAGGGTAATGTTTGATGGGTGACAATACACCTGGGTGGAAGGAATTTCAGGACCGACGAGGAATTGAAAGAACAGCTTGTACGCTACCTGCACGCCGAGGTGGGAGAGTTCTATAACACAGGTATACGAAAAATGTCACACCGCATAAAAAATGCATCAAATCCAACTAGAAAAATAATCCAAGGATGTATCAATGAATTATACATATGAACAATAAATGTGATTTTCATTGTGATAAAAATTGGAGAGCTTATTTTACTTACAACCCTCGTATTTCAGCGAAGAAAAAAGTTACAGTCGGACGACGCAAGTTCTGCACTTTATGTTTATGCACTTTATGTTTATGTTTTGGTGCCATTTTTGATATTTGCCACAGCTTGGGTTTGGCTATTGTTTAGTGCATATGTGCTTTACCATGGATAAATACATATTAAACGTACGCAGTGAAGTGGTTGTAATTTATATTACAAAATAATTCAATTAGTGCAAGTAAACGTAAATTTAGGGGAATACATATTTCCTAATCATCCGGCGCCTCATAAAACTACCATTTATCGTTTATTCAAGCAGTCTCACAAATTCTAAATAGTTGGGGATAAGTTTTTTTTCTTTTTTTGGGTTTCTCGCCACGATCTAAAACTCAAAAAATATCAAAAAGATCTGTTATCTAAATAAAGAAATACTGAGTAAAAAACAAAAACATAACTGTGACAAATTCCTCATTGATTCTTTTTCTGTAATAAATTTTCCTAACGAACAAGAATTTAAAAGAATACCAGCCAAAACTACTAAAAAAAAAATATGTTGGTGACGTTTACTGTGTAATTATTGTGTATTGAAATACTTAAATGTTTATAATTGTATTCTTTAAAATCGGGAACCATATTGAATTTAAATCTACCGAAGATATAGCAATAGTTATTTTTATTTAAATTAATTATAGCGGTTTCTTTTAGTCTTCTGTATTTTTTTACCGATTCTTTTAATACCGTTTGTTAGATTTATTAAAATCGTCCTTTCTAAGAAGATTTGATTAAATCATTTTCTGATGATGCTAACATGGTTAACGAAACATGCATCGAGAAGTTTCAAAAGGTGATTTGGTGTGTAGTACGAAATCTTTTCGAGTTTCACTCCGAAAGTTTTCACTCAAAAAAAAAAAAAAAGAACACGCCACAATTATTCAAACAATAGTTAGTTGGGGATAAGCTCCGCATTAGAGATAAAAAACCATGCGAAGCACTTAAAATATTGTATGTATGGAGCACAGTGTGGAGAAACGTCGATTCGACGATGTGGTGTATTGGAAATTTCTCCACGCAATTTACGCCGGATTTTAAAGTTACTTAACTTGCACAGGCTTCCCTATAAGATTCAAACTGTTCAAGATATGTTACCTTCTGACAATAATATCACCGCCATCCGATGGTTCGTAACAATACTACTGTGTGAAACCGTTATGACCCTAACCGAGGCCCATTTGCATGAAAAATACAAAGTGGGTTCGTGGAGAATATTAAAAACGTTCATTTTCCTGGATACTCCATCACATATTTTTGAAGTGAAACTTTTAAGCGGCTATTCGATAATCGATAATTGGAGAATTGAGAGGGAAATTTCAAGGATGCGTCACGTTTAGGCTCATTTCGTTACATGAGCCAGAAGAAAGATATAACGTAGAGAAAATGATAAAGCAATATAATTCAAAGCGATATAATAAGATGGTGTCGTTGTAGATGTACGCGTCAGACGCTATATATAAATAGCTGAGGTACCACTCGTTGTATAATTAATATTGTGAGTGTTTCTCCATGTTTAACGATGTAGCCAAATGTAAAATATATGAAATAATGATATTTCGAAAACTACACAACTACAAAACTACGAAAAAATGTATCATTATTTTATCTGTTCTTATGTAAATAAAGAATTATTGGGTAAAAAACAAAAACAAAACGGTGACAAATTTCTCATTGATTCTTTTTCTGTAATAAATTTGCCTAACGAACAAGAATTTAAAAAATAACAATTTTTTTTTAATATATACAAACTTTTGAACATTACATGGCATTAGTTGCTGGTTTTGAACGTTTCGGAAGGTCTTCTCCGCCACTTTTCAACTCGAATCTAAAAGATAAATTATATTAATTTCTATATGTGCTGCCGGCCGCGGTGGTCTGGTGGGTTAGTCGCCTGCCTGGCAATCCAAAGGTAGCTGGTTCGATTCCAGCTCTCGGATGGGTGTTTTTCTTCTTCTCCATATTACTTCTTACCTTACACACACACTTATATACACTCACATATACACACACACGTCCACACATATCCATACCTAAATGTCTGTGATTGTTTCTAAGCAAGAGTGTAAAATCCGACAACGAATTACCCCTCAGTCTCACGCCAGTTAAAAGCTGGCTAAGGCCGGATGCCTTCTGAGAAGTGTTCTACGTTGGTCACTCGCCAGTGGGTAGGCGACCTGCTAGACTTATGGGTAGGCACATAACCAAGGGTTGATAGCTTGAGGGGGGTGCTGGCCTGGGTTTGTCGGTAGTTGATGACCGTAATTGGGAACCCACGTTAAGCTGTAGGTCCAGTCGCTAAATAGCCTTCGATGCTGATGCGCCTTTAACCGTAAATCCTTTCTTTTCCTTTTCTATATATGCTGAAAACATAGGAAGTAAAACTATATTTTGTGTATATGTCTATGATACTTACATTGACAATAATAGTTTTTACTGACAGTGACATACTACCAAAAAAAATATCAAATATCAAAATAAATATGGAGGTTTACTGTGTAATTATTGTGTATTGAAATACTTAAACGTTTTTTATTGTATTCTTTAGAATCGGGAATCATATTGAATTTAAATCTACCGAAGGCATAGCAATAGTTATTTTTATTTAAATTAATTATAATTAATAATTAAATATTAATATAACTCTTTTAATCTTCTGTATTTTTTACCGATTTTTTTAATACCGTTTAGAATTATTCCTATTGATTTTATGTCCCAATTCCCATTCTAGATTTATTAAAATCGCCCTTTCTAAGAACATTAGATTAAATCATCTTCTGATGATACTAAACTTGATTAATGAAACATGCGTCGAGAAGTTTCAAAAGGTGATTTGGTGTGTAGTGGTAACTCTCTTAGAGTTTAGTGTTTCACTCCGAAGGTTCCAATAAAAGAATTGATCAGTGATTATTTATTTACATAAGAATTGATATTTTTCGACTTTTAGATCGTGTCGAAAAACCCCAAAAAAGAAAAAAAAAATATTTATAAAAAACATACATGTTTGCAAGTGTAAATGAATATAGAAGAATATTTATAAGAGCATAGCAAATAGATATGATAATTCTCCATGATATATTTTTTGTATAATAATAAACTAGTATTATGAAGTGAAAAATTACCATTGACTTTTTTACCACGTAACGCTACAGTAACTTTTAAGAACTGGTATGTGTATTCGATTTAACTCGGCGAAATATCATACAATCCTCCGCTTTACAATCTTTATTATTTAATTTCAATTCGTCCCTGGAGGGAATTTGAAATGAAATACGCGGTAAGAGTATAATGCAATAACATTACAAGCCATTTTCTTTTTCGAGAAAATCGTGTTGTGCGCTTTTTTTTAATCTGCATAAAGAATATATTCATAATGCAACTTTTAACATCGGTACTTTATTTTCCTTTCCTACCATCCATGTTGAAGGATTTCGTTTTAGTATGCGGATTAATTTAACGTCAGACTAAAATGGATGTACGTTTTGTTCAGATTTTGTTCTTAATGCGCATAAAAAAATGCTGGAAAATGTCCTTTTTAATACTGATTAAAAAGTAAATATTAGTTATTGTTAAAACGTTTCAAATTTTAGGATATTTCGTAATTTTTTTGAGGTTTCACAATGTTTGTCATAGAATGGGAAACATTTTACTTATGGCTTAAAAAATTCTTTAGCATTTTCAAATTCTGTAAAAAATTGGGGGATACTTTGTGGCATACATTTTTAAAAAACTTTACTTTTTTTAATGACTGTGGAAATAGAAAGTTCGGAACGAGTGATGGACATTTCGAAATTGTTTATCAGCAATTGTTGTGCCATACCAAAAGCCGTTTGCTTTTATTGTAGTCCTTAATCTAGAAAAAAGATAATAGTTACAGTGCACTAAATCGGGTGAATAGTGCTGATAGCCATCGGTTTCAAAGACATTTAGGTGGACATTTATTAAAGGCGGTGTTTTTATCAAAAAACATATATTCATGTATAAGCCTTTATGCCACTGTGCTTGGCTTTTATCGATTATGAAAAATCATTTGATCCAATCTCAAAGCAGACCATAATGGATGCATTGCTTAACTAAAGTGTAGAAAAAACCTATGCAAACCTACTAGGATCGATATATGATGAAGCTACAGCGACAGTCTCCTTAACGATCTTCAGGTTAGAATCAATGTAGAGCGGAGCGTACAGCAAGGTGACGCAATATGGCCTCTTCTTTTCTTAGCATGTCTGAAAGAAGTCTTTCGTAATCTGAATTTGGGGCAGGATGGAGTAAGGACCAATGGTGAATACTTACGTCATCTTAGATTCACAGAAGATATCGTTCTTCTTTCACAAGACCCAGATGAGCTGGAAAGACACCTACAAGAGCTGCAACAAAGGGCTAGAGAACAATTGAAAATAAACCAGAAGAGTCAGATCTTAGTCGATAAATTTGCTGAGGACAAGAGGGTTTCTATTTTAGGAACGGATTAGGAAATCTATATATATATATATATATATATATATATATATATATATATATATATATATATATATATATATATATATATATATATATATATATGTAGTGGCAGATTTTCTTGGACTCCGTCCAATGAGACAGCAGTAGCCGAGTGTCATCAGACACCCAACCGTTGGGTTCCACAATCTCATGTGGAACACACAACAGCCTGCGTCTCCGCCTAAATAAACACTTTTGTTGGTTGTTTGACCGGGAAGGAGCCCACCTATCCCTTCAACTGGATGACATATGTTTCGTCTCTCGAGGTTCAGACTCTTCAGGGCGCCGACGTATACCATACCATCAAGAATAGGGAGTCCCTATCCGACAGGAGGTCTGCGAAAACATGGGTTGTTGGCTGTGAATAGGGACTCCCTATTCTTGATGGTATGGTATATGAAGAGTCTGAACCTCGAGAGACGAAACATATGTCATCCAGTTGAAGGGATAGGTGGGCTCCTTCCTGGTCAAGCAAGCAACAAAAGTGTTCATTTAGGTGGAGACGCAGGTTGTTGTGTATTCCACATGTGATTGTGGAACCCAAAGGTTGGGTGTCTGATGACACTCAGAAAATCTACCACTACATATATACGCCATCCGATGGGGGGTCGGCGAAAACATGTGTTATTGGCTGTGGATAGAGACTCCCTATTCTTGATGGTATACATGTATGTATGTGTACATGTATAGGTATGATGATATACATAGACGAAACATATGTCATCCAGTTGAAGGGATAGGTGGGCTCCATCCCGGTCAAGCAACCAACAAAAGTGTTCATATATATATATATATATATATATATATATATATATATATATATATATATATATATATATATATATATATATATATATATATCTTGGGCAGAGGGTTTCAATGAAACGCAATACCGTCCGGGAGGTGAATCGACGCATTAAATGTGGCTGGCAGGCATTTGGCAGGCTCAACTAGTGTTTAAGAACAAACTACCACTTTTTCTGGAAAGAAAAGTCTTTGATCAGTGTGTCCTGTCCATTACGACATACGGAACTGAAACCTGGACACTCACATCACCGTCAATTCAAAAACTTCAGGTGGTACAGAGGGAAATTGAAAGATGTATACTTGGCATTATTATTAGTCGCGATATAATGATCTGCACATGGATCAGAGAACAAACGAAAGTGAGTGAAATCATTGGAAGAATAAAGGAATTGAAATGGAAGTGGGCAGTCCATGGAGCGAGGCGATGGGACGAAAGATGGACCAAAACGGTCCTGTACTGGATATCGCTTGATCGCAAACGTCTAACGAGAAGACCGAAAACACGATGAAAGCTCATGACCGCGAGAATTGGAAGCATGCTGAAGAGGCCTTGATCCTGAAGTGGATTGATACGGGCTGATGATGATGATGATATCAGAAAAATAAGCGTAACTGTAATTTTAGAACCTATATTCTTACTTCTTTTAGTCCTGAGCTTCCGGCTACTCTGGGGGACGTTTAGTAACCTTTTTCCTTTCACTATATATATTTCAATATTTACCTTAAATTATCTTAAATATCCAATGAAATTTACTTTAAAAAGATATAAAGTTTGTTTATTTTTCTTATACGCGCTTAATAACCAATTCGAAAGAAAATCGATATATCCTTTTATAAAAGCGGATATTAAATACTTTTAGAAACATGTTTGTAGATGATAGAGAATTCAGCAAAAGTAACTACGGCCCGTAGAATTTTATATTTTCTTAAATTTAATTATACATTTAATTCGGTTTCGCCCTCAATATCACTTTGCTCTACATTATTAATAAGTGGTTCTATATTATTAGTAAATGATTCAAAAGAATTTTCTATTTTAATAACATGGTTAATCGAATTTATCCAACTTTCTTTGGGAATACTATCTACAACCTTCCTAATTAATGTTGCAGCACTTGCACTTAGAGTCGGAGAAATGTTTTCCGCTCAAACATTGGATTAAAAATAAAATAATGCGAGGGAAGGAGTAAAACCGTATTTCCTGTCAATAAATGAATAAATATAAATTTTAACCCTTATACTAGAATTGGTAATAAAAATATTCAGTAATAATATTGATTTAGTTTTCGGTATTGAAGACCCCCCTAAACTGTTCAGTTTATGTAAAGCAAAAATACCTGAACTCATAAAACAGTAAGTGTAACAATTTCAAAACTATTACCGGTATCAGTTTTAGTTGATGGTGGCTATCTGATGCACAATTTCATGGTATATGCTCGTTTTAGGATAACGACCAGTACTTTCGCGTAAAGTTTTGAACTGGTATAAATGTTCCGGTCATTTGGAGAACAAATAGCGAAAAATAAGGGTAAAAGCAAAACCACTATTGTAGGTTTTATTGCACAGTAAGCATCGACGTTCAAAGTTTTTATAAATTTCACAAAAATATCTATCCGACCTGATTTGTGTGGCTTTAAATCGAGAAGATGCTTAGCCAGACTGTCCGATGTAATAATTCGCGAATGAACTGTACTCCAGTCGATATTTCCTAGCTTTATATTGCTTTATAAATTTCGATTTTAAATGCTGTTTGGTTCAAAGGAACATTAAGTTTACGATTTAAGACGTAGGAGGGTATTTACCGACGTGAGATTATTTCGAACTTAAGAGCAGTCCTTATATAACCTAACTTATATCGTATAGTTAATTACTATCCCACAATAAGCGGATCATTTGAAACGTTTTCGAAAGGAAGTAGTGTACATTATATTAGAAAGTTTCATTAGCCGACTTTCATTCGGGTAAATGAAAAGCAATTATTTTTTTAGAGAACGAATTACAGCTGTTACTACAACTGAAACTACAATCATTATGTTAATGTCACCACATGTAAATCCCATGTTATGATATAGAGAAGAGAGGAATTATTTCCGAGATTTTTTTCTCATTTCCAAATAATTTATTTTATACAAACATATAATTAGATTTTATATGAGCACCAACATTTAAAAGTACTTATTTATTGTTGCTGTTTGTTGATTTTAATATAAAAACCTTTTATTTGATATAGTTTCGTAAAGACTATTTTTTAAAAACCTGCTTCATCATTGAAAAGAATTACGTTCCACCTAACAAATTATGAACAAGGAAATTTTGGTGTTTACCATTAATCTCATTTATCTCAAATGTCCGATCTACAATTAATTTATCAAGTATTAAAACTAACAACAACAAAATTATTTCCGCTTCCAGGTCATCATAAATCACCATTATGAAACTGATCGGTCCAATTTGTTGTTGGATTAATTTTTAATTACACCTGTTTTACTACATTGGCTTGATTAAAATCCAAAAGGGTTAGAAAGCGAGAACGTAATCAGTTTGCGAAATGGAGGTTGGTTGGAGGGTAAAAAATTATTTTCTTCGTTCCGATTCGATATAATAAACGGTTATTGAATTTACTGTATTATCGGTTAAAAATATGCGGTATATACCACATACTTTTTGAGAAACAATATTTAATGACGCACGCAAATTTTCCTTTTTATGTTTCTCTTTAAATTCACGTTAAATTAGCCAAAATAGCGATCGAATTGTCAAGTGATTGCCATAATCCTGTCTTGTCATCGTATTTTCCTTTTTCATATAATTAATGAAGATAATGTCCGGCAAATTTCAGAAAACAGTGACCTGAGTGACCTACCGGGTGACTTTAACTTTTCCTCAATTTACGCTTTGTTGGTGATTTTAAGTTTCCTCAATTCGTCATAGAAACGTATTCAGATGTCGTTTATACATTTCTAAGCGTCTCTGTGATGACTCAATTCCCCTTTGAATTATCAGTGAGTAAAGGCACACGGGACATCCTCAATACCAAACCGCAATACGTAACCAACACCGCCATATTAGAATGAATACATGCAGTATGTGATAACAACTTCATTGTAAATATCAGAAGTAAAACGTGACATTGCCACAACAATTTATCAGCTTGCAAACATTAACGAAATGCCACCGAACCTGATTTGTCTCCTTTCGAGTTCTCGCCATTCCCGATCTGCCAATGAAAAGAAGTAGTTTAAACACAATTTTGGAAAATTGGATGGTGCTACGTCAGGAGAATATGGGGGATGTGTTAAAACCGTCCAGTTAAGCTGCCTTATTTTTTCTTAGGTCAATCTTGCGGCATGAGGCTTGGCATTATCGCGTTGCAATATTACCCCTTTTCTGTTGACCAAAGCAGGCCGTTTTACCAATAATAACAATACAATTCAGCCGTAACTGTTTCTCCCGGTTTCAATAGTTACAAATTAATTATGCCACCACAGTCACACCAAACACACAGTAACACAAACCATATCCAACCAATATCGCTCGAAAAAAAATCTAAAAATAACATTATCAAGGTAATCAGTTTACTGATAAACACCAAGAAAGTTTCGGGTCAGGTACAAGTGATAGTGCAAGTGTATTTGTGTGTATAGAGCAAGTATATATAGAGCGGCCTGAAACCGCCGATGAGGCGCAATTAACGAGACAACCGGAGGAGTCTTTCTGAGACAAAAGCAGCTCGTACGGCCCGAAAACAGCAGCATGTTGAAAAAAACCAGCTTTTCGAAGAGGCTGAAGGTCTATTATATGTGCCTCTGATCGCTGATTAATCGGTAAGTCATTAAAATTACTTTTATCGTACTGAAACTTTAAACGCGATTATCTCGAAACTGTGTTTTCAAAAACTGCTCGCTCTGGAACTCAAAAAGTTATTGATCGATTTGGCTGAAATTTTCGGAGGCTTTTCTCCATATCATTATCGGAAGGATAAACCTTTTATGTTTTAAAAATTTCATATAAATAAACTACTTTTTTGGGATAAAAATGTCGAAAAAATAGTACACAATTTTTATTGTTTTTTTTTTAATTTATCCTTCCCGTGCATGTATTAGAATAATAATGCGTCTTTTTTTGTTTCAGATGAATAGAAAAAGAGTGACGAGTGCAACACTTTTGGACCACCCGCCAAAGACGGTTGAAAAAAAATTATTGAGCCTCTATTTTGTAAAAAATAATAATAATAAATTTATACTATTTAAAGATCAAATAAAATGATGTTAACTTTAAAATTATTCAATTAGTTTATCAGCCTTAAACACACTTTCGAAAAATGACTTATGTTGAAGCGTCTAAAAATATTTCCCCCCTAAATGGTATTTCAATTCATTATTATAAACTAAATACGGTTCCATCTACGGTTCTATAATTCAGTGAACGACATAATACTACTACATTCCACAAAATATTTATACCATATATAAGTAATATGTTTGTTTCAGTGCGACCTCTGTGGGTAAAACTCAAAAGCGAAAATAAACCGTTGTCGGCAGAGCAACCTTATGAGTTGGAATGCGAAGTAGTTGGTTCTAGACCAGAACCAACAATAACTTGGTGAGGCAGTACCCAGATGAAGACCACCAGAGAAACAGTAGGTTTTGAATCTATCTATCCCACGTGTTTATTAATATTCATAAGGTATTACCGTAAATTAGTTTTAGTTATGTCCTTCTGAAAAGTTAAATATTCTTTCAATTCGACTTTTCAAATGAAACGGAACAAACACGTCACGTTTACTGAGTTTAATGATGATCATTCAGAATCAGACAATGAACTATATTTACTCAATTTCTATTTTTATATTTACAACAGCAGTTGAATTAAAAGGAATTTCTGCTATTACTACAAGGCTTATATACTGCTATAGAAATAACTACAAAGTTTATGAATTAATTCTGAGCTTCTTGGCTTCATGTTGTTTCAATTATTAATATAGAATTTAACATATAATTGTTTTAACTATTCTTTTAATACCTTGAATATTACTACAGCATAATATTTGTTACAATTTCATAGCAGCACATATTACATTCTTCTTCTTCTTGTCCTGGAGGTTAAGTTGACCCGAAGGCCCTGACTTGTATTCACTGAATTTTTTCGGACGTCACGACAATGTCGCTTGTTCGAAGGGTTTTAGCTGCCGTCCTTTAGGCATGGAGGTGATGACCGAAGAGGATGGTCATACTGGGGCAACGGCCGGCAATGAAGCTGCCGTGGCTCTGATTAGCGGATTGTCCGAAAGGGACGCCGTCGCTAGGAATTTGTCCGGAAGTCTGGACAGGAATGTCTGAATCTCTGGTGTGTCAGTTTCCCGATGGATTTGCGCATTCCTTACAAACCATGGGGCACCTACTAATGTGCGAAGAACACGTGACTGGAACGATTGCAGAATTGCAATCGACGTTGGGGGGAGGTACGGGAACCAGGCCTGAGATCCGTAGGTGAGGACGGATCGGACCATGATTTTATACAGGGTTATTCGGATGTTCAGCGAGAGCTTACTTTTGCCGTTCATTAGGGGGTAAAGCAGACGAGCCATGGCTCTTGCTTTCCCGGTTACCTTCTTTAGGTGCGGCACCCACGTGAGGGCCTTGTCGAACTCAAGGCCCAGGTAGTGTGCCGATCTGGCCCATTTGATGGGGACTCCGTAGACATATTACATTGTATGTAATGTAATTTTTTTTTGATAATTAATCTGAATTTTCCATATAAAAAACGTACCGAATGATTTGTACACGTACTATATTTTCAGCTTACAATTTGTGATGTTAATTAAAAATTTCAGCGGTGACTTTTTTTTTCCTCCGTATTTATAACAAAAGTATTGAAATTAGCTATAATTTGTAATTTGCGTTTGATAAATAGATGACGTATTGTGCACAATACATCAAATTCAATTCAGTTGCCTGCTTATTTTATTTGTTATAAAACGTTCTCTTTACGCACATTGCATTTCAATTATATTGGAGCGAAGAACTTTTGTCAATGGTTGATAAAGCCACATGTATTTATCGCCTGATCAATTCCCATTTGCAAATTACGATGACATTTGATTAAATTTCACAAATATTACGCATTCTATAAATACATATTTGTTTTAGTTTGATTTTACTTATAAATTTATTCGTGTTTTTCTTTAATTCGACATCTGTACAACGCGAGAGAGTCGTTTTTTAAATTCATTTTAAATGAAAACCACTAAAAAGTATACCCTTCATGAGAATGTTTTGAATAATTTTATTACATTATTTACAATCTCTAATAATTTCCAGTTTAAATCCTTTATGTTATTAGGGTACAACAAAAGAATTTGCGTTTTTAATGTTTTATATATATATATATATATATATATATATATATATATATATATATATATATATATATATATATATATATATATATATATATATAAATTATTTACAACAAAAAATGCATATCTAAAAACACAAAACTGAGACATCACAATACAGTTATTAAGCCAGAATGTCTATATAGGGCAGAAACGCTCATTTTGAATAGCAAGAGAGATATATAGGAGATTGAAAAAAAACAAAAAAAAAATTCTTAAGAAAAACTCTAAAGTAGAAGTAATTAAATAGATTGTTGCAATTAAAGAGGACCTAAGATCAGCAAATATCACACAAAGTGAAATTCAGGATAGAGGCTATTTCAGACACAAGGTTAATGTTTGGGAGGTTGACCGGAGAGAAAAATGTTGGAAGACTGGAACAACTTGGTCTGACGAAAGAAATAAAGCTCATAGGGAAAGAATGAAAACAGTATGGGCGTATATATATGCATATATATATATATATATATATATATATATATATATATATATATATATATATATATATATATATATATATATATATATATACCCTCCAGTTGAAGGGATAGGAGAGGCTCGTCCTCAAGTTAAGCAACCAACAAAAATGCTATATAATTTATAGCATATATAATATATATACATGTGAACAGTATCCGCTATATTACTATAAAAATCAGCTGTTCTTCTTCTTTTTCTTCTTCCTCTTATTCTTCTTCTTATTTTTGTTCTTCTTCTTCTTCTTCTTCTTGTGGTACCACAACCCGTTAGTGACAACAAGTCTCAAATTAAAAAGAATGACGACAGTCTCAAGATTAATGGATTATGAAACATTGTAAGATGGGGCAACTGGTTCCTAAACTAGGATATGGGTGGTCAATTCTTCTATTGGAACCTTTGATGTGAAACACTAAACTTGAAGTGATTTACCACTAAACACCAAATCACTTTTTTTAACTGCTCGACGCACGTTTCGCTAATCAGATTTAATCTGATTACCCGGTCGCGTTGGTGCGGACGGTAAAAGCAGCGGCTTGCCGCTGCTCTGCCGAAACCGCATCGGAGCGGTAGTTGGTTCGATTCCAGCACTCGGATGGTTGTTTTTCTGGCTTTCTTCTATCTGTTTACTTCCTAAATGTTTGTGATTGTTTCTAGGCAAGAGAGTGTAAAATCCGACAACAAATTCCCCCTCAGTCACGCCAGTTAAAGGCTAAGGTAAGGCCGGATGCCTTCTGAGAAGTGTTCTACGTTGGTCACTCGCCAGTCGGTAGGTTTCCTGATAGACTTATGGGTAGGCACATAACCAAAGGGTTTATAGCCCGAGGGGGTGCTGGCCTGGGTTTGTCGGAAGCTGATGACCGTGGTTCGGAACCCACGTTAAGCTGTAGGTCCAGTCGCTAAATAGCCTTCTCAGTTGCTGATGCGCCTCTAACCCTAACACTATACCTTTTTTAATCTGATTAAATCTGATGTGGTTAGCGAAACGTGCGTCGAGCAGTTCAAAAAAAGTGATTTGGTTAGGTTAGATTAGGTGATTTGGTGTTTAGTCGTAAATCTCTTCAAGTTTAGGATATGGGTGCTTGAAGATGGCATTTTTTACTCAGGGTAAAGACACCGTTCTGTCAACGTTATTAACTTCTTCATAAGTACTATTTACGTAAAATTGTTCAAGGGCCGAAAATAAGGCTTAATATTCCGTTACCTTGAAGCTGTTACAGTTCACAAGGTATCCGATAAGATTTATAGATACAAATAAGTTAAATATTAAAAGGGATGTCCTAAATTCTAAAAGTAAATGTTTCAAAAAATATAATTCATAAACCTCTCAGAAAATGCTAATAACGTCTCCATAAAGAAATCCTTTAAATCAAGGAAAAAATAAACTAGAATAGCCCTTAACATCGTTAATTTATAGCGAAATGTTTTACTGACGCAGACCCAAATCTTTTCGTACAATATATCCGGAAAAACACAACACTATTTTTTAGACGATAAATTTAAAAAGAAACCATAAAAATAAATCTCCTGGGCGTTTTTATGTTTCGTATCTATGAATAAGAAACATTTCCAACTACTAGAAGAAAACATATTTTCTTAAAAGGGCCTAGTTATTATGTTTAACGAAAAACATGGTTATGTTTTATGCAGATTTTATTGTATTTTGCAACCGCGTTTTCTAGTAGGCAATGGGACATTTAAGGAGATGAAGGAGGTGACAAAATAGAGGCTGGAAATATTATCGGATCTGAATTGTCAGTGGCTTTAGAATTAAGTTGAAGACAACGGATTTTGATTTTGACTACCATGTGACATTAGACATATCAGTATATTGTGGAAAATACGAGGGTAGTCTGAAAACTACAATCTCAACATGAAGATGGCGTTACACGTCAAAAAAATATTCTGGTAATATAATTGCGCATGCATTGAAAAATAACCTTGAAAATTTCAGCCATACTAACGGGTGTCTCAGAATGTTTTTCGTTTCGACTGTTACGCGCCAAACACAGATAGCGTTGAAGGGGAACGATGTCAAACGCTTGACGGGCCCTTTAAATTTAGTAGTGATGGATCATTTCACGGGATCAAAGCGCGCATTTTGCGTGTGAGCCTTTTATAAAAATAACGGTTCCGACACTATTGTTCGACATCTGTACAGGACATATTTAAATTTAGCGACCAAGAGAAATGTACCAAGTGGGAATTTAATCAGGCATTCGATGCTCAAGTGTCAACAGACTGGAAACACAATGCAAATAAATCAACTGGGCGCAAAAGGACATCATGAACAAGTATGAATGTTGATCGTAACATTAAGCCTTTTTTTCGGCCCTTGAATAATTTTACGCAAATAGTACTTATGAAGAGATTAGTAACGTTAACATGGAACAGTATCTTTAACCTGCATAAAAAATGCCATCTTTAAACACCCAAAACCCTAATTTAGTGACATGTTGCCGCATCTTACAATGTTTCATAATCCTTTAATATTGAGACTGTTATCATGCTTTTTAACTTGATCATCATCATCATCATCAGCCCGTGTCGATCCACTGCAGGATGAAGGCCTCTTCAGCATGTTTCCAGCTTTCACGGCCCTGGGCTTTCCTCTGTCACTCTGGCCCAATATACTTAACAATGTCATCAATCCATCGTGCTTTCGGTCTTCTTCGCGGATGTTTGCGATCAAACGGTGTCCACTCCAGGATTGTCTTGATCCATCTGTCATCCCATCGTCTCGCTGTATGGCCTGCCCATCTCCATTTCAATTGCTTTACTCTTCCAATGATGTCACAGACTTTCGTTTGTTCCCTAATCCATGCGCAGGCCTTTCTGTCTCGTCTTGTAATGCCAAGCATACATATTTCCATTCCCCTCTGTACTACCCAAAATTTTTGAATTGATTGCAATGTTAGAACGCACTGATCGAATACTTTTCTTTTCAGGCAAAGTGGGAGTCTGCTCTTAAACACAATGTTGAGTCTGCCAAATGTCTGCCAGCCACACTTAACACGCCGTTCCACCTCCCGGGCGGTGTTCCCCTCCATTGAAATCCTCTGCCCAAGATATATAAAGCTGTCCACAATTTCCAAATCCCTTCCTAAAACTGAAATTATTCTGTCCTGAGCGAAGTTATTGAACATAACCTGACTCTTTTTCAGATTTATTTTCAAGCCAAATGATTCGCCAGCCTTTTGTAGTTCTTGTATGCGTATTTGCAACTCCTCTGGGTCTTGTGAAAGGAGAACGATATCATCTGCAAATCTAAGATGGTTTAAGTTTGCACCATTGACCATTGACCTTGACATGCATGCATGCATTGACATTGAACACCATCCTGTTCCCAATCCAGTTTACGGATTACTTCTTCAAGGCCAGCCGAGAAAAGAATAGGAGATATTGAGTCACCCTACCTTACACCTCGTTCTACATTAATTCCAACTTCAAGATCATCAAAGTGAATTGTGGCTGTAGCTCCATCATATATCGATCCTAATAGATTTACATATGCTTTATCTACCCCTTGGCTAAGCAGTGCATCCATTATTGCATGCTTTGGGATGGAGTCAAATGCTTTTTCGTAATCGATAAAAGCCAAGCACAGTGGCATGGTATATTCGTTGAGCCTTTCTATGGCCTGCTGTACAACCTGGATATGATCCATTGTACTGAATCCACTTCTGAATCCTGTTTGTTCTCTTAGTTGTTGCGCCATTCAGTTTTTTTAATATTCTATTAGAAATTATCTTAGTGAAAACTTTTTACATTACTGATAGGAGGCTTATTGGACGGTATATCTTTAAATCTTCCTGTGCTCCCTTTTTATGTAAAAGGATCACTTCTGCATTTTTCCATAAGTCAGGTACTTTTTGTTCTTTGAGGCATATTGAGTATAATTTTGCCAGAGTGTAAAATTTAACAAGGAATGGCCCCTCAGTCACGCCAGTTCCAGGCTGCGTAAGGCCGGATGCCTTCTGAGAGTTTTCTACGTTGGTCACTCGCCACTCGGTAGGCTTCTCGAGATACTTTCGGTTAAGCACAAAACCAAGGGTTGATAGCCCGAGGGGGGTGCTAACCGGGGTTTTCGGTAGCTGATGACCTTGGTTCGGAACCCGCGTTAAGCTGTAGGTCCAATCGCTAAATAGCCTTCTCGGTTGCTGATGCGCCTCTAACCCCAAAACTTTACTTTTTATATATTTATTTATTTATATATTTATAAATGCAGTTTTTATTTCTTTTCGATTTTCTCTTGTTCACACGACACAACAGTAGTCAGTAGGAATTATGCATCCAAATCTCATGTAGAACTCACAACAACCTGCATCTCCGCCAAAATGAGCATTTTTGTTAGTTGCTTAACCGGAACCGAGGGACATTAGACTCACCAGGGTTTCAACATATGCTCTCTCGCCAAGAATAAGGAGACCCTATCCACAATTAAACAACCCACATTTTTGCCGACGGTATAATCTAACCACCAACAGATGAAACATATGGCCTTCAATGTAAGAGATGGGTGGAGTTCAGTCTCAGTCAAACAATTAACACAATGTCAACAATTAACACAATATATATATATATATATATATATATATATATATATATATATATATATATATATATATATATATATATATATATATATATATATATATAAATGGGTAAAGTGTGAAGGAAGGCAAACATTAGGTTAATATTTTTTTAACTTAATGCAGGTAGTAGTGAAATAATAACTGATTTTTTCAGAAAAATCGAAATATCTCTTGACATGTCAGAGATATCGATTTCGGGTATTCACTCGATTCCTCTTTAAATTACCTTTCTTGTCATGTAGTAGAAGCTGTACCATTCCATTTGAAAAAACTGAACAAAACTTCAAAAAAACTATTGTTGAATGTAACGCCACCTCGCGGTTTCATTTATAAACTAAATAATTTATCTCCCAGATTATCTGATTGTCCCAGCAGTTGCCTTTTAAATGAATCCAAATTGAGGAAAATCGGTTTAGACAAACGGACATTAGATGACTTTTTATCTAAATAGGTAAAACTCCCCCCCCCACTTCTTTATTCGCGAAGTTACGACAAAATGTCATAAAACAAAGTTGTAGGAGACAGTTTGCTAATTATAACTGAGATTTTTTCTTACTCGGTTAACACTTGAAAATACACAAAAAAACGATTTTTAAAAATGTTTAGCTCGTCACGCCCTCTTGCGGTCGTTTTAGAAGCTTAAAAATATTTTTGGTTAATTTCTCATGATCATTTTTAGTACAATTTTTTTTCCCCCAAAGCTGTGGGATAAATAGTTTTCAAGATACGGCCGCGATCCATCCTTAATGGGACACCTGGTATATAATATATATATATATATATATATATATATATATATATATATATATATATATATATATATATATATATATATATATATATATATATATATATATATATATATATAATATACATAATTACTACCGAATTAACTTTAACAAAATATTTACATTTAAAACAACGATAATGCTTCGCTAAATTTCCATAGCTATGCTTTTGTATCGCACGAGTTTTCTCTTAAAAAGGGCGCTCTCTTGAAAGTTTCTCTTCCTGGACGCCGTTCTGAATTGATAGATTCAATAATTATCTTGTTCTTTTAATGGATCCATTTAAAGTCAACCATACATTTGCGATATTCTTGTTTCTTTTTTGTATTATATTTGTTTAATTCGATATAGTTATGAATATAACTTACAAAACATTAAGTGTTATTTGCAATACCCCAAAAAAGTCACGCCGTCTAGTGAGACTGGAAGAGTGACATATCCTACGAATTGCATAAAAAAATGTAATCAACGAAAAGAAACAAAATCTGTTTATAAATTGACGGACAAAATTTCTAAAAAATAAAATTAAAAAAAAACCCGACGAATATATGTTATAACTTAATATTTAACTTTTTTATGGATAATTTTATGCCCTAAATATGAAGATAGTAACGTTATTAGACATCAATCAAAAATGTTCTCTTAAAGACTTGTTTTATTCACAACATTTCAGTTAGACTAAACAAATTAAATTAGTCTCGAATGGATTTCAAGTGAAGAAAGATTTCGTTATTAAAAAAAAATTGTTTACACTGGAAAACCTTGATTACTGACTTGGTCTACTTAATGTTTCACGTAAAAGCAGCTTCTGTCATTCCTAGTATTTTTTTTTAATTTTCAATTCCTGGTCATTTCATTTCAAACAAGCGGGACTGCATTTAATATTTAAAATTTTCAAGTCAGTTTATACTAGCAAAATGTTCAAATGTAACAGGGAAATTTGAAACAGGGTGTAAAGATCTATAAGCTCGACTAACAAGTTCACAAATCTTCAAAGATTTCTTTCCGTACCTTTCTTAAAATACGTTTCAGTTAATAATGTTATGTCAGATGAAAAATGTGTTCACTTGTATCGGGATATCTAACGAAATCACGTTCCGGCAGTATATCTCCATATATTTCAACATTTTCATATATTCCACCAGAAAGCTGACACTGTTTTGGTGGAAACCTCAATTTCACTACGTTTTAATTTTAAGCGGGTTGACTGTTCTGCACCGAAATTTATTTGGTAGGAATGGCTATCCAAGAAAAAAAGGCATACATTTGAGTTTGGATTTAAAATTGTCCTTACTCTTTCCTGATATTTATCACTTATTATAGTCAAGTCTAAGAAATATAATGTTTATTATACGGAATCGTTGTTTTTAAAAATAGTGCTTTTTGAAGTTTGTTTCGTTTACTTACTGTGTGTTATTTCCATTCAGGTTATAAAACTGTGTTTATTAGTTCCATAAATCAAGGTGGTTTTAAATAATGCTATGTTCCCGCACGTTTTTTTTAAAATAACCCTTCTACAGTAAATGCTACAAAAAAATATGAAAAGATACTATCAAAATATAGCATTATTTTTTAATACTGTGTTGGAAGTCAGTTTTCCATTCGTTCTAGCTACTACTTATTCTCAGCCACACACAAACTCGAAGAGATTTACCACTAAACACCAAACCAACCCAAATCACTATGTTAAGCTTCTCTTGAATAGCTTCTCTTCTCATCTTTTGAAGAGCAGCAGCTTTATTAAGAGATGATTCAATCAAGACCAGATTGAATCATTCCCTCATTATGCTACCATAGCGTAATACCCTTACGTTAGCGAAATACCCTTCGAGAATTTTAAAAGAAGTAGTTTGTCGTTTAGTGCTAAATCTCCTCGAGGTTAATATTTTACACCAAATGTACTATAAATGAATTGACCCCGTTTGGAGTTTGTTTAGATTTCTGAAACTTCATCTACGCAAGAAGAACCAATAAACGGAAAATGTATAAGTCGAATAGCAACAGATCTTGATTTTAACTGAAGTTTGTACAAGTGCATGGATGTCGAGTTCTTGCACGATTTAGTTAACAATGCTTTTGGTGTTATCCTTGCTCAAGAATCCACTTAATCTATGTTGAGTATAATTAATATGAAATATATTGGTATCAAAAGGACCATGAGTCCCTTCAGTTACGATAGGTCTACCAATTAAATCTTATTTTCAGGTAATATGTTAAATAATGTTTGTTAAATTATGTACGAGGTTTCGGCAGTTTATGGCAACCTTACCGATAATGTACAACCCATTGTAGTGGTACAATGGGCATCATCAATGATGATACTGACAAAATGGTAAACTAAGCAAATAATCCACATGTAACATCATCCTTTTATTTATCTCTTTTTTTGTGAAAATCGCGCAAAATCCCTTTAAGTTTATCAAATAACTCTGGTTTATGAATAAGTATTATAGAATATAAGAGCACAGTTCAAAATCTACGGAAAAATTTTGGAAAAAAATACATTGAATGATCTGGATTCAGATATTTGAAATTATCATGATTAAAAAACCGCGCGAACATATAAATCACCTGAATATTTACCACGGTGAAAATTTACCAAATACATTGTTGCTCTTGACGAGAAATGTGATCTTTTCTCTTTGGTATTGTTATTCTATTTGTCTTCGCAGACAAACAATACAAATAATACAAATTTAAACTATTTCATTTACTCTTTAATATCGGTTCATATTACAAACCTTTATAAACCTATTAAATAACGTAATTCGCTTTATTTGATGGAATACTCATATATAATTATATAATCATTTCATGACCACTGCCTTATTCTTTGTTGCAAAAGAACATGTCATCAACGTTGAAACTGGCTTCAAAATACTTGTATCCTTAAGATTAGTTAATTAGATCCTTTTATTTCAATCCTTAGGGTGAATCTGCATCTTTGGTCATTTAAAGCTTTTTCTCAAACCCTTACATTCACAACCGATAAATATAATCACAAACATACACACTGAAAGCAGAATCGCCATCTCCCAAGTCTCCAAAACAACAGTTTCCCCAGCTGCAGTGATTGCGGCCTTTACAGCACCTAATATAAAAGAAAAAGTTTATAAAACTATAAGGTATTTCCTATACAATGACCAGAACCAGTACCGTAAAATTACGGTACAATACTATATTTAGGAAAGCATCAGAGTGTATATCATTTGATATATTAATACTACACTCTTCCCAATTCCATTTTAACATATGGAATTGTTGCCTGGGGTGGCACATACAACAGCCACCTTGAGTCGATTGAGAAAATGCAAAAAAAGATTTCTAAGAATAATGTGTAGAAAACCGAGGGAGCACCCGAGTAGGGAACTTTTTATTATGACGGGAATTCTTCCTTTGAAATGCCATTATTATGTGGCGATAGCTGTTCTCCTATATAAACATCTTGGCTCTCTGGGGTATATATATAAGCAACAAGTTTATCATGACACAAGGGCTGGTGGTGCGACTGTTCTAAATATTCCATTCACTAACACAACTGGAGTGAGAAAGTCCTCTTACATCTTGACCCCTCGATTATTTAACCTTTTACCGGAAAGCATACAAGACAACATTGTGAAGAGCATCAGTTATGCGGCATTTAAGCAAAATATAAAGAAATTGTGCGCGGTTCATTCAGGTCGGTGTTTGTCAGCATGGCTGAATTGATTTTATTTGTTCTTGAGCCTTAATACATGGGGTGGGGTAGTGTCCTTTTTCATCCTTTTGTCCTATTTCATGTAATGTGAAGGCCTGTACTGAATGCTGAAACGGTTTTTTATTTATTTATTTATTTTTTTATTCTAAATTTTCTATTTTCTTTCTTGGGTTTGACCCACACACTAGTATTGCTTTGTGGGTCGTAGGTTAGTATTTTTATTGTATTAGCGTAAGATATATTGTAGATTAAAACTGTAAACTGTTATAATAATAATAATAATAATAATAATAATATACGGTCGCAAGTACTATACGAAACAACATTTTCAGAAATACAAATACATTTGCGATCGAATCGCCATCTATCAGAAAACTATCTGACCTTTTACTCTTTCCTCGTAAAACTAGTAGGTATTTAGGGGAACATATTCATCCTACACAGAACAATCGCGGAGCAACTTATTAACTTTATCTTCAAAGACTTAACATTCCAATTTGTATATATGAATAAAGAAAGACAATGTTATCAAATGTTTTCCATCAAAACGTACTCTTTGAAATTACACACATTATAACCCACATCATATTCGTAATCAGTATATATAACGTTACTATGACAATTAGTTTGCTCAAATTTTAAAAAATTGTAATTCTGCGGGTTTGATCATATTTGGAGATACTTAAGCTTTTTTTCCTCGCCATTATAACTACATATGAAACATTAATCTACTTTTAAATATATTTTGACAACACAAAGCTATGTATGAAACTACATTTTCCTCAAAATTGCTCTTTTATTTCGTCGACCTTTAACCGGCGACCTTGTTCGATATTCATATCTTACCTCAGTCGGACTTTCCAGCGTTCGCATTGTAGTTTAAAGTGAAACAAAATGCTCGTTTACATCTCTTCCAATCGTCGTCAGATGGCGTTTATAACGCACCGATTTTAAAATTCCGTTCGCGATTTTATGGGGCATTTATGTGAACAGTTTCACTATTTGAAGTCGATTTTTTTTTTGGTTTGGGGATCTTTTGTTTTCACGCCGAAATGAAAACTGTTCTTTATACGCCCTTCTCGAAATTTTTGTTCAAATGTATTTATAAGAATTTCAAACTGAAACATTTTCTTTAAACGTACCCAAAATTGGAACATATATTGAATAACATTTAAAACATTCGACGAATAAATATTTGATCACATTTAATTGTGATTGGCCTAATCCTCTTCCATATGTTTAAATGGTATTGTTACAATGTTTTTTACAAACAATTGAATTAATATTGTTTTTTACAATCTTCATATTCATCTGATATGGCATTTCATGATATCCTTCGACTTGAATTATTACTTTCTAGATACAATTTTAAAGCGGTACATCCAGTAGTAGATAATACATTGTAGGTTTTTAAAACCACACTGAATATCAGTCAAATCAAAGATTTCGTCGGTTATTAAAAGAAACGTTAAATCAATTAATTCATGGTTAGGATAGATAATTGGGTCTTCTTAGTGACTTTCATTTACGCGATACCGACTAGCAAAATTTTATTTAGTTTATCAACTATGCCTTTTAAAGGATTAATGCATTTGATGTATCGATGAAGAAATGTTTTGATCTTCTTGGAAAGAAAGTTATTCGTTATTCTAACGACACAAAACGCCCCGGCCCAATTTTAACAATGTTTTTCTCTTTATTGTTTCACAAACTTTTGGTATGAGATCCACATATCTGTTATGGTAAGCACATGTGGTAAATAATCAACAGAAAGAACTATTTAAAGTCATAAAATTGATTTTGCTGACAAACAGGAGACAATGATTTTCTATGCAACCATTCCAGTTTTGTACTTTGGATCAATGCGTTAAAGTCCAAAAAAATTTCCCGATACTTTCCCAGATATGTGACAATCATCGCCAAATTTAACTCGGCAGTGAGTTGCCTGATCAGACATTAACATTTTAAATACCAAACGAGCTAAGACAATTTAAGATTATTTTCGGTGCTCCTCCACATGGTTTATGTTGATCAGATCCTTTCCGATTTTAAAATAGTTATATTAGTTCTTAATCACATAAATTTATAATTAACACATACAAAGTGGTCCACGGGAAAGAGGAGTTGAATTTTTGAAAAAATATTAACATGAAAACAGACATTCAGTTTACCATGTCTGCAGTAAATATCAGTGTAACATGTCTTAAGTGCGAAAAAAAAATTTCATTCAATTAATGGTCAGTTTCAAGAACACGTCTGGAGCCGTACTCGAAAGTTGAACTGGTTGAAGTTGAGCTCTTGTAAAACCACATAACCCTCCTATTAATTCGTCGTCTCCGAGTTCTGATTTGAACAAATTTTCAAACCTGGTGGTTTATTCGTAAGCTTTATGTCAATTTTATTAGTTTTTAAATTAATGTAAAACCACTTAAATTATTATAAATAAATCCTATACAACATAAGACAGACATTTGAAAACCAGCTTTCATCAATGTCAACTTATATTTATTCATTTAACAGACAAGGGTTTCTGTGTTAGGGATAGAAATTCGCAAATCAATACTTACATGAAATGTAAAGAAGCAGAATCCGTTATATTTTTCAGTTATTTACGCGATTGATTTTCTACGGAAAAGTAGAAACTAAATGTTGCTTTATGGGCTTGAAATACATATACATACCAAGTCAACTGGCCATATTGATGGCGGATCGCAATCTCAATGCAACTCACACCATCCTTCAGTGAATGTTCGCAGCAGTCGGAACTACGATGCATTATTTCCAAACGAATAGAGATACGTGGAAATACGAATGAAAGATTTCTGTTTTTAAAATATCCGTCTCCACGGCTCCACTACCCTATCTTTTGAACATACTTGATACCTACATCCAAGGTTGTGAGAAGAATGTTTCGCGTAATTCCGACTGCTGCGAACATTCACCGTAGGATGACGCGAGTTGAGATAGCTGACGACATTGAGATAGCTGACGACGGCCGGTCCTGGGAGGTACTTGTCTCGACATGATGGCGACGGCTGATTTGAAACGAACAGAGATACGTGGGATTACAGATGAAAGATTTCTGTTTTTCAAATATCTCTCTGCACAGCACCACTACGCTATCTTTTGAGCGTATATATATATATATATATATATATATATATATATATATATATATATATATATATATATATATATATATATATATATATACATACATATATATATATATATATATATATATATATATATATATATATATATATATATATATATATATATAGCGTTTTAAATATTTTTCATGGGCGCTTATAATCAAGCGGTATCCGTCCCAGGATTGCTTTGGTCCATCTGTCGTCACATCGTCTCGCTATGTGGCCTGTCAGCCTTCATTTCAATTCCTTCACCTTTCCAATAATGTCACATATTTTCGTCTGTTTTTTGATCCATGTACAGGTCTTTCTATCCCGCTTTGTAATGTCAAGCATACATCGTTTTCAATTCTTCTATTGGAACCTTCGCCGTGAAACACTAAACTCGAAGAGATTTACCACTAAACACCAAATCACTTTTTGAAACTTCTCAACGCACATTTCGCTAACCATATTAGCATTAATTGAATGAATGAATTTGATTTAATTAAATCATCTCCCGATGATGCTAATATGGTTAGCGAAACGTGCGTCGAGAAAAGTTTCAAAAAGTGATTTGGTGTTTAGTGGTAAATCTCTTCGAGTTTAGCATGCATCTTTCTATTTTCCTCTGTGCTAGACGAAGTTTTGAACTGATTGTGATGTAAGATAAAAAAAAACTTTTCTGTTCAGACAAACTGGGAATTTTTTCTTAAACAGTATATTTGGCCTGCAAATGCCTGCCAGCCGAACACGCCGTTCCACTGCCCGGGCAGTATTACCCTCTATTGAAATCCTCAAATATATTGAACCCGAATGGTAGAAGACCGCGCTCAGGACCGCGAGAGTTGAAAGCATGATGGGAAGGCCTTCATCCTGCAGTGAATCAACAATGTTTGAATGATGATGATGATCAGCCAAGTCGTTATGCACACATAATGGTATTTTTCCCCACCTTAAACCCCGCTGCCATATCATATGAGCCCTGTTATTCAACCAATAAATAGCATTGAATATAACCCGCTAATATACATTCCCTTGAATATTCCTCTCACTTCCACAATTTGCCTAGATCCCTAAATTATTATAATCACTCCTTTTTTATATAGTAGTCTGCTTAAATTGAAAATAACCTTTTCTACTAGCACCCAAATCAGAATTCTACTGATACCATTATATGAGAATAGAGGGAAATAAATTAGCTGAACTCTATGCGAAATTAACAGAAGGTGAGAGCATCCAAACTCATATTAGTCCATTTGTCCCATTAAACCTTCATATCTTCTATTGAAATCTTTGATGTGGTCGCTAAACTCGAAGAGATTTACCCCTAAACACCAAATCTCTTTTTTAAACATTTCGACGCACGTTTTGCTAAGTATGTTAGCATCATCAGGTGCTGATTTTAATAAAATTCAATCAAATTTAATTTGATGATTAAATCATCTACTGATGATGCTAACATGGTTAGCGAAACGTGCCTCGAGAAGTTTAAAAAAGTAATTTGGTATTTAGCGGTAAATCTCTTCGAGTTTAGTACCATTAAACCTTATTTGTATGAGAATTTTCCTCTCCTCTGTCCTTTATCGTAGTACTTTACTGTATGGCATATCCTACGGATTGGACATTCAATTCTTCTATTGAAACCTTTGGTGTAAAATACTAAACTTGAAGAGATTTACCACTAAACACCAAATCACTTTTTGTGAACTGTTCGGCGCACGTTTCGCTAACCATGTTAGCATCATCAGCAGATGATTTAATCTGACATTGGACATTGCTGATATTTTCATTCCTATCTGCTATTCGGCGAGAACTAGCCTATAACTACTATTGAGTTTATTTTCTTTTAAACCATATCAGTTCTAAGTGCCGCAACCACAAGACGTTTGAGCGACTCTATCAAGGGATCAGATATATCCAGATTTTGTTCCTCAAGAGATGCGATTCTCCTCATTCTTCCGATATATCACTCATTCTGTGCTGTAAATATCACTAACAAATTTTATCTTTACTATATATACCTTTTTGTCAATTCTGTTCTGTCGGTCTTAACTGCGCCAGTTTGAACTTTCTTTTGTCGCTATCTATCCTAAGATGCTGGTAGAGCAACAATAATTTAAATTCGACATAATCAATAGTTCAGTTATATACCGAAAGCGGTTAATATTTTTATTCAGGACCGACTTACAGGTCATAAAATAAGTTTTACAATTAAAATATTCACAAATAATATACATTTTACCTCCATCAAGATATTGTTTATAAAATGCCAAAGAACCTGTGCCCGGCTTATAAAAAATATATAATCCACTCCCACCAACCGGCCGCACCGAATTTATAGTATCAATAACGTTTTCTAACCCCGTCAACAAGAACCCATATCGTAAAACTCCCTTTTTATAAAGCCACATAAAATTTCTCGGGCGTCGTGAAAACGGCCAAGATTTTTCCATTAAAGTTAACAACACGCTCATAATTGGAACGGAGAAATTTGTCGAACAAATAAAAGTTGTCATAACGCATTTTTCACGCCGAGAAAGTGGGACCTGGTCTGGGGAGGTCTGACACACAACCGAGAGGACTGAAGATATTATTTGATTGGCCTCATTTGGACACCCCCTTGGGTTAAAATAACGATCGTATCAGCACGAATGTCGATTTAATAGTTGGTTGCCAGAGGAAAAAAATACAAAGTGTTTGTTGCTTTAGTTTGCGTTACTTTAAGAAATATATTTTAGGTATACATGCTATACGAAAAGACCGAATGCATGTTAGCATCGTCAGGAGGTGATTTAATCTTGTTATTAAATTTGATTGAATTTGAGATTAAATCATCACCTGAATTAGTACAGGCATGAAATAGTATCTGTGTGGATTTGCAAAGAATATATAATTTATTGTAGAAACTTTTTGTATTTATTGCCATTTCAATATCGAAAATATTTCTCAAGAAGCTAGCGCTAGAAAAACGCATCACATATTAAGAATAAAGTGGAAATTTTGACAAAATGTATTTTTATTAACCATTCATATATTCAAAAAAACAAATTGAAAGCCGTCGTGATATATTTATTGTTTATTTATGTACTACACGTGTTACGTGTGAATCACAAGAAAGCTACCCGCTTAAATTGACCCACTGGTTCGTTAATAAAAGGCTCGAGTTAATTTATTATTATACCCTTTACTTATGCCAGACACGCACCTTTTAAATACAATCACAATAATATTAGAAGGAATGTACAATCAAAAAAATACTGTTTTACGGCTTCTCTATTTACAGACTTATTATTTCTTGACAGCGTGTCATTACTTCTTGTGTCTTAGGTGGCAAAATGTCAACTGTGTAACGGATGTCCACAGATTATATTAAACAAAACACTTCCACTACCACAGAGTAGTACGAACTCAGTATCAAATAATACTTCTTAACCAATTAAATTTACGATGGATATTTGTAACGTAATAACATAAACCCAGAGGGGATTCGAATTTGCATGCTATATTTACAGTTTTTTTTTTAATTTCAACTCCAATTATATTTTTTCTTATACCTGCAGAAAAATATTTATAGGTGATTCGGTTAATAAGGTAATATAAGGTAACGTAATAAGGCCGTTTATTTCCACAACAATAGTTAAGTTAATAGTTTTCTAATCGGTCCTTCCATTTATTCTGGATCGTTCCCAGTGCCAGTAGACGTTTGGAAATAGTGGATTGGGCAACATTCAATATTTCTACCAATTGTTTCATAGTATAAATTGAATCGTCATCCTATAATGCTTGCAAATCGGCATCTTCAAACATTTTCGGTTATTCTGGACGCTTCTTGTCTTTATGCAGTTTCTTAAATTTCTGGTGTTCGGATGGGATTTTCATAGAATATAAAAGAAAATAAATTCCGTTTGCATGGCTTTATTGAATATTATACTTAAACGTTTTCCGACCGTTTCAGATATTTTGTTACTCATTTTGAAGACCACTAATTAAAAATGCAAAATTCTTACCTGATCAATGAACTAAAAACCCGGTCCGGGAAGTTCAACTCTTCCAAATTAAAGTTGCCGGGCTAAGTTTATTAAAATCAGAATATCATCCCCAGGACGTGTTTTCCTTCCGCTTTTTCGTCTTGAAACAAAGCGGGCGCGAGCTTTTTATGAGGACGGTTGTTTGGACAGTTGCAGCAGGCTTCGCGTTGTTTTATTTCGCAACTTTCATAAAGTGGAAAATTAAGTAGAATTTTTACAGGCGAGATACTGGTAGCAAGATGCGACGGTACGTTACAGGGCCGTGTTTATTATAAAAGTTTTGTGGTTATTTATTTTCGGAAAACAGATGTGGGAATGCTGTTCTGCTTAAAATCTACTTAAAAACTACTGAAAAGTTTGGCAATGCTGGAAAATTATCTTATCCAGAGTGATCCGCAACTATAACAGACATAATTTATTATACAATATCATTTTTATTTTTACAGAAAGAATTTTGAAAAATATGGTATATGATAAGTAATATATATATATATATATATATATATATATATATATATATATATATATATATATATATATATATATATATTTATAATACATCCGATCGTTTGTGTCCCGTTTGTTGGGAACGTGCAGATGTTTCGTTAAGGTAACACTTGGCATTCTCAATGCGTGTCTGAAGACTTTTCAGTCTTTCACTTTCTCAATGGATGAAAGACTGAAAAGTCTTCAGACATGCATTGAGAATGCTAATTGTAACATTGGCGAAACGTCTGCACGGTGAATGTGAAGTGGTGAATATCAAACAGGTTTTCGACCGGGCAGATCCTGCCCTGAACAGATCCTGAATCTAAACTTGATCCTAAGACATTAAAAACTGTACAATAGAAATCTCGTCTGTACATTTGTGGATTTCAAAGAAGCATATGATTCGATTGACCGCGAATGTTTATTCCAAATTTTGAAAGAACAAGGACTAGATCTGAAAACGCTGGCAATTATTAAAGCAACATTAACTAACACAAGGTCAAAAGTTAAATTCATGGGTCACATCTCAGAGCCCTTCGAAATTAAAACTGGAGTGAGACAAGGGGATGGACTCTCGCCACTCTTATTTAACTGTGTTCTAGAAAAAGTAATACAGGAGTGGCGTGACAAAAAGTCGGCCCTGAATATTGACCAACCCGTTAAACTGGGGAAAACCAACACCAAAATAGATTGTCTGGCGTTTGCTGATGATCTAGCAATTTTAACTCAAGATATATTAACGGCACAAAAACAGATTGAAATCCTAAAAGAAAGAGCAGAAAAGGTAGGACTCCAAATTTCCTTTGAAAAGACACAATACATGACCTGCAACAGACTAAGAACACCATTTCTAAAAACAAAATATGGTTACATCAGACGAGTCTCTCAGTTCAAATATTTATGTGAAATAATCATGGAAAATGGGTTGGAAAAAGCAGCCAATCAGAGTAGATGTCAAAAAATGGAAATGGCATTAAGACTTACACAAAATATTTACAACAAAAAATGCATATCTAAAAACACGATATTAATCTAAAAACACAGTTATTAAACCAGAATGTCTATATGGGGCAGAAACGCTCATTATGAATAGAAAGAGAGACATCGAGGACATTAAAAAGAAGGAAAGAAAAATCATAAGAAAAATCTTAGGCCCCAAACAAATAAATAGCACAACATACCGACTTCGAGAAAACGAAGAAATCAAACAATACACTGATATCCATAGCGATATGAGAAAAAGAAGACTTAAGTTTTACGGACACATAAAACGGATGAATCCGAGTAGATTGACTAGATAAATAGTCGAATTTTATGAAAATAGGAGTAGAGCTAAACTAGAAATAATTAAATGGATTGCTGCAATTAAAGAGGATCTAAGATCAGCAAATATTACACAATGTGAAATTCAGGATAGAGGCTGTTTCAGACACAAGGTTAACGTTTGGGAGGTTGGCCAGTCTGACGAAAGGAAAAAGGATCATAGCGAAAGAATGAAGTTAGTATGGGCGCAAAAGAAGGCTAACGACAACAAACGCCTCTAATTGTACTTCGCGTGGTCCACCAGGGCCCATACTTGAATAAAATAATAATAATATATATAAATATATATGGAATTTTTTTTAATTTTTTTTTTTTTACTTTTGTTGACAAACAACGTATTTTTTTTATTGTGAAGAGGGACTTGATTGTGGAAAAGAACTCCCTATGCGAGCATATGTTGATGAATCTAACCTAACATTTATAAGCCATCCGACGAGAAGTCGGCGAAAATATGTATTGTTTAATTGTGGAGAGGGACTCCTTATTCTTGGCGAGAGAGCATATTTCGGTCGGTACCCTGATGAGTCTAATCACCAACAGACGAAACATGTGCCCTCCAATGTAAGGGATGGGTGAGGCTTCCTCCCGATCAAGTAACTAACCATTGTATGTATATATATATATATATATATATATATATATATATATATATATATATATATATATATATATATATATATATATATATATATATATATATATATATAGCGTCACACATTACATTTTATTTTGTATAATCCAGTTTTTTCACAAAATTTTGCTCTTTGTTATTAACATCGATTTATTTCTTATTAATAATTTAATTCTTATTAACAGTAATAATATTACTATTTTCTTTCTTTAAATGATTTGTGATTCTGGAATTTAATTTATAAATAGAGTTTATGTACAAAGTTGAAATTACTAGTACTAATTTTACACATGTCAATCGTGTGAGAAATATTTTAATCTTGACGACGATTATCTTATAATCGCATTATACGATTTTAGCCGCAATAAATAAACGAGCTAATACACAATTCTTCCCTAATACTAAACTAAATATTAGTTGATATCCTTTAGATTTTGATAAACATTTTCAACAGTTCGCTCCCGCACTACGCTTTGCTTTTACCCATAATCCATTTAATTTCTTTTTGAAATGGTGTAATCCCAATCACTCATATAGAACTACATTTCTAAATAACTGGATGCAGTATGACCACACCCAGGTCAAAATTTAATTGAAAGTTAGTATCTTGTTAGATATCGCTATATTGGGGTTTTTTCCAATATGTCAATAACATTATCTATGTTTAAGACCATTATCAGCGTTTTTCTTCTTTATACGCACTTTCTATCAAAATTTGTCGTTAAGAGTCATGCCGAGGTATGAGGTACGTCTCCTAATTTTGTGTTACTAAAGTTTATATGTTTATAGTTTATACACTAATACATAATAGATGAAATATCAACCAACCCAAAACAATAGTTTGAGCTGGTATTCCTTTCAAATTAGAATGATCATCTTCGTATTGGTTTCTAAAAGTTTTATCTGATATGTGTGATGACATAATGTCTACTATTTTATTTAGTTTACGTGTTAAACTTTCGTACTGCTGCGCAGTCTCTTTTTCTTCAAGTATTTAGACTCATGGATTATTATATTTTATTTCTTCATGCATAAAAGAAATTTTTCAGTTTGTTATATAGGAGCAACAAAGCCTTTTATAAGTAATTCTTAGGACATTAATTGGAAATTAAAAAATGCAAAACATGTTAGAAATATATTAAATTTTAATGTAATTTTAAAAAAAGTTTACATTTTAAAGAAGTTACTATTGATGTGATTTTTAGTATTATAGGACATGTATTTTTAGCAATTATTAACTATCTATTTAAGTACCTGGTATTATTTTCAACTATATGATCGGAATGGTTGTTTCAGGATGTCAAAGAAAGAAATGTAAAAAAAGTTATACTCCATATATGTTCAAGGGGGTATTAGTTTTTAGAAACTAATTGGTTCAATTGTATAATGGACACGTCTGGACATATGAGGTGTATTATTATATTTTAAATGAGCGCTATGAAATGGCTAAATAATTCAAACACAGTTTGTGGAAAGTTCTCTCTATTACAAATTTGTCAGAACAATGGCAATGATACTGAATTCTGAAAATGTTCATGTATGTATATAATCAGTCAAATTATAATATTTTTACTTTGTTAAAATAGACATAGATGCAGTTGTTCACTAAAGTTGTTACGTTTTTCAAATGGTATTAAGTAATCTACGAAATTCGTTTTTTTTTCTGAACATGCACGAAATGCATTTGCTTTATCAAACATTTTTGCAGGAAACATTTATTGCCGCAACAACAAAAACAATTTATAGACTGTCATGGACGGGATTTGTTGAACTTTTTTCATATCTTTAGAATGACACAAGGTGAGATATAAAAAAATTGTGAATAACGCTTTTATTTTCGTCCAAAAGAGCCGAATATTGACAACAATGTATGCAGTTAATGTGATCTTAATTTATCAACATATCAACCCCACTATCGGGGTCAATCTCATCAATACGTTGTTGTTTTCAATACAAATGTTCAACACTTCCTTTCGAAATTTTCCTGCTATCAGGTCCTGCAGCTTTACGGTTTTGCAAAATAATTTTGCGAATTTTTCTGATGCTGTCTAGTCTAACCACCTCATTTGGACGTCCAGAGCATTCAGCATAATCGATACTTGTACGGCCACGTTTGAATTCAACACACCAATCAATTATGGTTGATTTTCCTGGGGCAGCGTTCGGGTAATGTTTATCAAGACATTGTTTTGCTTCAACTGTATTTATCTTCATCAAAAAATAATGCTTAATCAACACACAAAATTCTTTTTTTTTAAGTGAAAACTTCTTTAGCAGCGTTGAGTGATTTTCGGTAGAAGCAAAACTTATAGGTGCGCGTCACCGACACGCTAGTGACGTGTTGCGCCAGACTGGCGACGCGAATTGTATTTTAATATGTTTACACAGTGTTTTACACAGTTATTCCAGAGTTTCAAGTTTTCACTTTTGACGCCAGTCCCCATGACTGACTACTTTTTTTATTGTTTTGAAAACAACAAAAGTAGCGTCACTTAAAACACACCAACTCAAAAACTAGCAGACAGATTTCAATGAAATTTAGACACATGACATTTGAAGGTTGGCACAATCGACCACTTGTAAGGATTATTCGAAACTGACACCATCTATATCTCAAACCGAGGACTTATTCACCGATGTGTTAAATGTATATTCCAGACAGCTTTGTTGGTACCATAACATTAAAGATTCTCTTTCTCAGTCTTTATTGATTTCAAAAAAGTACAAATTCTTCAAATCCCAACTTGCTACTTATTTTGTAAATGAGATTTTTGAAGGTATCCCCCCCTACTCGAGTTCTGGAAGCTCCCAGAGACTCCCAGAATATTTAAGAAAATTTTAAAACCAACTACTGTAAAGGAATACAAGGCACTGTTACAAAAAAACTATTAAAACTTTTTTAAAGGTTTTCCTTCGGCCCAAGGTATATTGTCGTCAGTTAACCTAGTTCAAGACTGGAAATTGGTATGACAATAAACGGTTTGACTTTTAAACAAGCCGAGGACGCATATGTACAACCAAAAAACACGAATACAACTTTCGAAAAAGTTTCTCCATATATCTGGATTACTGGCATCGTAAAATATGTTATGGGGAATAATAAAACTAAGAAAGTCTTGATGGACTGTAAACCGACAAGCATATACCCTCGGGAGTTACCTCCTAAGTTATTATTTATTAGTGTAGGATTTTCGGGGTTTTATGGCCCATTTTATGGTGGCGTTTGTAGGAGAATATCGATAATTCTACAGCGAAAGCCAGTTAGGCAAATCATACCATCAGTACGACCACGAGTTGCTTGCAATAAGTTTATATCATATAAATTTCTTAATAGTCAATGAATTGAGAATATATATATATATATATATATATATATATATATATATATATATATATATATATATATATATATTAATTATTATTATTCACGTATGGGCCCGAAGTACAGTTAGGCGTTTGTTGCTTTTCCTTTATAGCCTTCCTTTACGCCCACACTAATTTAATTCTTTCACTATGAACTTATTTCCTTTTATCAGACCAAGTTATTCCGTTCTTCCTACATTTTTCTCTCTGGCCAACCTCCCAAATGTTAACCTTGCGTCTGAAACAGCCTCTATCCTGAATTTCACTTTGTGTAATATTTGCTGATCTTAGGTCCTCTTTAATTGCAGCAATCCATTTAATTATTTCTACTTTAGCTCTACTGCTATTTTCATAAAATTCGACTATTTGTCTAGTTAGCCTATTTGGATTCATCCGTTTTATTTTATGTGTCCGTAAAACTTAAGTCTTCTTTTTCTCATATCGCTATGTATATCTGTGTATTCTTTGATTTCTTGGTTTTCTCGAAGTTGTTATGTTGTGCTATTCATTTGTTTGGAGCGTAAGATTTTTCTTTCTTTCTTTCTTTTCTATCTCCTCAATGTCTTTTTTTTCTATTCAAAATAAACGTTTTTTGCGCTATATAAACCTTTTGGCTTAATAACTATGTTGTAATGTCTTTAAAGTTTTGTGGTTTTAGATATGAATTTTTTGTGTGTTTTTAGAGATGTCACCCATGAATTTAACTTTTGACATTATATGAGTTCGTGTGGCTTTAATAATTGCCAGCGTTTTAAGATCTAGTCCTTGTTCTTTCAAGATTTGGACTAAAGATTCGCGCGGTATATAGAATCATATGCCTTAAAATCCACAAATGTCCAGACGAGATTTTTATTGTATAGTTTTTGATGTTTTAGAATCAACTTTAGATTCAGGATCTGTTCCGGGCAGAATCTGCCCGGTCGAAAACCCCGGTCCGGCCTGTCTAGTACACGTTGAGATAGAATTTTGTAACAAACTGGGAGAAGAGATATCCCTCTATAGTTGTTTACATCCATTCTATCACCTTTCTTATATAATTGATGGATTAGAACACCTTTCCAATATTCCAGAATCCGTTCGGTTTGCCAAACTTCTTGTACAATTTTGGTTATTTCCTTGATTGTACCTGGACCAGCGGATTTTAAAAGTTCAGCAGTGATTTCATATTTACCAGAAGCTTTGTCTGATTTGTCAGAGTTTTTTGAAACTTCCTCGTCTCACGCATGTATTCTGGATTCATCTCTCATTGATATCTTGCAAGAAAATCGGAGTATGACATGGTGTGCATGGTAAAAAGTGATGTAACTGTCTGATGAAGAACCGACTCGGTCAGTTGAGTCTCAGCCTAAATCTGGCAAATCAAAGAAGAAAAAGAAGAAGATGACGATGTATCTTCTGAATTTGTATAAGAAAATGGAGGACATATAAGGGAGTAGACTGATTACAGTTTATCATATGCAAGAAATGGGTTTGTGATATCTGTCGTAAAGAGAGTGAAAATCCATATTTTGTATGTGTATTTTATGAAGATGATTAATTGTTTGTTACTTTTTCATTAAACCTGTTACTTTTAAGACTTGTTGTAATAAAGATATGTTTACTACTTAATATTGTGTACTTTTACACTCATTATTTTAAGTTACCTAGTCACAGTTAATTATACATGTATATTTATGTTCACGTGACAATGACACCCCAAACCCGTGGTAACTTTGGCATGGTTGTTTTAATGATTTTATCATTTTAATATCAATAGCACATATTTTTTGTTAGAATGACAAAATCAAAAAAGTCGCAAGTGGTGAACATTAAATCGCGCAAATGTGAACATTAAATTAACAGAATTTTTATTAATAATTGTTTCATAAAGTTTGAAAAACCTTAATAATCTGCCAATGTAACCCGAGTTTACGGAACATAACATTTAAACATATAAAAAGGACGTATACGTAACATTTGCAGTCATAACAATATTTTTGCATAGAGCTGATACAAGATTGTTATATTACGAAATAGTCCGCCTTCCTCCCCCTTCTAGATCAAGCCAGATCGATAACCTGCTCGAGTTTACTTATTTATGCTGTCGGGAATATCCAACATGACCTGCCACTGACACATTTATTCATGGTGCGTGCAGATGACATAGTTAAATTACTAAATTTACATCAAATAGTTATACGAAACGATCATTGTACATTTATTCATAAATAGAAAATTTCGCTGCCATTTGGGCCTTAAAACCGATACAATATTAATGATCGTTTAATAAATTATTTCCATTAATTTCCAATTCGATTTTGATAGATACAATAGTCAGTTTGAAATTATGTTTTAAACGGTATTTGATTCGGGCTGGTGTATAGAATGTGCATAATTTTAATTTCCGATTAAAAACCGATAATATATCCGAAAATTTCATTGTAATTTTATGAACACTTAATAAGCATTTTTATGAATGCTAATATTTAATATCTTATAGCCAGTTTTGAATATTTTTTTGTTTCCTCGTTTTATAATACTTATTAAAAATAGTTATTGATTGATTGAATCAAAAATATTGATTGTAAGTTGATATTAGACTGAGTAGTTTTTAGTTTTTATTTTTTAATATCTCTTATTTTATTAAGTATTTTTCTATATGCTCTATGATATAGGCGCCTTAATCGTTCCGAAGGTACTTTTTTGAAAAACATTAAAAGACCTGTTTTGATAAAACATTTTTGGGTTTGTATGAATGTTCATTAAAAAGCAAATAAATAAAATTTAGTAGATGCAAAAAATTTTGTATCATTTCAATTGAACCAAACATTAAGATACTATTTCCTTAAGGGGAACGACTTAACCAACCTTACCCTAGTAAGTTAAATTATTGTCGCTAATGGCAATGTTTTTAATATTTAAAAAAATCATTACTTATGAGTATCTTCCATATAATCAATCTTTTAATGGTACAAAAGTTACGAGTATCTTACACTTTTGTGAAAACACGTTTCAGAATGGAGAATGAAATATTAAATCGAATTTCAACTTTGACCCGTCGGTTGCTTATAAACTTGACGTCCAATATAAAGCCGACGTAGCATCCGGAAAATATCGGAAACAGCCGGAAGAAAGCTTAATGGTCATCCGGACTCGACCTTGTTGTGTATTATTAAATTCCTGTAATAAATGAAATAAATCCGGAAAGCGTACATAAACGTTATTTTATCGAAAAGAATAAGAACGGTTTAAATAACATGATATCGAGTCGGTTGCAGGATTTACGTCGCTTTATAAACCAATTTTTATCAGCAGAAACTAAACGGACGTCCGGAGAAAAGGCAAGAGAGAAAAAAATAAAAGAGGGAGGAGACGATAATGCGATTTGATGAAAAATGCCGGCTGCTTTTAGCCAGTGAAGCTGCGTAGAAAGTTTCGCTGGCGAGTTGATTTAATAACTTTTTGACCAGGTCCCAGCTTGAAATATTAATTTGGTTAGTCGGCGAATTTTTTCGGGAAATATTAAATGAACAAGACTGAAGGGTCAGCATCGCTGCGAAATTTAGTTATATATATTTTCCTCATTTTTCTGTTCGTGATAGGACGTTTAATTCAGTATTGTCTAACCAAGTTTACTGTATTAAACTTGCCGTAATAAATATCTTCAGTTCTTTTAGTAGCGGGTATTGATATCCGTAAAAAGAGCATTCAGATAAAGGTCATTGATAACTTCATTCGGTTAGTTAAATAATAAAAAGACCAGGAGATTAAATCATCTCCTGATGGTTGACGAAACGTGCGTCGAAAACTTTAAAAAAGCGCCTTTGGTGGTAAATCTCTTCAAGTTTAAAGTTTGAAAGTTTTGTCTACTGGAGGGCGTTTTTTTTAGAGAGGGAGAAGAGGAATATCTCTTCTCCCAGTTTGTTACAAGATTCTATCTCAATGTCTACTAGACAGAGCACAGGGACAGTTAGAACCGAACATTGGTGAATATCAGGCAGGTTTTCGACCGGGCAGATCCTGCCCTGAACAGATCCTGAATCTAAAGTTGATTCTAAGACATCAAAAACTGTACAATAAAAATCTCGTCTGTACATTTGTGGATTTCAAAAAAGCATATGATTCTACTGATCGCGAATCTTTATTCCGAATCTTGAAAGAGCAAGGACTAGATCTGAAAACGCGGGCAATTATTAAAGCAACGTTAACTAACACGAGGTCAAAAGTTAAATTCATGGGTGACATCTGAGAACCCTTCGAAATTAAAACTGGTGTGAGACAAGGGGATGGATTCTCGCCACTCTTATTTAACTGCGTTCTAGAAAAAGTAATACCGGAGTGGCGTGAAAAAAAGTCGGCACTAAATATTGACCAGCCCATTAAACTGGGGAGAACCAACATCAAAATTGATTGTCTGGCATTTGCTGATGATCTAGCAATTTTAGGTCAAGATGTATTAACGGCTCAAAAACAGATTGAAATCCTAAAAGAAACAGCAGAAAAGGTAGGACTCTAAATATACTTTGAAAAGACACAATACATGACCTGCAACAGACTAAGAACACCATTTCTAAAAACAAAATATGGTAACATCAGACGAGTCTCTCAATTCAAATATTTGGGTGAAATAATCATGGAAAATGGGTTGGAAAAAGCGGCCAATAAGGGTAGATGTCAAAAAATGGAAACGGCATTGAGACTTACACAAAATATTTACAACAAAAAATGCCTATCTAAAAACACAAAACTGAGACATTACAACACGGTTATTAAGCCAGAATGTCTATATGCTGCAGAAACGCTCATTTTAAATAGAAAGAGGGACATCGAGGACATTGAAAAGAAGGAAAGAAAAATCATAAGAAAAATTCTAGGCCCCAAATAAATAAATAGCACAACATACCGACTTCGAGAAAACCAAGAAATCAAACAATACACAGATATACATAGCGATATGAGAAAAAGAAGACTTAAGTTTTACGGACACATCAAACGGATGAATCCGAGTAGGCTAACTAGACAAATAGTCGAATTTTATGAAAATAGGAGTAGAGCTAAAGTAGAAATAATTAAATGGATTGCGGCAATTAAAGAGGACCTAAGATCAGCAAATATTACACAAAGTGAAATTCAGGATAGAGGTTGTTTCAGACACAAGGTTAACGTTTGGAAGGTTGGCCATAGAGAAAAATGTAGGAAGACTGGAACAACTTGGTCTGACGAAAGGAAAAAAGCTCATAGCGAAAGAATGAAATTAGTATGGGCTCAAAGGAAGGCTAACAACAGCAAACGCCTCTAATTGTACTTCGCGTGGTTCACATTTAGCATTTTCAAGTGTTGTTCGCTTCGACTGAAGGATCCAGCTCGATTGATTGGAAAGAAATAAAAATAGAAAAATAGAAAATGTAGACTATAAAAAATTAAATATCACTGTATGTTCCAAGCTTTTTATTTTTTTAACAAAATTAATATTTACAGTTATAGTGCCACATAAAATTAGATGTTATAACATATTTGTTACATCTCTAGAGATACACATATTTACCATGGTACATCAATATTGCCATATACAGACAACACTTTGCTGTATTTTTGCTTTGCCCTGAACTTATATTAGTAAATCTGACAATCAGATTATTTTTAAATGCAGTCAAGTTAATCTATAGTCCGGTCAAATTAGACAGAAAAATAACAGTGAAGGTACATAAATTGACATCAAGCTGGAAATGGTTAAAATTGTTTAAAACATAATTAAAAATAACATTTCAAAATTCCCCATCGTTCCGGTACGTGGAAAAAAAATTGATTGGAGGTCAAAGGTCAAAAAATGGGTTTTCGCGATTTTCATCAATACGGTAAGTTTTATCGTAAAATTATTTTAGACAAAAATTGTAGATCATAAAATTATCTATAAAAAAGGTATCAATATTTTTTTCCTAGGAGTCACCGTTCCTGAGATATAACGATTTAAAAAGTTGTAAGGGTCGTAATATGCATAAGTACGTCACGTATATACATCTCTGTAGCTGTAATATAAGTAAAAATATTTTTCTATCGGTGATTGTAACTTACATTTAAAATATAAAATATACATAAGTATAACTATGAGAATATCAGGTAAAATGAAACCCAGTCCCTTAATTTATACACCAGTGTAACCTTGAGACAACATCTGTCTATCTGTTCAATTGTGTGCGTGGCTAGGGTCATATACTTGCTTTATGTCAGAATACCGTTAGTCTTGAGCGCCACTCCGTAGTAAAAACACGTGTTCATTCTAACCTATTTCGGGCTGTTTTGAGTTTTATAATAAAAATGTCAAAATATTGTTTTATTTGTGCTAAACTTTTAACGGAAAGTGAAAATGTTACTGTTAAACGTGTTATGGTGGTATTCGTTTGCTACCAACGAAGAGACATGCGATACATCTCTACTGACGCAATTCACTTACACCCAGGATGAAGAAGAAGAAGAAGAAGAAGCAATTGAAGATTATGAATCGGACGAATAAATTTTTTTTACTGTTTTTTAATTTCCATCGCTTTTAGCAATTCCAACCCTTGCTAATATTATTATTATTAAAACCCATTTTTTGACCTTTGACCTCGAATCAATTTTTTTCCACGTACCGCAACGATTGAACAATGTTTTGAACAATTTTACTCACTTCCAACTTGATGTGAATTTATGTATCTTTGAATGTCTAGATTGACCGGACTAATAAATACCAGGGCAGAGATTTTACGAATGGAAAAAGAAATTAAAATGTTTTTATATCGGGAATTATGAACGTGGTACAAATGATAATGTAATATCACCTCTTGCATGTTGGAAAACTTTTTGATCCTAACCAGATGGTCGTGTTGATTGCAGAGACTCATCAGAGTGCAAGTACAAGAGAAACTTTCGCGAAACTTATCAAACAGAGGGTCGTTTTGTTGATTTAAATCTTGTATCCTGTTTAGTCGGAGTAAATTTATTTAGTATAAGGAAGTACAGAGAAGTCCCGTGGAAACTTTCGTATAAATTGTTCAAAATGCTGAAGTAGTTTGTTACAAGGCTTTGTGGTTTTTGTGTATAATTTTCAAGAATACAGTTTAAAATTAAACCTGTTTCCAAAATAATTGAATATAAAAGAGTTTTCATAGATTCATCGATCTCTGATTTAGAAAAATAAGTCATGAACAATTATTGACCTTAAGCGAAACATTCAGGTCACCATTGAAAACATACCACGCTGTGTGTGAAGGAATAAACGAAAACTGGGAATAAAAAAAAATAGTGGTATAGAACACCATCAACTCAAAAATCTCAAACAGTGATTTTCTGAAGATGAGGTAACTCTTGAACTCTTAAATCACTTGAAGATTTTCAAATCATCATTTGAATTGGTCCAAATCCTAGTTATATTTGTTCAGAAACTCATTAATCTAGAAGTGCGCTTGATCGGAAGCGATTATTTTTCCTCAAAGTGGGGGCGACCTCCACTCTAACATCCAACTTCCAATTTGTGGTGAATGACATACGTGGTAGAGACAATGTATTGAACACAGCAGTCTATATATATATATATATATATATATATATATATATATATATATATATATATATATATATATATATATATATATATATATATATATATATAGACTGCTGTGTTTTTTGCGGAGATACCTAAATCGCAATGGAAAAAGTACTATGAAAATTGGTTAAAACGTATGCAAAAGCACATCGATCATCGCGGAGAATATTTTAGAATAGAATAAAACCATTTTCAATGGTAAATATTTATTTTTGTTTATTATTCCGGATATATAAATAGCAACCCTCGTATAATATTTCGAAATAATGCAGTGGCTGGGACCAATAGAGTTTGATTTCATTCTTTGATAACCATCAATATATTTCATCAGATTTTTTTCTGACTTCTTCAGGAGGAAGTATATTAATGGTTACCGAAGAATGACATCTTAGCATTAATTCATAAGAACAAACAGCATACTCGAGATTCTATTCCTAGGTTAATAGGCAGGTTTTTTTCAGATGGAACAATCTGTTCGTTTAAGGAATTCTCAAATTATCGAAGACGTTTCACCATAGTCTCATCTAGCATTTTCAAATCTTTGCTCTCTTGCTAGACAAATCAAGATGGCTTCGACCTCAGTTCTAAGCTGTCTAACAAGAGAGCAAAACGTCCTCAAGAATGTAAAAATTCCTTAAACGAACGGATTGACACCCGAAAGAATAATTCTAACATATTCATATGTATATATATATATATATATATATATATATATATATATATATATATATATATATATATATATATATATATATATATATATATATATATATATATCAAATGAGCATCCTGATTCATTTTCGAGGGTTCTTTCTGATCCTCCACACCTCTCTCATCCTTTCTCCGTGGATTCTCTTTCACTCCTCCGTTCACTTTGTTCCCGATCTCCTCGAAACTTCGCTCTCTGATGCAACGTTCCACATATGTATTTTGTTTCTATACGTTCTTCTATCCTCGATCTTTGTCGGATATTTTTCTAAACCAGAGATCTACGAGTCTGTGAAAACTCTTTATTATTCAATTATTTTGGCAGCAGGTTTAATTTTAAACTGTATTCTTGAACATTATACACAAAAACCACAAAGCCTTGTAACAAACTACTTCAGCATTTTGAGCAATTTATACGAAACTTTCCACGGAACTTCTCTGTACTTCTTTGTTTGATAAGTTCCGCGAAAGCTTCTCTTGTACTTGAAAGTGAGTCTCTGCAATCAACACGACCGTCTGGTTAGAATCAAAAAGTTTGCCAACATGCAAGAGGTGATATTACATTATTATTTGTACCCATTCGTGCCTTTCCCAGATCAGCTCTGACTTGTGCGATCCATGGTAATTACTCCATAGTGTTGACTTGACTCCTTGTAAGTATGAAAGAATTCTGTTGGTGAATCTTATCTGTGGGAGTCTACTGATATGTCCATAGAATTTTAACCTTCTTTTTTTATATCCGCTACTACGTTGGACATTCTCTCTGTGGTCTTTCTAGAATGTAGTCTGTATCCTTCCTCTCTCGTGTCTCGTTTACGTGTAGTGCCTCTGGTTTGATTACTGTGTTGCAGTTTCTTATTTTTGATGCCTGCCCTCTACATCTTCTGTGAATTCGAGGATCTCGCCCAGGTATTTGAAGTGACTGACTCTATTTATTTTGCAAATTTGGGCAAGAGAACAAAGTTTTGATCAAGATAATACCTAAAAGAATGTTAAGGAAACTGAATGACACACAACCAAGAGACCAAGTAGGCTGATTAAGAAGTGGATTAAGTACAATGGTTCACATCCAAATTGTTCAGCATGTCATAGAAAGGCACAACGTATACAAAAAGTCACTGTGCTTTGCTTTTATTAACTACGAAAAAGCATGTCACTCAATCTCAAAGCAGACCATAATGGAAGTATTGCTTAGCCAGGGGGTAGAGAAAGCATATGTCAACATACTGGGATCGTTATATGATGAAGCTACAGCAACAATTCTGATTGATGATCTTGAAATTATACCACCTATTATTTCCTCGGTATATCTTGCAGAAATAAACCATCTTAGATTTGCAGGTTTTATTGCTCTTTAACAAGACACAGAGGAGCTGCAAAAAACGCATACAAGAGCCGCTAAGGGCTGACGAACCATTTGAACTAAAAATAAACTTGAAAAAGAACAAGGAAGGAATTTGGAGATTGCGGACCAATTTATATATCTTGGGCAGAGAATTTCAATGGAGGGGGATACTGTCCGTGAGGTGGAACGGCGTGTTAAATGAAGCTGACAGGCATTAGGCAAGCTAAACATAGAGTTTAAGAACAAACTCCCGCTTTTCGTGAAAAGAAAAGTCTTTGGTCAGTGCGTCCTGCCCGTTGTGACATACGGAAGTGAAACCTGAACACTCACATCGCAATCACTTCAAAAACTTGGAGCAGCACAGAGGGGAATGGAAAGATGTATGCTTGGAATTACAAGACGAGACAGAAAGCCCTGCAAATGGATCAGGCAATAAACGAAAGTTTGATGACGACACGAAGTGAAATGGGATGACAGATGGATCAAGGCAATTCTGAATTGAATACCGCTTGATCGCAAAGAAGCCCAAAAAAATGATGGACTGATGACATCGTTAAGTGTAACACATGGGCTGAAAAGTCCCGGGCCTAACAAAGAAAACACAGTTTTTTTGGTTCAAAATTAGCTTTATTCATCAACGTAATCTCCATCAAGAGCAACGCAATCATTCCAGCGCCGCTCTAACATTTCAATACCACTTTTGTAGAATGATTTATCTTTTGCCTCAAATTAGGCCTCAGTTTCAGCGATAACCTCTTCATTCGTGCGAAATTTCTTACCGGCGAGCATTTTTTTCAGGTCTGCGAACAGCCAGTAGTCGCTGGGAGCCAAATCTGGTGGCGAATACGGTGGATGTGGAAACAATTCGAAGTTCAATTCATGTAGTTTTGCCATTATTTTGATTGACTTGTGACACGGTGCGTTGTCTTGATGAAAGAAAATTTTTTTCTTTGCCATATGCGGTCGTTTCTTTGCAATTTCGGCCTTCAAACGCGCCAATAACGCTATATAATATTCACTGTTAATGGTATTTCCTTTCTCAAGATAGTCGATGAATATTACACCACGCACATCCCAAAATACCGAGGCCATAACCTTTCCAGCCGATTGTTGTGCTTTCGGGCGCTTTGGACCAGGTTCACCAGTTGCTGCCCACTCAGATGACGATCGTTTTGATTCCGGAGTGAAGTGTTGGATCCATGTTTCATCCATTGTCACATATCGACGCAAAAATTCCGGTTTGTTACGTTTAAACATGGCCAAACATTGCTCAGAATCATCAACACGTTCTCGTTTTTGGTCAACAGTGAGCAAACGCGGCAGCCACTTTGAACAGAGCTTTCTCATAGTCAAATGCTTATGCAATATAAAGCCAACACGTTCTTTTGATATCTTTACGATGTCAGCTAACTCACGCAACTTCACTTTTCGATTATTCAAAACGATTTTGTGGATTTTTTTTATGTTTTCTGGTGTTACCGCCTCATTTGGATGTCCACTGCGTTCTGCATCATCGGTGTCTCTACGACCACGTTTGAAGTCAGCAAACCAACATTTATTGCTGTTTCTGATGGAGCGGAGTCCCCATAACACTTTTCAAGCCATTGCTTCGCTTGAACGGTATTTTTTCCCATCAAGAAGCAGTGTAAAATTAAAACACGAAATTGTTTTTGATCCATTGTTTTGAAAATAACAAAAGTAGCGTCACTGTTAGCACAATAACTCACAAACTAATGAATAGAATATCATGAAATTTTAACAGCTGTCTTTTGAAGGTTAGTATTAACTGAAAAAAGGGGACTGCAATAAAACAAGCACCATCTATGTGTTAGATCCGGGACTTTTCATCCCATGTGTTATTAAATTCGAGTGGCAAAGGAAAGCTCGGGAGCGTGAAAGTTGGAACCGTACTGAAGAGGCCTTCATCCTGCAGTGTATAGGCACGGGTTGATCATTATGATGATGATTATCGTTATCTATTGTCTCGCCGGGTTATGTCAGTAGTGATCAACCCATAATGAAAAAAACCTATTAATCTTCTCCCCCGCTTCTAACCCTACATTTTAAATGAAGAGATATCCAGTATTGTTAAATATTCATATATTCATGGTAAACTTAGAAAGCGCTTTTAAATTAAAAAAAATACCGTCTTAAAAATTACGTTATTATTATTATTATTATACAATTTGTAATTACGACAGCCATATCCACCTGCAATAATAATAACTTATTCCTTGATGCACTCTATACGCTATTGAAAGGATAAATTTGTTTAAAGGAAACAATAACATGAAATGTTATTATTTCGTTTGATTTTGAAAATAAAATACGAAACGAAACTCAGAAAATATGTTTATATTTAATTCGGTTTTGGTTTCCGCCCCTGACGCAGGTAACTGCAAAATATATTTGTTTTAAATTTAACGGAATACGTTTCAGTTAACTCATCGAGGATAGAGGGCGCGGCCGCGAAACGCTAAGGGGTTAGTGTAAACAGTGTCTAACGGTAAATAGAGCACGTACGTTATCGAGTTACTTAAATGATATCAGGTCTGGTGTTTGTTATGATTATGCGGATACGTTGGATCTATCCAGATTAGTTTAATCAGAATTTCTGTAATTAAATCAGATGAAAAGTAGCATTATTCCAAATCAGTTTGAATATAATGGGTCAATATGCGTCACTGATTAGGATAGTTTAGCTTGATGTTTCCTATTAGAGATTTTAATTTATTTTCCCGTTCTTTTAGCGAAACATACTAATATATAATGCGAAAATTACCCCCATAACAGTTTACTGGCTACAAGGGGTGTCAATAAAGTAACAATGTTGGTAACATAGCGTTCTGATTGATTGCGCAGTTGGCTCTTGGTGAAACATAGTAACAATGATAATAATTAAAACACTTGGTATTTGTTTCACAATATATTCAAGATATTCTCTAACATGTTTCGGCCTCGCGACCATTCTCAATGAGAGTTACGTATAAACTAAACTAAAGTTTCAAAGTGCTGTCTAATGGAAGTCGGTTTTTTCTCGTTAAATTTATTACACTATCAATAATTGGAGTATTTCCGAAGTCTAGCTGGGTGTTTGTTAGGTTTTTGCCGTCGTATATGGCTTTTTTAATTTCGAAAATTTCCAGGTAATTTAACAGCCTGCTTTTATTGCAGCTATGTATTAATTTGGTATTATTAATGTTAAAAAAATGGTTCTGGTCTATACAATGTTCGGCAAAGCCCGTCTTTCTCTGATTGTGTAAAATTGAATATTTATGTTCTTTTAGCCTATCATTGAGCGATCGGCCCGTTTGGCCTATATAAATAGCGTCACACATATTACATTTAATTTCGTATACTCCAGATTTGTCACAAAATTTTGCTCTTTCTTTGTTATTGTTTAACATCGATGTAAGATTATTCTTATTAACAGAGATAATATTAATATTTTCGTTCTTTAACTGATTTGTGATTCTTGAACTTCATTTGTGAATATAGTTTATAGCATGCCAATTTTTAGAATCTTTTTCGTGTTTGTGTTGCGGCATAAAAATGTTTGGTGTTGTTTTTCTTAAAAACAAGATAAAAAACAAGATTAAGAAAAACAACACCAAACATGTTTATGCCGCAACACCCGTTCAATCAACATAGCGTTCGATCTAAGGTCGCTTGGTAGTCCGTATCAATTATTTTCGTAAACATGGTTTTCCTAGTACGTTCTGAAAATGAATACCAACAATTTTGAGCAATGATTTGAGCAATATTTTGAGCAATGATATTCTTGATCTTAAGATCAACTCCCTTCGAATTTGTGACATTGTCGAGGAAGCAACCACTATATATCACCAGTTTAGTGAATCAATAGTGGCCGTCGTTCGCACATGGACGCATTTAAAAAAGGCCTTCTAAAATCGGTTGCTGTTTGAGAAAACATCGATATTCGACACGAATTAATAAAGCAAGATCGTCATGTGACATACCGTGAAATTGAGGCATACCTGGGCATTAATATGAGAAGCATACAGAACATTTTACATGAACATTTAGCCGTAAAGAACATTTGTGCGCATTGGATTCGGCATAATTTGGCAATCGCTCAAAAAAGGACTCGTGTCTATTGGCGCAAAGAAATGCACAAAAAATACAATCGTGGTGCGTCAAAAACCATGTATTACATCTATACAGGTGATAAATCTGGGATTTATGCGTATGAGCCCGAAAGTAAACAACAGTCGACTGTATGGGTCTTTCAAAATGAGCCAAACCCAACAAAAGTCATTCGGGTAAGAAGCACTTCGTAACAATTGGTCGCCTTTTTTGGGATAAATGGGCATGTGGCTACCGTGTCACTAGAGAATCTTAAAATGGTCAGTTCTGAATGGTACACAATCATTTGTCACAGAACGATAAACTACGTGGCCATCGATTTTCGACGCCGAAGATACCTCAATCGGAATGGAAAAAGTACTATGAAAATTGATTCAAACGCCATCGCGGAGAATATTTTGAAAAATAAAAAACCATTCTCGATAATAAATATTTGTTTTTATTTATTATTAAACACATAAATAGCAACCTCCGTATTCTGCCTTTACCAGTTGCATATCAGTTCTTGAGCTCTTGAACTTTTTCTTTAACTTCTCTCAAGGTAGGGAGTAATATATGTAGCAGATTGTAATTTCGGCCAAAATAAATCTCTTCATTTTTTCGGTTAGGAACCTCTGGAATTGAACAAAAAAACATATTTTAGCAGATGGGATAGGGAAAGGGATAAGGGGGAAGAGGGAAGGAGGTTAAGGGAAAGGGAGACACTTTGTATTATCAGTCATTTCCCAGATACTAAAACCGTGGTACCATATACACTTTTCAAACCATTTTCTTTTATAGAAAAGCCAAAAACGGCTTATAAGAGAGATGGAAATATACGAAAATTTCCGATTCCGACTATGGCTGTATTGATATGAATGTATGATCGTTCGTAAAGCGAACAAAATACCACAATAACCAAAAATATAAAAATCCCAATGGTAATAAAGAAAATAAAACCAACTGAGTTTTTGCGGCCAGCCAAAAGCATTTATCACCCAAATAATTAGTATTTTCGGATATCGTAGAAAGTAATGAAAAACTGATAGACCGGAGAGATATTACAGAGCAAAAAGAACCAGAATAAAGTTTTGGAAATGTTCGCCGAATACTGATCGCATATCGTCTGATATTCGCGGATAAAAATATAAAGAGTAAATTTCTCCATCGATAATAGCTATACGGGAACATTGAAGAAAAATATATAGAGAACCGCTATAAATAAGACAGGCCAATGATTTGAATCTTTTTTGAGGTAATATTGATGAAAATATGTGTATATGAAGTATTTCTAGTCCAAAATGCGAAAATGGTAAGATAGAATGCAGTTTTTTTTTGTTACAGGGGGTCAGTGGTGGGGAAAAAAGAAGATAAGATATTTGTACAATCTAATATTTATTTAATATAAACATGTAAAACGGGTTAAATCTTTACAAAGGCATTACTGATGATTAGCCACAAAAACTTTTTCTTCTTGCGTTCTGTAGCATCGTTTCTTTTTAAGAACCACCAGTAGTCTCCAAGCATAGATGGATTCTAGCATCCCTGGTATCGTGCTTTTATAATCGTGATGTCCTTGTGAAACTTCTCTCCTTGTTTCTTGATTAGTGCACCCAAATTTTGGTGCCAAATTTAGGACCCATGATATAAATGAGAATACTTGAAAATGGGACATGCGGGCCATTTCTGTGTTTGAGTTAATAAATGTTATGACCGCGTACTTGCTATATTCATAACTATCAGCTTGGGTAGTCCCAAACTAAATATCCAATCTATATCTTATCTATATCACTTTGGCATTTCCTATTATATATTTTATTGTTACTATCAGTTTTTCCTTGATGTAAATCGCAAGTAGCCTATATGCTACAATCAATAGTGCTATAACTTTATAACTTCTACATTCAAATCCCTCCTTTATGTTCATTTAGCAATTCATCGAAATATTCTTATCCTTTTATTTATCTCCTTTTTCTCCTAGCAATTCTGCACTTTTACTTTTGTAAATACTGGATTTTATACAGGGTGAGGGGTCTTTTGCTATATCCTCAGCCTCCATGAAGCATTATTGAGCTCACAGATTTTTTATGTTAATTATTTAATTCTTATTAGAAAAATTCCAAAAATCAGCACTGAAACTTGAATTAAAAAAAAGCTATTGGTATATCCTCCAAACTAGTTTTGTATTTTAATGTGTAATGTAGGATTCTATCAAAATTAGAATTAAATGCATGCGACATCTACTTTTTTTTATAGACTCGCAAAGTTTTTGGAAAAAGTAAAATAAATTTAAAGCTCAATTTTGAATTGCATATTAAAAAATAACTAAAAACTATTATGGTCTTCGAATTCTTTAAAAAAATCTCTGGTTTATCCTTTTTGTAACGGTATGATATGGTATGCATTCATGCCATAAAAACGTTAAACCTTAAAAACCTATCGGTCCAATAATGCTTTATGGAGGCTGAGGAGATACCAAAAGACCCTTCCTATTGACCATTTAAATTTGGTAAACGATGCACCAAACACCCTGTATATTGTTTTTATTTGTTATATGTACTTCATAATTTTCTACATGGAAAGTATCCAGTTATAGTTTCTCTGGAATAACATCTTTAAATTATTCTCTATTTAAAAATTGAATAGTTCTATTTCATTGGAATTAACGACTTTAGAATTGAAAAACTACTACAGTAGAGAAGAGTAATAAGTTATATATTGTTTCTTTGTAAGGTATTCACATAAATATTAAGTAAATTTTACAGAGACATTTTACTATATTTTAATAAATACGTATATCCGTTTATTATATTTTCGGTTACATTAATTAACAATCGCTAATGCAACTAAATCTCTTTGAACTTCCACGTAATTTAAAACACTTCCTTTTGTTATTCAACATCAGACAATTGGCGGTGTTGATAAGACTTCCCGGACCGTTGCAACAATACATCACTGAACGGTGTACTCGGTCGCTGCATTGTTTAGAGATTTATGTATGCGGGCTTTCGCAGCATCGTTTTATCGAACTTTATTTGGTTAAAACGGTGGATGCACATAGTTTATTTCTCGCGCTGGCACTGGTAAATGAATAGAAATACCAAAAAGCACTTTTCGTTTTTGAATTAACTGGAAAATTCTACACTCGGAAGTATTATTGGTTCTCTGATTTATGATTGTATATATATATATATATATATATATATATATATATATATATATATATATATATATATATATATATATATATATAGGCAAGGCAAAAAAAAAAACAAAACTAAATCCACTTAGCGTCTGACTTGTATCAAGCGGTTGAGTGGTCAGCGTCTGTTCACCAGTGGTGCGGCTGATATTTAAATTGTGGAACTAACCCCTCCAGTCTTAACCTCTGAACCGTCATGGTTCAAAGAATTAATTCAAAGTACAAGATGAAGCGTTCTAGTAATTACAAAATTACCCCAGGAGGTAGACAATCCTCTGCCAGCTTTGCTGGTACAACCGGACTTTCGGATTCTAGGGCGTCCGGGCTTAAACGCAAAATCTTTCAGAGGGAGTCGGAGACCTCTGGCCAACGTCTGAAACCCAAAACAAAAACTTTCTTTGGAACGGTAAATATCAATTCTCTCCTGCGTCCAGGAAAACTACAGGAATTGGGGCGAACATTGAATCAGCAAAAAATCCAAATTTTAGCTTTGCAAGAAACCAGATTGACAGATGATAACACCTTGGAATTCGGCAACTACAGACTTTTTAAAAGTAAAACTGACAAAAGAATACTCAAAAATACACCACATCTCGGTGTTGCTTTCGCTATCTCAAGAAACATTACTGGTTCTATAATTAATGTCCAGATAATCGACTTATGACACTATCCCTCATGTGTGCTAATAAAAAGTATACATTAATCAATGCACACCTCCCAGTTAACGAAGAAAATATATCTAATCCTGAAAAAGTAAATAAGCCCTGGGAAATTCTGGAAAAGACTATCTCTAAAATTCCCTCTAACCATGTAAAAATCCTATTGGGTGATTTCAACGCCCTACTAGGGAAAGAAAAAAAGTACAGGAAAACAGTCGGCAGTTTTCCCGCTCATAAATGGACTAACCATAATGATAGAAAATTGGTTGAACTATGTTCGCAGTTTAATCTAAAAATAATGTCAACACATTTTAAGAAGAAAATAACAAAACAAAAGACCTGGAGGTGCCCAAACACGTACATAGGTGAATTTCAAATTGACCATGTTGCCATTTCATACCCCAATTATAAAGAGATTTTGAATGTTCAAGTCAGGAAAGGAGCTAACATAGACACGGATCACTACTTGACTAGAATCAAACTTAGCTTAAAACCTCGAAAACTTATTCAAAAGAGACTGCTAATACCAAAGTTCGACCCAACGAAAATAAAACCAGCCCTTACAGAAGTATTAAAACAGCCTTAAAGTTGGTCCCTTTACAAAAACGTAGAAAACATCCATGGTGGGATGAAGTTTGCGAGCAAGCAGTATTAAGCCGAAGTAAAGCATTCAAAGATTGGAACAGTAAAAAAACAGCAATAATCAATAATATCTTTTTGGAAGTAAGAAAAGAAACATCGAAGCTAATTAGACGAACTAAAAGAAAATATGAAAACAATCAACTTAATGAAATAGAAAAAGATTTCCAAAAAAATAACACCCGAAACTTTTACAAAACATTTAAAATTAAATTAACAGGCTATCAACCCCAAAGTCTTTGCTTCCAAAAGGAAAACGGACAATTAGCTCTAAATAACCAAGACAATTACAAAGAACTTGCGAAATATTTTGAACAAATACTAAACTGTCCTGAGCCTTTAAACAAATTACCAACACTAAACCCTAAACAAACAAACCCAGATTCATTACCACCGAATGAAGATGAAATAATTAGACAAATCAAGTGGCTTAAAAATAACAAAGCTTCTGGTGAAGATGGAATCACTGCTGAACTTTTGAAATCCGCTGGTCCAGGTACAATCAAGGAAATAACCAAAATTCTACAAGAAGTTTGGCGAACCGAACGGATTCCGGAAGATTGGAAAGATACTTTAATCCATCCACTACACAAGAAAGGAGATAGAACGGATGTAAACGACTATAGAGGGATATCTCTTCTCCCAGTTTATTACAAGATTCTATCTCAATGTCTACTAGACAGAGTTCAAGGACACTTGGAACCTAAAATTGGTGAATATCAAGCAGGTTTTCGACTGGGCAGATCCTGCCCTGAACAGATCCTGAATCTAAAGTTGATCCTAAGACATCAAAAACTGTACAATAAAAATCTCGTCTGTACATTTGTGGATTTCAAAAAAGCATATGATTCTATAGACCGCGAATCTTTATTCCGAATCTTGAAAAAACAAGGACTAGATCTGAAAACGCTGGCAATTATTAAAGCAACATTAACTAAAACAAGGTCAAAAGTTAAATTCATGGGTCACATCTCTTCACAGATGGGATCACAGAGCCCTTCGAAATTAATACTGGAGTGAGACAAGGGGATGGCCCATTAAACTGGGGAGAACCAACATCAAAATTGATTGTCTGACGTTTGCTGATGATCTAGCAATTTTGGCTCAAGATGTATTAACGGCACAGAAACAGATTGCAATTCTAAAAGAAACAGCAGAAAAGGTAGGACTCCAAATTTCCTTTGAAAAGACACAATACATGACCTGCAACAGACTAAGAACTCCATTTCTAAAAACAAAATATGGTAACATCAGACGAGTCTCTCAATTCAAATATTTGGGTGAAATAATCATGGAAAATAATAAGGGTAGATGTCAAAAAATGGAAACGGCATTGAGACTTACACAAAATATTTACAACAAAAAATGCCTATCTAAAAACACAAAACTGAGACATTACAAAACAGTTATTAAGCCAGAATGTCTATATGGGGCAGAAACGCTCATTTTGAACAGAAAGAGAGACATCGAGGACATTGAAAAGAAGGAAAGAAAAATCATAAGAAAAATCCTAGGCCCCAAACAAATAAATACAACAACATACCGACTTCGAGAAAACCAAGAAATCAAACAATACACAGATATACATAGCGATATGAAAAAAAGAAGACTTAAGTTTTACAGACACATAAAACGGATGAATCCAAATAGGCTAACTAGACAAATAGTCGAATTTTATGAAAATAGGAGTAGAGCTAAAGTAGAAATAATTAAATGGATTGCTGCAATTAAAGAGGACCTAAGATCAGCAAATATTACACAAAGTGAAATTCAGGATAGAGGCTGTTTCAGACGCAAGGTTGACGTTTGGAAGGTTGGCCAGAGAGAAAAATGTAGGAAGACTGGAACAACTTGGTCTGACGAAAGGAAAAAAGCTCATAGCGAAAGAATGAAATTAGTATGGGCGCAAAGGAAGGCTAACAACAACAAACGCCTCTAATTGAATAATAATATAATTACGCCATACGTGAATAATAATAATAATAATATATATATATATATATATATATATATATATATATATATATATATATATATATATATATATATATATATATATATATATATATATATATATAGCCCAATTACGCCCGAAAATACGTTAAATGTATACGTAGCCACTACTTGAACGCAACGTGGTATGTGTCACTTGGAAATTATTGTGGGGGATATACCGCGTTTCTAACGTCGCCTGAGCGCTTGTCGTCAGTTGCAAGTGGCAATTACAGTGTCTTTAAGCCAAGCCTATTTTTTACGCCTATTTTGTGTTTCAAACTTCCGCTTGGCTCCAACAGTTAACTACGATATATGTTACTGAGGTAAGTACTTAGTAAAAGTTTATTATACTATTTAGGATAATGATGGTATATAATATATCTGAAAAAAAACAATTTTTGAGGTTAAAAATGTGTTGGGCAAAGTCACCCCCGTCAACAGAACGCGTTGATTACAGATAGTGGTTCTGCCCGACCAAATGTTCGCATTTGTAAAATGCATTAAAGCTAGACATTTTGTTTCAGAAAGATGCCCAGGATTTATAAGAAGAAATTAGGAGTACGCCAGTACTGGAAGTAGAAGATGTCAGGATTTATAAGAAGTAGTTAGAAGTACGCCAGTACTGACGATGTGCTCGCTCAAGCAGTTGCAAACATACAGACTGGACAATAACACTGGACAATAAGACTGGACAATAACACTGGACAATAACACTGGACAATAAGATAGCACAGCGACATTCAAAAAATTTTGGTGGACAAACGATATTTTCGATAGAAAAAGAAAAAACTATTTTGCATCAGATCTTAACGTGCGCTTTGATATCAGATTAATTGTAAAAGAATATCTTGGTACCCTGGGACGTGTTGTACAACAATTTAAAGATAATCTTCCTGGGGACATGTGGTATAGGAATTTTTTAAACCGACATCTAGTCGAACTCACCGTTAGGAAATGTCAGAATGTAAAATGAGCAAGAACAGCGAGCACTGGAGAAGTCTTTGAAAAATATTCCAACGCCGAACATTCTTAACTTTGATGAAACCAACTTCTCGGATGATCCCGGATCGAAGAAGATGGTCTTTAGAAGAGGTGTTAAGTACCCTGAAAGGAACATCAACTCCACCATAGGCTGCATATCAGTAATATTTGCGGTGTCCTGTTTACGTCATATATAAGGCGGAGCACTTATGGAGAACGTGGATTGAAGCCGGCCCCAGCGACACAAGGTACGGGAGAACCACGTCAGGGTAGTTTGATGGGCCAAATTTTGAGGAATGGTTCTTACAAATTATTGTCCCCTGGGCAAGAAAATTGGAAGGTTCTAAATGTATTATTGGGGATAATCTAAGTTCCCACCTTAGCACAAAAGTTATACAGCGTTGTGAAGAGCTAAATATAAAATTTGTATTTCTGCCTGCGAATGCCACCCATCTTTGCCAGCCCTTAGATGTGGCTTGTTTCGCTCCTATCAAAAGAATTTGGAGAACCATTTTAACAGGTCGGTTTTCCCAAGACTACTAAAAAGATTATGAGAAGAGATGAAGCCCAGAATTGCTGAAAGCATCAAGTCAGGCTTTAAGACGTGTGGCATTGTTCCAGTGAACCGCCAAGAGGTGTTGAAAAAAATACCGCTTCGCAAGCTCATGATGAAACTCCAAGGGTAGTGAGCGAAACACTCCTCAATTATCTGCAAGCTTGCAGGAAAGGAGATAAGGATTTTCCTACCAAAGGCCGCCAAAAGAAAATTGCTATTCCCGCAGGAAAATCTGTTTCCTTAATTGATTGGCAACTTTCTGAAAGTAAGCAAGAAAAAAGAATGTATAGAATATCCTGAACCTACAGCTGGTTGCAGCAAGGATATTTCACATTCTGGGTCCCAGAAGAGAAAGACACAGCATCTTGAAACAGACTCTGACGACAGCAGCGACTCAGAGGATGAACATATGTCTTTATATAACAGCTCAGACGGTGCTGAAAGTTTTTCGGGTTTTCAAATAAATATGCAAGTGAAGCCAGAGAAACTTAGCATCGATGATTATGTTATTGTAAAATTTGGCACAGGCAAAAAAATATTTTTCAAGCACTATGTGGCCAAAATTATAGACATCTATGAAAACAGCGACGAATTTTCAGTTGGTTGCCTTCGCACAAAAGACAAAAAAGTTTTCGTCTTTCCTAACGAACCCGACATTTCTGATGTAAACTTGAAGCAAATCGTTGGTGTTCTTCCTACACCTGTAAGCTGCCGTCGTGGAAGAATTATTTTTGGGGTTGACTTAACAATCTATGTAAATTAAGCAAAAATATGTCTTATATCATACAACTTAAAATAAGTTAATTGCTTACTTATGTTATGTTACCATGTTCAAGTAACAAAAAAAACTGTTTTTACCTTACAAATGATAATGAGTTACCTAGTTGAATAAATGTGTATTTTTTATAAATAAATATGTTAAACTGCCTATATAATTCTTTGTAACCAACAAAATTGGTTGATATATATATATATATATATATATATATATATATATATATATATATATATATATATATATATATATATATATATATATATATATATATATATATATATATATATATTTTTTTTTTTTTTCAAAATGTGTTTTGCGTAATTACGCTTTTAAATGGGGTGGCTCTGCTTTATCAATAAAATAAGAGGGTGGGCAAAGACACCCCTTATAGGCAATAGGCAACTAACTTTGCCCACCCAGTTGTGTATTTTTTTTTACATTATTTTTTTAATGAGCAAAAAAACAAAATTATTGTTGTATTGTCCTTATTGCTACTTGTAGCATAGATCATACGATTTCCAATACAACATTTTATGAAACAAGAACGGTTTAAAATTCAGAATTGGGCAAAGTCACCCCATTTCACGGTATATATATATATATATATATATATATATATATATATATATATATATATATATATATATATATATATATGGATACCTCTTTATCATATACGTTTACAAAAAAGGCCGAAGACCCAATGAACTGATGGCATTGACAGGTATATTGAACGTGAATGGTATACGAAAGCTCAGGTCCGCGCGAATTGGAAGCATTCTAAAAAGGTTTTCATATTGCAGTCGATGCACAATGGCTGAGTGGTGATGATTATGATGATCATGATGATAATAATAATGGCAATAGTAAATGAAACCCTTTTAAATGGCCCATTAACAAAATTATTGATGGAAGGTCTAAGCAGACACAGCTTAGATTTTTCATCAATTCAAATTTTTCTGAAAAAAATTTATCGAACTAAAAACAAAATTTAATATTAGTTCTTCTTACCTTTGTGATTGTTTGACAAATTCATGAATGGTACTGTCATTTTAAATGCTATAATTTGACAATCCGTTTATCGATTATAACCATGGTAGTTTGGTTTTATAGAGGAGATATACAGCTTTCAGATTATATATTGTTGCAATAGATGGCGCTAGTAGTGTTCCACATGTTGTTCCTCTCTTTGTTGGTCTGATGTACTTGATTTTTTTTGAGTTTGTTCTTAGAACAATTCACGACGCCGCCTTATAAAAATGGTCAAATATCTGTTCCAAATATTCATTTTTTCTACATATCTAATCCTTGTTTTAATATAATCTGCAAAGGTTAAAAGTTTGGACTATTTAGTAAATAACAAAAGTTTGGACTATTTAGTAAATAACACTATTTGTTCCAATTCTCTTTATTACTGTTTCTAGTTTAAAATTGAGAATTTAAAATAAAATAGTAGTAGCCAGCTGGGCCAGATCTTAATCGTATTGTAAAGAAGAATGTGATCGATATTTGATAATCTCCTTCTGAATACACCTTGATAATGCCTTTTCTTTGTATGGTTTATTGTCGTTTCTTCCGTTTGTATATGTAGACGCCTTTCTACTAATTTTCTTAATGTGCTTTTTTAACCCCCTTTTTTGTACTTTTTTTGTCCCTGTAGAATTCTCTTATGTTTCATCTCACCCTATTTTTCTCGATGTTCTCTATTACTCGTACCTTCTTTCCCTTTTCTGCCCATCTTTTTGACTTATTTACATTTCCTTTGGTATAGTTCTTTATTCATGACAGTATCCTGTTGCAGCCAATCTGATATTTCCATGTTTCTTTTCTCTACCATTACTTGACATACATCGTATAATTATTTTCATCTCTTTGTCATCCGAGTTCCTAGCAGTTCATCAGCTGTCATTGTAATTGGATCAGTATTTACGCAAAAAAATTGAAAATTATATATACCAGACTTGAATATTTCGAGCGTATTAAAACATACCTAGTTAGTATGAAAACAAAAATTGTATTTGCCAAATCCAAATTCTACATTTTAGTATAAAAGACTATGAATTTCCAATGTTAAAGATAATATTTATATTAATAATATACCATTTCTTTTTCAGACGAGTCCAGATCGAAATACCACAACTAGTGTTTTAACATTTGTTCCAACAGTAGAAGATGGCGGAAAGTACCTTTCTTGTCGTGGCCAACAGCCTGAAATTCCAGACAGTGGTATAGAGGATGGATGGAAACTGGATATACATCGTATGTATTTTAAAATTGAAAAAAACATTTTAGTCAACCGAATTTCATTAGCAATACAATTTGTCAATAATAGTAATATAGTGTTAATTGTGATATTGAATATATATCTAATCAATCGTATATATCTAATCAATAATAAATATATGTATATATATATATATATATATATATATATATATATATATATATATATATATATATATATATATATATATATATATATATATTTCTAAGGATGGAAGGCATTTTAAACATTTAGAAAGGCGTTAAAGTTCAGATTCTGTTAATTATTTGACTGTTGTTATTATTATTATCTTCGTTGTTGGCCCGTTGGCCTTTAAACACGCTCCAAATTAATATGGCACGAAGAATTTGGACCAGTTCTAAGCCTGGGTAAAGTGTGAAGGAAGGCAAACATTAGGTTAATATTTTTTTAACTTAATGCATGTAGTAGTGAAATAATACCTGATTTTTTCAGAAAAATCGAAATATCTCTTGACATGTCAGAGATATCGATTTCGGGTTTTCACTGGATGATTCTTCTTTAAATTACCTTTCTTGCCATGTAGTAAAAGCTGTACCATTCCATTTGAAAAAACTGAACAAAACTTCAAAAAAACTATTGTTGAATGTAACGCCACCTCGCGGTTTCATTTATAAACTAAATAATTTATCTCCCAGATTATCTGATTATCCCAGCAATTCCCTTTTAAATGAATCCAAATTGAGGAAAATCGGTTTAGGCGAACGAACATTAGACGACTTTTTATCTAAATAGGTAAAACTCCCCCCCACTTCTTTATTCGCAAAGTTACGACAAAATGTCATAAAACAAAGTTGTAGGAGATAGTTTGCTAATTATAACTGAGAATTTTCCTTACTCGGTTAACACTTGAAAATACACAAAAAAATTATTTTTAAAAAAGTTTAGCTCGTCACGCCCTCTTGCGGTCGATCCATCCTTAATGGGACAATATATATATATATATATATATATATATATATATATATATATGTAATGATAGTTTCTCGGGTATCCCGTGTTAGCTGAATGTCCACTGGTGGACGGTTTCGCTGACGTTTCGATGGAATCTCATCCATCATTTCAAATGCATTTGTCTTCGAAACAGTAAACGCTTTGAAAATGATGAATGAGATTCCATCGAAACGTCAGCGAAACCGTCCACCAGTGGACATTCAGCTAACACGGGATATCCGAGAAACTATCATTACATTTCACACCCGTGAAAACATTCGTCAAAACATTATTCCATTTCATTCGGACCATTTATCAGTTAGGTGTTGCACGTAAAAACTCATTGCACTTCATGTCCAAACTAGTGGAAGTTCAATTTCCTCGAGCTCATTGAGTTGTTGCTTCATTTGTTTGACAGAAGAGATTTGCGTTAATAGATTGATTATTTAGAACTAACTTTAAGTAAATTTTGTCCACAAAATTCTATTCAACCTTTTTTTCTTTTCAACTTCATTGAACTTCTAAAATTATTGTAGTCCTGCAATTATTGAGTGTGTTGGTCTTCTACACCATTACTAGGTGAATTTTAAACTGTCTATATTCTTCTGAAAAAATAACTATTAAAAAACGACGTAAACGAGTAATTCAAGATGTACAAAATCTATATAATATAAATAAATATAATAGAATAATTTAATTCAGTAACTGATTTGAACATACCTTTCAAAAACTACACGCACTATTGGATTGTCGTAATAAAACTAGTTTGACCAATAGTATTAGTAAAAGAAGATATAGTTTTTTTTCTGGAAATTGTAGAATATGGCTGCATGTAAATATTCTTACAGAATACTTATTTTAATAGCAACATTAAGACTGAAATCCAACAAAGTTTGATTTTTAAAATTTCCCTATAACAAATTTCAAACAACCGAAAACTAAAGGAAATTGATCTATAAATTTTACTTAGTGTTTACGATCGAATTGATTTTACATTCTCGTGGCGCTGGAGCTACGGCTAAAAGGCACAGCCCTAAATAATACGTATTTTATTTTAAAGCCAATAAAAATTATTGGAATTGTTTTAGATGTTCAAAGGATAAAGGATAAGAAACGGCCTGTATTCTAACCGACACAATTAAAAGTTTATTTTCGGATGGATTACATTAGCGGCTGCATTAGACTCAAATTAACATTAGATTATTTTAAGTAATAATCATCCTAGGCATTTAGTATACGACAAAGAACTCCTAAGAAAAAGTTATTCCACATGCCACATTATGCCACTGGCCACTTCAAAAACTGAAGTCGAAATTACAAGTCTCAAGGAATCTTAAAAATGACATAAAAATATCTGGAACCAACCAAAAGTATGTTTAAGCAGAAGGACATTATCCTTCGTATCCGTATCCGTATCGTAAGGCGTATCCGTATTGCCCATAAAAATGAGAAGCAATATCCTATTTGAGCCAAGTCCAACACTTTATTTCAAAATTAGTTTCTTTAATTCAAAATAAATAATACTAACAGTAATAATTAAGAACAGAAAAAACACGTAGACTGGGTATGAACATTGTTGTTTCAAGATATCAGTGACATAATTATTAGCATTTAATATATCACTTTTTGTAGAGAATAATTCGATTTAGTAAAGTTAGATTTTATTAGGTAGTAAACTTCCACCACACTTTCAATGTGAAAATTCTCTGAAATAGATATGTAGAAATTTGCACTGCGAATTATAATTGACATTTAATATTTAATATTTTTACACATAATTCAAACAACTACTGATAAATTCATTGTAAACAAAACAGTTCAAAATTAATCGATATAATTTTGGCATAATGATTTACTACTACTTTCGAAGTGGATTATCTCAACAACAGTGCATCCATCAATTCACTTCGACTTTTGACGATAAAGCACCATTTAAAACCACTATTTATCACTGGTTTAGGGAATTCAATCATGGCCGTTTTTCGATCAGCGAAGAATTTAATGAAGGTCGTCCAAAATCGGTGCATAAGATTTTACATGAATATTTAGCCTGAAAAAAAATTGCGCGCGTTGGATTCCGCATAATTTGACAATCGCTCACAAACAAAAATTCGTGTCAATGCTCACAAAATAAAATCGTAGTGCGTCAAAAGCCATGTATAAGATCTACACAGGTGACGAATCTTGGAGACTGTATGTGCCTTTCAAAATGAGCCAAACCCAACAAAAGTTGTTCGTGCAAGAAGCACTTCGAAGCAGATGGTCGCCTGTTTTTTTTTTGGGTAAATGGGCATGTGGCTACGGCCAGTTCTGAAAGTAACAAAAGAAACTATTCATTTGCCAGACCTCTTGGAAGAAATAAGAAAAAAAACAACGTGAACTTTCACAGATCGGACCGAACAACTCAATATTTGACCGATCAAAACATATAATTGATGGCTCATCCACCATAGAGATTCCTCAATCGAATGAAAAAGTGAAAACGAAGAATCATCGCAGAGAATATTTTGAAAAAGAGTGCAACCATTTTCAATGAAAAATATTTGTTTTTATTTATTATTTCCTCGAAAATGAAAGTGCTGAAAATATGCGAAAATGAATTGAAAGGAATTTAAAATATTTGGATCTATACGAGGTGTAAAGTAAAGTAAAGTGTTTGGGTTAGAGGCGCATCAGCAACTAGGCTATTTAGCGACTGGACCTACAGCTTAACGTGGGTTCCGAACCACGGTCATCAGCTTCCGACAAACCCAGGCCAGCACCCCCCTCGGGCTATAGTCCCTTGGTTATGTGCCTACCCATAAGTCTATCAGGAAACCTACCGACTGGCGAGTGACCAACGTAGAACACTTCTCAGAAGGCATCCGGCCTTACCCAGCCTTTGACTGGCGTGACTGAGGGGTAATTCGTAGTCGGATTTTACACTCTTGCCTATAAACAATCACAAACATTTAGGAAAGATAAACGGACAGAAGAAAGAAAATTAACCATCCGAGCGCTGGAATCGAACCAGATACCGCTCCAGCGCGGATTCGGCAAAGCAGACGCTCTTACCGCCGCGCCAACGCGACCGGCATACGAGGTGTCCCGAATTATAACAAACAAATTGTGACAAAACTTTATCAGCATGTTCTACGGCTGAAAATAATAGTACTTTGTCGTATAAATCTTAGTCGATAGTCGAATAATGCGTCCTAGTGAGCTACGCCCAAATGGGGCATCCTGAAGACAGTTTTTCATAAATATTTGCGAAATCGTTCACAAAAAAAAGTGAAATTGAGTGCTGTAAACTTTGAAACACCGAAACGAACTGTTTATTTCAAGTTTAGAAATTTCAATCAGGGGCGTAACATAGTGAGAGGTCCAAGGTAATAATTGCCCAATTTTGTGTACATATTTTTTCTAAATTTTCATTCAAGATTAGGAGGTTGCGTAGCGTCAAGTTGAATAATAAGCCTATTAAGGTTATGTCATAAGTTAAATTCTTAGCAGCAGAGGGAAATGTTTTTAAAATGTCATAAATACTACACTACTTATAAGTACACCTATTATGTTCGCTTTAACTCACATTTTAATAGGACCATAAACCATTTTAATAACCTGTTGGCACTGTGTCATTATAATAGATTAATTAATATATTATAACACATAGTAAAATAGGAATATCAATAATTAATATAATATAATATCGTTGTATAAAAATTACAATTTACAATGACTTTAGTGTTGTATTTTCGTATCTATGTTGATGGAGGTTCTAAATAAACTCAAAACAAATATCACTCTTATCTCTGTTAGTAAAATTGTCAACAAATTTCCCGGTTGTCCAGACCCTCCTAATAAGTTTTGCATAATATCGTTCATATTACAACTACCCCTCGCTGTCTAAATTGTACTATATCTCCACTGGATCCGATAACTTATCCTGGGTTGCACTCAGACCCTTAATTATTACACTTGAAGATTATATAGTCGTGTATAGCAACCGTTGATTTGCATTGCACACGTAATACAATTGCTTATGCAGTTCAGTTGAATGCCAGATGGATTCTGGTGTAGAGGCGATTTACATGAATAAACTTAATAGAAACTTAACGTTTGCAAATATAACCTTTTAATAATTTAATACCTACTTTCATGGCTATTTATTCTATACGTTTCAGTATAAATATGGTTTGTTTTATTATAAAAAAAGGGAAACTTATTCATTATCGTTGTTTAATATCAAATTGAAATTACTAACACTAATTTTTCACACTATAACAAAACGGTCTTTTAATGATTCATGTAGCGGGTTCTGAACTGAAGTTCGTTGTTTGGAGGTTACATTAATTTCGCCTCTAATTTGAAATCCAAAAAACAAATATCTATAAGGTTAAACTTGAAGAGATTTACCACTAAACACCAAAACACTTTTTTGAACTGCTCGACGCACGTTTCGCTAACCATGTTAGCATCATCAGGAGATATATCTCCTGATGATGCTAACATGGTTAGCTAGATGATGCTAACATGGTTATCTGCTTCAAGTTTAATGTTTCACACCAAAGGTTCCAATAGAAGAATTGATCTATAAGGTTATTGATATAGATTATTGCTTCAGTATCAAAGTAAAGATTCGAATTTTTATATTACCAATTTATCATAAAATGTGCTATATCGGAGAAACAAAGTTTTACGTTTACCAATTTAAAATAATCTATCGAAATATTGGTGACCTCCACCAGCCGAATGTTATAAACCTCAGCAGATAACTACAATTTTAAGTATCTTTTCTCTACAGCCACTATCTCTACTTTAATTTCTATCGGTACCTAGTTTTCAGCAGAGATACTCCTTCTAACGACAGCCATAAAATTCGAACTTTTTGGTTGTCAGATCGCAAACAAAGCCAAAAGCACTTATCGTGTTTACTGACCGTGTAAAACTTATCACAAATTACTGCAGGAAAGCTTCGTTTTACCGAAAAAGAGGACCGTCAAATACGATTCAATAAATTAATGCGAGAAATTTATCCAGAAAGAGGTGATATAACCAAGACAATGCAGTCGCTACGGTGGTTTAATTTTGAATTAGTTTGGATGGGGTTTGCTGATAGTGCACGAGTTTACGACGTCGAATTTTAAAAATTCAAGTAATAGCTGACGCTAAAGAAAATTAATTTTATTATATTATGGCAATATTAAGTTATTTTAATTTATAAAAATTTAGATTTATTTTATGAATTGAAAAATATTTTATATGTTTTTTTACAAAAAAAAAAACGCTGACATTGCATGTTCGATATTGTTTATTGTATGTTCCGTAGAATAAATTGGAAAAATGAAATCAAAGATATTTTTATGTCGAATTTTTTAATTTTCCAGATGTAGATGATCCAAAAATTAACAAAAACTAAATCGCACTGATAAACACTTTTTTTGTCACACCAATTTTGTAATAATATTTGATTGTACTTATCTACTATCTACTGTACTTATCTACCTACAAAAACAATATTATTTTTCCCCTCATCGTCACCCTCATTTTTCTATTTTAAATTTGAATAACGTCATTTCTGAAATTAGAAGCTATCATAATCAACAAATTTATTGACGTTTTCGTCATTCGTATTCGTTAAGGCTGTAAATATGCCGGGAAAATATTTCAATCACCCGGGTAGTTTTTGTTATGTGCGTGGAAAATTAGCTTTCACCCCTCAACATGAAAGTTTCACACCATTAATAACCAAACATTATTTGAGTTACTTTGGTTTTCCTGTGCACCATGAAGATAAATCCTGGGTCCCACATATCTGCTGGGTAATATATGTGAGACTTCTGGTTTGGGCTAAGCGATCTAGACATATGCCCTTGGCTGTGTCAATGATTTGAAGGGAACCGACAGATTGTTATTATTGTTTCACTGCTATAACGGATATCAGAAGCGAGTTTAAACATAGCGTAAAGTACCCGGACCTGTTATTTGCAAACAGACCAATCCCACATAGTGCCGAATTGCCTGTGCCAACACTGAATCCATTATAAACTCGAGAAGTAGCTGCTAGTTAAGAAAAACGATAACTTGGAGACGAAGTGCGACCCATCTTATGAACCAAGCACTTCAAGAGAACCACACTTATTGAGACAAGGTGACAAGCTAAGCATAAATTGAATGAACTTGAATAATCCGCCTGGAAATGTTTTGTTAATATCGTAAAAAACTTTTTGTGTAATCAAAGGGCAGAAAATTACAAGGAATTAATTATTGAACTTTTAATCTCATACAAAACTTTGGGGTGCAATATGTTTAGAAGATACATATCCTGGACTCACATTTGAATTTTTTTCCTAAAAACCTGGATGCTGTGAATGACGAACATGGCAAGAGATTCGACCAGGATATTTCCCTTATTGAGACGCGATATCAAAGAAAAAGAAGTCCTGTGATATTATTCGATTATTGCTGGGGTTTGAAAAGGGACCTACCGGAAGCTAAGTACTCGCGCGAAAATCAAAAATGATTTATTTTAAGGTGTAAGTGTGTTTTTTATAAAAATATTTATTTGAATGTCACAAAGAAATCTGACGTGTTAATTTTTTTATTAATATATTCTTATTAGATTAGGCAGACAAAAAAAGTTTGAATCTTGTAGTCTAGTGTTATTTATGCATCCAAATATACTCGGGAGCAAAAAAGTACGAGACCCAGTATACATATTCGATCAAACTGAAAGTGACAAAAATAGAAAATACAAAAACTGATACACTTTTTGCTTGTTTATCTTCCACGTTCGATTGCAAAAATCAGGCAATATAAACGATTTAAAAAGTTTTGTTTTTATCATGTTGTATTGAAATGCTCGTGTGTTGAAAAGTTCGTGTACCATATCGTTTCAGGAAATTTTCTTAATTTAGAAATTAATTTGATTGTTAATTTAGCAGATTTAAGTTTTCGTGAAATAGGGAGGCGATTGACATTGCTGCTTCTACCGTTATTACGACATCCATAGAGTCATAGAAGGGGGTGATGAACGGCATTTTAGACTTCTTTCTGAATAAAATCGACATGTAAATATCGGGCAAATTACTTTTGTTGCAGCTAGGTATTTTGTTGCAGTCTGTTTAAAATCGACACGAAAATATTTTTCGTTCGTTATTGAATATTATCCGACAAATAGAACAAATTTAACGCATTTCGGAATTCAGATCTGGTAAATCAAATTTAAAAGCATTATTGATTTCTGACAGTCAAATTATCTAAGAATATTTAAGATATCGGCACCAATTTCTATATCAATATAATAAAGTCAGGGTACATCTCAAGGGAAAGAACACTTTTTAAAAATTTCTTGTGACGCCAACTTTTTTCTGGTATAAGCGTTGAAAAAGTACATCCTTCATTGAAGCTCTGGCAAAATTTCATGACATTCGTCTCTTCCTTTAAAATGTCATTATATTATAAAATGTGTTTATATAATCGGTCGAAAAATGAACATCGAATAAAGAGCGAATATTAAGTTTTGTTTTAAACTTTGTTTAACATTCACCGAAACGTTTTAATTAACAAAGTGTACGGTGAGGAATGTTTATCCGGTGGCAGAGTTCACGAGTAGTTCAAGCGATTCAAAGAAGGTCGTGAGCCAAAATCTTTGTTGCGATACATGGAAATGGAATTGAACATGTCCATTGACCGATTATTGACCACACAAATTGACTGGAAGCCAAATATTGCTCCGAATCCAATATTGCGAGGATTAAAGAACCGAAAAAGGACGAAAACATCAAGTACAACATTCTCACTGGTGCTGAGACGTGATTCGAAGAAAACTTAATCGAAAAGACAAAAATCAAAACAATGCTGATTTGTTTCCATGATTCGGTGGGAATTGTGCACAAGGAATTCCTTCCACCTGGTCAAACAATCAATGCTGTGTTTTATCTTGGTGTTATGAAGCGGTTGTTGTCGCGTATTCTTCGTGTGCAGCCACAATACCGCGAACAAGGCACCGATCACTGATTTAATGGCCAAAAATGTCATTTTAGTCATTTATCATTTACCATACTCTATTTCTACTTACAGCGTTATGACAACATTGAAACTATTTAAAAGGCGTCGATCGCCATCTTGAAGGACATATTTTGTTTTAAACCTTGTATTGACGTGCAAGAAAAAAAATAATGCTTTTTGCGGAAAAAATAAAAATTTATGATTTTTTTTGAAAAAATAATATTTTCCGTGAGACGCGCCTTGTATAACACTATCGAGAAATACATTCGAATAAAGAATTTATGATAAACAGTGTAAATAGTATATAAGTATATAAGTTTTTCAAGCAAATATTTTTTCGCAATAATAATCAATAAGTCTAAACCAATATTATAAATTTGAAAATACGGGGTTATAATAAAAATATTTACATTTTTCATGTACTTACTTATTCTATGTGTAAGAAATGTATATCATGCCTATGCCGTGCTCTTCTATATACAAATCCAATATAAACATCATAATCTAGTCCCATTCTCCATGCCAAACAATCTGGATACAGATGGATCCAAGTCAGATCATTTAGTCAGGTTGTGGCTTTGTTCACGACAGATCCTTCTCAGGTTTTAAATGGCCAGTCACAACAAGTGTACTTAACTAATGTCTGAATGATTGTGGCGTGTTCATATATATTTTTTTTCCTTTATTTGGGTTTTTCGCCACGTTTCGTTCGTTTTACCTATGAGTATTTACTAAAACGAGAAGGTCCTCCGATCTGCGAAGTTCAAAGCCCTTCAAAGTTCCTGATCGCTAAATGATCTTGATATCGATGCAACCTATATCTAAAAATTCTCTTTCTCATTCCTAATCCTTGGAAATGTACAATCACCGATTAAAGGTATATATACCCAAATCTTTATAAACATTGATTATTAATAACACCATAACATTATTATATTTTATATAAACGCTAATGGTCCATATAAACCCTTTATGTGTTATTAATCGTCTCATTTCAACATGAAATCTCGTCAATTTATTGGCCCTTTCAACGCCATGAGCCCTTAACGTTTTCCGGTTTTATTTTTAATTGATTTTTCAACGGATACTTGTTTACCCAACTTTCTGCAAATTTAAGCTGGCAGTCCCCCCTTTTAATTACCCTTAAGTTTTCTCCGGGATCGGGCTAATTGAGATTAATGAGTTTTAAAATAAAATTCCTAATGCAAAAAATTAGTTTAACGGATCTAATAAATGTCATGAAACAGAATCCTTAAAGATCCTCTTATTGTTCTTAAACATGAGCCCTTATTTATTTTGTTTATTTTCCTTCTAGCTCTGTATTTAACTTTGTTAACTCTGTGTAACTCTTGTGTAACTGACTTTTAGTCAGATTTCAAGATGATTGTCCAGTTTCCTAGTTAAATATAGGCTTTTTTTTTTGTATGTGTTAAACATTGTTTCTCAATCTTTTTAGTGTCGCTATTCTAAATAGCCAAAAAGTAAAGGGAAAACTGTTGCGACCCCGTGAGTGATACAATTCGTGGATTAGACGATTATCAAAGTTTTACATTTTCCGGTTAACACGGTTACGATTCGTCCTTTTTGGGCCGTTACACTTATACAGAAATACCGCACACAGCTACAAATGTCGAACTACAAGACTTATGTAATCCCTTGTTCTTGTATTACTTTAATCCAGTTCGAATCGGTGCCAACACTTGTAAAATGACCCACCCACGCGTACAAGACAGATCATTCAACCGGGGCGCGCTTCGACAGGTTCATACAAGCCATGGGTTTTGATAATACTTCATATACTAGTACTACGATTTCTTCTCTCACCCAGTGTTAAATACTAAAAATTTCTTCTCTCACTCAGTGTTAAATAAATTAACAGCAGTATGGTAGTAAAATAAATTAATAATAATTGATTAATTAGTCCGTTACTTCGTGATACATCATTTTTCAAATTAAATAAAACAAATTTTTACTTTGTTATTTATCACTTATTTTATTTTCTGACTTTATAGCTATAAAATCATCAAATCATGTCCCGATGGTTATAACACGGTTAGCGAAACGTGCATCGAGAACTTTAAAAAAAGTGTTTCGATGTTTAGTGGTAAATCTCTTTGAGTTTAGTGTTTCACACCGAAGATTCCAATAGAAAAATTAATCTTTGTAGCTATAGTTTCGAAAACAATGTTACATTATCAAGTTCAATCAAGTATCAAGAGTTTTTAAGTCAGTTTGATAATTTAACATTGTTACGAAACTTTGACTATTGCCATATTTAAATTTATTTTATTATATTGTACCTGGTAATATTTAATTTTCTAACACGTCTTTAAATTAAAAGATTCTTTAATAAAATGACGTTTTCTATATGGGTCATATTTTTTAACCTCGACCCCTAGATTGAGAAACGGTGGTGTAAAATATTTTAAACTGTTGTTAGCCATGAGTGTTTATATGTGATAAAACGCAGATATGTACCTATTATAATAACGCATCAGTCTACATTATGTTCTTAGGATACAACAAAATTATTTTGGGTGTTTGAGGTACTTAGTTATTCACTATATTGTAATACCTAAGTTAATTCATAATATACAATATTTCCATCTAAGTATCTCCATATATTGCAAACTTGGACAGCTGCATAGGCTACATGTTTTTCACATCTCTAAAATGTTAATTGTTGATTTTGTATTTCAGACGTACCGTTGGTGTCCTTAGAACTAGGAAGTACGTTGAATGGCAGTGCAATTAGGGAAGGCGTAGACGTATACTTTGAGTGCAATATTAAATCTAATCCTTGGGTATTCAAAGTTACCTGGAGACACAACGTAAGTAAATATTATCAGTATCAGATGTTTTTTTTATTAAGGTACCCCCAAGTAATGTAATTTTATTCAAGTTTTAATATCATGACCATCTACTGACAATAATTTAATGTCATATAACATAAGCTATAGCCTAATTAAATAGATTGATATTTAGTGTACCTACGGCTAAATTAAAAAAAAAATTAGGTGAATACTACAAGGGTTGCTATTTATGTATCAAGAATTGGTAACAATAGTGTTGCTAGACGACATCTGACATATACATCGTAAACTTTGACATTGTTGACTGTATACGTACTCAGAACATTTTGTCATACGGACGCTATTTGTGTTGTTCAGCGACTTGATTCATCACAATTTCAACTCAGTTAAAAAGTGAAATTAACTCGTGAGAATGTTTGTGCGATGATTTACTATGACTTTCAGCGTGGATTATCTCAACAACAGTGTATGGATCAACTTACTTGGACTTTTGGCGATAAAGTGATTTCAATCTTTTTGACGGATTAAAAAAGCCGGTTAAGATTTTATTTTCAAGATCTGTTGTTGGCTGAAACTGAAGCTGAGCCAAAACAAACCATGCACGAATTAACCTCATAGCTTCAAGTTTCATGGTCCATAATACAACGGTGTTTAAAGCAACTGAACTAAGTGCAAAGAGAAGGAATACGGTTGCCATATCAACTTTTGGTTGGAAACATAATTCAACATGTAACCATCTGTAATGCACTTTTATCCAGGTTAAAGAGGGATCCTTTTGTTGAACAAATTATTACTGGAGATGAAAATTGGATTATACACCGCAATTCGCATAAGAAAACAATGGCTAACACCAACAACTTTGCCCTGGCTTCACACTAAAAAAATCTTATTTACTGTTAGTATGGTAGGATTTTACAGGAATTATACATTAATTATACAATATTTTCAATAATAATTAAAGCATAAATGCTGAATATTATTATGTTCAGCTTTGATGGAAACACGTCCAACACTGATTCAATGAAAAGATTTTATTCTGCAGCCTCATAAAACCTTCATAATGGCCAGACTCACCCAAAAATAAATTTAAGAGTTAAGAGTACAAAATTTTAAAATTTTCCTGGTTCACCTCCTGTATAGGGTTTCAATAACACGAATAGTAAAGAGGAGGAAGGGGAAAGCAAAAAAAGCTTCAGCAACACTATTTTCTTATACGCCCTCGCACTTTAAAAAACTACGGGCCGCCACTGCAACAATTCTCGACATTTTTAGTAGCAGCTGTATTTAAAAGGTCTCGAAATTATTTTACTGCGATAAAAGTAAATAACGATAATTGTTTATACTCGTATTTATTAAACTCGAAGAGTTTATCATCATCAAGATATGTATAAATCGTATGTAATTCAAAAATAAATTGGATCAAATCTAATCAGATTGAATGATCTCTTTATGATTTTAATACGATTAGCGAAATGCTAGTCGCGAAGGGAAAAAAGGATGCTGTGTTTAATAAATAGTAAAGCTCTTCGAGTTTAGTGTTTCATACCGAAGATCCCAATAGCAGAATTAAACTCGTATTTATAATATAAATGCAAAAATGATATTTTAAATTGAGAAATGAGTGCTATTAGATATGACCAGAAGCAGTTTAGAAATATTTCTTAAGAAAATAGTTTTCAAATATTTAACTTGCCAATGTATTCGCAGTTATTGATTTGCGAAAATACCAATTTCAAGTTGTGCATTTGGGAATGTCGATGAAGACAAACGACTACATTTCCCGTATATTAAATCTCACAACCCGCAAAACTTCGGTAAGGACATAACGTAAGTTAGTCGACAAACTGTTATTTGCCATTTCCCAACATCCAAAACTGATCCTCGGACGCCTTTCCGGAGTTTGCCAGTCAATTTTGCCCGTTTCGGGCGAAAAACTTTACGTGTAAATAATGAAGTCGAAACGGTACACATGAGCAACGAAGACGACCGTTATATTTCATTTTCAGTGAATTATTTTTGTTTTCGGTTGTTGTCGATTCGGTATTGTCAAAAAAATTTAATTCATAATAATAGTTGTCCCTTAACAGAAGTGAAAACTATATATATATATATATATATATATATATATATATATATATATATATATATATATATATATATATATATATAGATCATCATCATCATCATCAGCCCGTATCGATCCACTGCAGGATGAAGGCCTCTTCAGCATGCTTCCAACTTTCACGGTCATGGGCTTTCCTCTGCCACTCGGGTCCAATATACTTAACGATGTCATCATTCCATCGTGCTTACGGTCTTCTTCGCGGACGTCCATCTGTCGTCCCATCGCCTCTCTATATGGCCGGCCCATCTCCATTTCAATTGATTTACTCTTCCAATGATGTCACAGACTTTTGTTTGTTCCCTGATCCATGCGCAGGACTTTCTGTCTCGTCTTGTAATGCCGAGCATACATCTTTCCATTCCCCTCTGTGCCACCCGAAGCTTTTGAATTGATTGCGATGTGATCGCACTGATCGAAGCACTGATCGAACTGCACTGATCGAAGACTTTTCTTTTCAGGCAAAGTGGGAGTCTGCTCTTAAACACTATGTTGAGCCTACCAAATGCCTGCCAGCCACATTTAACACGCCGTTCCACCTCCCAGGCGGTATTCCCCTTCCATTGAAATCCTCTGCCCAAGATATATAAAATGTCATAAGTATATATATATATATATATATATATATATATATATATATATATATATATATATATATATATATATATATATATAGCGATATGAGAAAAGGAAGATTTAAGTTTTACGGACACATAAAACGGATGAATCCAAATAGGCTAACTAGACAAATAGTCGAATTTTATGAAAATAGGAGTAGAGCTAAAGTAGAAATAATTAAATGGATTGCTGCAATTAAAGAGGACCTAAGATCAGTAAATATTACACAAAGTGAAATTCAGGATAGAGGCTGTTTCAGACACAAGGTTGACGTTTGGAAGGTTGGCCGAGAAAAATGTAGGAAGACTGGAACAACTTGGTCTGACGAAAGAAAAAAAGCTCATAGCGAAAGAATGAAATTAGTATGGGCGCAAAGGAAGGCTAACAACAACAAACGCCTCTAATTGTACTTCACGTGGTCCACCCGGGCCCATACGTGAATAATAATATATATTATATATATAATATATGTATATATATATATATATATATATATATATATATATATATATATATATATATATATATATGTATATATATATATATATAAAATATATATATATTTTATATATATATATATATATATATATATATATATATATATATATATATATATATATATATAAAATATATATATATATAAAATATATATATATATATATATATATATATATATATATATATATATATATATATATATATTATATATATATATTTATATATATATATTATATATATATATATATATATATATATATATATATATATATATATATATATATATATATATAATATATATATATAATATATATATACTATATATTTATATATATATATATA